>JAUIMM010000440.1:10000-355000 GCA_031769625.1 Taudactylus pleione
CTACCCCTTACCCTAACCCTAAACCAAGCCTAACCCTAACCTAAAACTAACCTAACCCTAACCTTAACCCTATTCTTACCCTAACCCTAAACTAACCCTACCCCTAACACTAACCTAAGCCTAGCCCTAACAATACCCTAACCCTAACCCTAACCCTAACCCTAACCTTAACCTAACCCTAACCTTAACCCTATTATAACCCTAACCCTAACCTAAACCTACCCCTAAACCAAAGCCTAATCCTAACCCTACCACTAACCCTAAACTAAGCCTAACCATAACCTAAAACTAACCTAACCCTAACCTTAACCTAACCCTAACTTTAACCCTTTTTTAACCCTTTCCCTAACCCTAACCTAAACCTAACCTAAGCCTAACCCTAACACTAAATAACACTAAACCTAACGTAACCTTAACATAACCCTAACCTTAACCCTATTCTAACCCTAACCCTAAGCCTAACCCTAAACAAACCCTACCCGTAACACTAACCTATGCCTAACCCTAACCTAAAACTAACCTAACCCTAACCTTAACCTAACCCTAAATTTAACTCTTTTCTAACCCTAACCCTATCCATAACACTAACCTAAACCTAACCTAACCCTAACCTTACCCTATTCTAACCCTAACCCTAACCAAAGCCTACCCCTAACCCTAAGCCTAACCCTACCACTAACCCAAGCCTAAACCTAACCCTAACCTAAAACTAACCTAACCCTAACCCTAGCTTTAACCCTTTTTTTAACCCTAACCATAACCCTAACCTAAACCTAACTTAAGCCTAACCCTAACCTTAAATAACCCTAAACCTAAACTTACCGTAACATAACCCTAACCTTAACCCTATTCTAACCCTAACCCTAACCTAAACCTACCACTAAACCAAATCCTAATCCTAACCCTACCCCTTACCCTAAACAAAGCCTAACACTAACCATAACCTAATCCTAACTTTAACCCTTTTTTTAACCCTAACCCTATCCATAACCCTAACCTAAACCTAACCTAAGCCTAAACCTAACACTAACTAATCTTAACCCTAGCCTTATTCTTACCCTAACCGTAGCCCTAACCCTAACCCTCTCCTAACCTAACCCTAACCTTAACCTAACCCTAACCTTAACACTATTCTAACCCTAACCATAACCTAACCCGAACCCTATCCTAACCTAACTCTAACCTTAACATAACCCTAACCTTAACCCTTTTCTAACCCTAACCTGAGCCTACCCCTAACCCTAAGCCTAACCCTAACCCTAACCCTAAACTAAGCCTAACCCTAACCTAAAACTAACCTAACCCTAACCTTAAACCTATTCTTACCCTAACCCTAAACTAACCCTACCCCTAACACTAACCTAAGCCTAACCCTAACCCTAACCTAAAACTAACCTAACCCTAACCTTAACCTAACCCTAACTTTAACCCTTTTCAAACCCAAACCCTATCCAAAACCATAACCGAAACCTAAGCTAAACCTAAATCTAACACTAACTAACCCTAAACTTAACCCTATTCTAACTCTAACCCTAACCTAACCCTAAGCCTAAGCCTAACCCTAATCCTACCCCTATCAGTAAAAACTAAGCCTAAACCTAACCTAAAACTAACCTAACCCTAACCTTAACCCTTTTCAAGCCTAAACCTAACCCTATCCATAACCCTAACCTAAACCTAACCTAAGCCTAAACCTAACACTAACTAAGCCTAACCCTAACCTTAACCCTATTCTAACCCTAAACCTAACCTAACCCTAACCCTAACCTTAAACTAACCCTAACCTTTACCCTATTCTAACCCTAACCCTAACCTAAGCCTACTACTAAACAGAAGCCTAATCCTAACCCTACCCCTAACCGTAAACTAAGCCTAACCCTAACCTAAAACTAACCTAACCCTAACCTTTACCTAACCCTAAATTTAACCCTTTTCTAATGCTAACCCTATCCATAACACTAACCTAAACCTAACCTAAGCCTAAACCTAACACTTACTAACCCTAACCCTAACCTTAACCCTATTCTAACCCTAACCCTAACCTAAGCCTACCCCTAACCCTAATCCTAACCCTACCCCTTACCCTAAACAAAGCCTAACCCTAACCTAAAACTAACCTAACACTAACCTTAACCTAACCCTAACTTTAACCCTTTTTTTAACCCTAACCCTATCCATAACCCTAACCTAAACCTAACCTAAGCCTAAACCTAACACTAACTAATCTTAACCCTAGCCCTATTCTTACCCTAACCGTAGCCCTAACCCTCTCCTAACCTAACGCTAACCTTAACCTAACCCTAACCCTAACACTATTCTAACCCTAACCATAACCTAACCCAAACCCTATCCTAACCTAACTCTAACCTTAACATAACTCTAACCTTAACCCTTTTCTAACCCTAACCTGAGCCTACCCCTTACCCTAACCCTAAACCAAGCCAAACCCTAACCTAAAACTAACCTAACCCTAACTTTAACCCTTTGTTTAACCCTAACCCTATCCATAACCCTAACCTAAACCTTACCTAAGCCTAAACCTAACATTAACTAATCTTAACCCTAGCCCTATTCTTACCCTAACCCTAGCCTAAACCCTAACCCTATCCTAACCTAATCCTAACCTTTACCTAACCCTAACCTTAACACTATTCTAACCCTAACCATAACCTAACCCGAACCCTATCCTAACCTAACTCTAACCTTAACAAAACCCTAACTTTAACCATTTTCGAACCCTAACCCTATCCAAAACCCTAACCTAAACCTAAGCTAAACCTAAACCTAACACTAACTAACCCTAACCTTAACCCTATTCTAACTCTAACCCTAACCTAACCCTAACCCTAACCCTACCCCTATCCCTAAACTAAGCCTAACCCTAACCAAAAACTAACCTAACCCTAACCTTAACCCTTTTTGTAACCCTAACCCTATCCATAACCCTAACCTAAACCTAACCTAAGCCTAAACCTAAAACTAACCTAACCCTAACCTTAACCTAACCCTCAAATTTAACCCTTTTCTAACCCTAACAATATCCATAATACTAATCTAAACCTAACCTAAGCCTAAACCTAACACTAACTAAACCTAACCCTATTCTAACCCTAACCCTAACCTAAGCCTACCCCTAACCCTAAGCCTAACCCTACCCCTAACCTAAGCCTAACCCTAACCTAAAACTAACCTAACACTAACCTTAACCTAACCCTAACTTTAATCCTTTTTTTAACCCTAACCATAACCCTAACCTAAACCTAACTTAAGCCTAACCCTAACTCTAAATAACCCTAAACCAAACCTAACCGTAACATAACCCTAACCTTAACCCTATTCTAACCCTAACCCTAACCTAAGCCTACCCCTAAACCAAATCCTAACCCTACCCCTTACCCTAAACTAAGCAAAACCCTAACCTAAAACTAACCTAACCCTAACCTTAAACTAACTTTAACCCTTTTTTTCACCCTAACCCTATCCATAACCCTAACCTAAACCTAACCTAACCCTAAACCTAACACTAACTAATCTTAACCCTAGCCCTATTCTTACCCTAACCCTAGCCCTAACCCTATCCTAACCTAACCCTAACCTTAACCTTAACACTATTCTAACCCTAACCATAACCTAACCCGAACCCTATCCTAACCTAACTCTAACCTTAACATAACCAGAACCTTAACCCTTTTCTAACCATAACCCTAACCTGAGCCTACCCCTAACCCTACCCCTAACCCTCAGCTAAGCCTAACCCTAACATAAAACTAACCTAACCCTAACCTTAACCCTATTATAACCCTAACCCTAAACATAACCCTTACCCTAAACTAACCCTACCCCTAACACTATCCTAAACAGTACCCTAACCCTAACCTAAAACTAACTTAACCCTAACCTTAACCTAACCCTAACTTTAACCCTTTTCCAAACCTAACCTTAACCCTATCCATAACCCTAACCAAAACCTAACCTAAGCCTAAACCTAACACTAACTAACCCTAACCATAACCTTAACCCTATTCTAACCCAAACCCTAACCTAACCCTAACCCTAACCTAACCTTAACCTAACCCTAACCTTAAACCTATTCTAACCCTAACCCTAACCTAAGCCTACCCCAACACCAAAGCCTAATCCTAACCCTACCAACACCCTAAACTAAGCCTAACCCTAACCTAAAACTAACCTGACCCTAACCTTAACCTAACTCTAACTTTTAACCCTTTTTAACCCTTTCCCTAACCCTAACATAACCTAAGCCTAACCTTAAATAACACTAAACCCAACCTAACCTTAACATAACCCTAACCTTAACCCTATTCTAACCCTAACCCTAAGCCTAACCTCACCCTAAACTAACCCTACCCCTAACACTAACCTAAGCCTAACCATAACCTAAAACTACCCTGACCCTAACCTTAACCTAACCCAAACTTTAACCATTTTCTAACCCTAACCCTATCCAAAACCCTAACCTAAACCTAAGCTAAACCTAAACCTAACACTAACTAACCCTAACTTTAACCCTATTCTAACTCTAACCTAACCTAACCCTAACCCTAAGCCTAACCCTAACCCTACCCCTAAACCAAACTAAGCCTAACCCTAACCTAAAACTAACCTAACCCTAACCTTAACCCTTTTCTAACCCTAACCCTAACCCTATCCATAACCCTAACCTAAACCTCACCTAAGCCTAAACCTAACACAAACTAACTCTAACCCTAACCTTCACCCTATTCTAACCCTAACCCTAACCTAACCCTAACCTTAAACTAACCCTAACCTTAACCCTATTCTAACCCTAACCCTAACCTAAGCCTACCCCTAAACCGAAGCCTAATCCTCACCCTACCCCTAACCCTAAACTAAGTCTAACCCTAACCTAAAACTAACCTAACCCTAATCTTAACCTAACCCTAACTTTAACCCTTTTTTTAACAATAACCCTAACCATAACCCTAACCTAAAACTTACCTAAGCCTAACTGTAACCCCAAATAACCCTAAACCTAACCTAACCTTAACATAACCCTAACCTTAACACTATTCTTACCCCAACCCTAAGCCTAACCCTAACAGTAAACTAAACTTACCCGTAATACAAACCTATGCCTAACCCTAACCTTAACCTAAAACTAACCTAACCCTAAATTTAACCCTTTTCTAACCCTAACCCTATCCATAATCCTAACCTAAACATAACCTAAGCCTAACCTTAAATAACACTAAACCCAACCTAACCTTAACATAACCCTAACCTTAACCCTATTCTAACCCTAACCCTAAGCCTAACCTCACCCTAAACTAACCCTACCCCTAACACTAACCTAAGCCTAACCATAACCTAAAACTACCCTAACCCTAACCTTAACCTAACCCTAACTTTAACCATTTTCTAACCCTAACCCTATCCAAAACCCTAACCTAAGCCTAAGCTAAACCTAAACCTAACACTAACTAACCCTAACTTTAACCCTATTCTAACTCTAACCTAACCTAACCCTAACCCTAAGCCTAACCCTAACCCTACCCCTAAACCAAACTAAGCCTAACCCTAACCTAAAACTAACCTAACCCTAACCTTAACCCTTTTCTAACCCTAACCCTAACCCTATCCATAACCCTAACCTAAACCTCACCTAAGCCTAAACCTAACACAAACTAACTCTAACCCTAACCTTCACCCTATTCTAACCCTAACCCTAACCTAACCCTAACCTTAAACTAACCCTAACCTTAACCCTATTCTAACCCTAACCCTAACCTAAGCCTACCCCTAAACCGAAGCCTAATCCTCACCCTACCCCTAACCCTAAACTAAGTCTAACCCTAACCTAAAACTAACCTAACCCTAATCTTAACCTAACCCTAACTTTAACCCTTTTTTTAACAATAACCCTAACCATAACCCTAACCTAAAACTTACCTAAGCCTAACTGTAACCCCAAATAACCCTAAACCTAACCTAACCTTAACATAACCCTAACCTTAACACTATTCTTACCCCAACCCTAAGCCTAACCCTAACAGTAAACTAAACTTACCCGTAATACAAACCTATGCCTAACCCTAACCTTAACCTAAAACTAACCTAACCCTAAATTTAACCCTTTTCTAACCCTAACCCTATCCATAATCCTAACCTAAACCTAACCTAAGCCTAAACCTAACACTAACTAACACTAACCCTAACCTTAACCTTATTCTAACCCTAACCCTAACCTAACCCTAACCGTATCCTAACCCTAACCTTAACCTAACCGTAACCTTAACCCTTTTCTAACCATAACCCTAACCTAAGCCTACCCCTAACCATAAGCCTAACTCAAACCCTAAACCTAACCCTAACCTAAGCCTAACCCTAACCTAAAACTAATCTAACCCTAATCTTAACCTTACCCTAACTTTAACCCTTTTTTTAACCCTAACCATAACACTAACCTAAAACCTAACCTAAGCCTAACCCTAACCCTAAATAACCCTAAACCTAACCTTACCTTAACATAACTCTAACCTTAACCCTATTCTAACCCTAACCCTAAGCCTAACCCTAACCCTACCCCTAACACTAACCGAAGCCTAACCCTAACCCTAACCTAAAACTAACATAACCCTAACCTTAACCTAACCGTAACTTTAACCCTATTCTAACTCTAATCCTAACCTGAGCCTACCCCTAACCCTAAGCCTAACCCTAACCTAAAACTAACCTAAACCTAACCTTAACCCAACCCTAAATTTAACCGTTATCCATCCTTTTCCCTAACCCTATCCATAACCCTAACCTAAACCTAACCTAAGCCTAATCCTAACACTAACGCTAACCCTAACCCTATCCCAACCCTAACCCTAACCCTAAAACTAACCCAACCCTAACCCTAACCCAACCCTAACCCCTAACCCTAACCCTAAACCCTAACAATAACCCCAAACCCTAACCCTAATCCCTAACCCTAACCCCTAACCCTCACCCCAACCCCATCCCTAAACCCTAACCCTTACCCTGACCCTAACCTTAGCCCTAACACCTAACCCGAACCGAAACCCTAACCCTAACCCTTAACCCTAACCCCTAACCCTAACCCTAACCCTAAACCCTAACCCTAACCCTAAACTTACCCTAACCCTACCCTAACCCCTATCCCTAACTCTAAACCTAACCCCAAACCCCTAACCCTAAACCCTAAACCCAAACCATCACCCTAAACCCTTATACTAACCTAAACCCTAACCCCAACCCTACCCCTAACTCTAAACCTAGCCCTAAACCCTAACCCTAAACCTAACCCGTAACCCATAACCATAACCTAACCCTATTCACTAACCCTAACACTAACTCTAACCCTAAACCCTAACCCATAAACCCAAACGACTCACCCGAAACCCTAATACTAACCTAACCCAACCCTAACCCTTTCCCAAACCCTAACCCTGACCCTACCCCCTAACCATAACCTACTAACCCTAACCCATACCCCTAACCCTATCACCAGACCCTAACCCCAAACCCTAACCCCAACCCCAACCCTAAACCCTATCCCTGACCCTGACCCTAACCCTAACCCGAGCCCTAAAACCTAACCCGAACCCAAACCCTAACCCTAACCTTAACCCTAACCCTAACCCTAGCCCTAACACCTAACCTGAACCCAAACCCTAACCCTTAACCCTAACCCCTAACCCTAAACCCTAACCCTAACCCTAAACTTACCCTAACCCTACCCTAACCCTAACCCCTAACCCTAACACTAACCCAAACCCCTAACCCTAACCCCTAACCCTAACCCTAAACCCTAACCCCTAACCCCAACCCCAACCCTAACCCTAACCCTAAACCCTTATACTAACCTAAACCCTAACCCCAATCCTACCGCTAACTCTAAACCTAACCCCAAACCCCTAACCCTAAATCCTAAACCCAAACCCCTCACCCTAAACCCTTATACTAACCTAAACCCTAACCCAAACCCTAACCCCAACCCTACCCCTAACTCTAAACCTAGCCCTAAACCCTAACCCTAAACCTAACCCGTAACCCATAACCATAACCTAACCCTATTCAATAACCCTAACTCTAACTCTAACCCTAAACCCTAACCCCTAAACCCAAATGACTCACCCTAAACCCTAATACTAACCTAACCCAACCCTAACCCTTTCACAAACCCTAACCCTGACCCTACCCCCTAACCCTAACCTACTAACACTAACCCTTACCCCTAACCCTATCACCAGACCCTAACCCCAAACCCTAACCATAACCCCTAAACCTAACCCTGAACCCTAACCCAAAACCTAACCCTAAACCCTAAACCCAAACCCTAACCCTAAACCCTTATACTACCCTAAACCCTAACCCCAACCCTTCCCCTAACTCGAAACCTAGCCCTAAACCCTAACCCTAAACCTAACCCGTAACCCATAACCATAACCTAACCCTATTCACTAACCCTAACTCTAACTCCAACCCTAAACCCTAACCCCTAAACCCAAACGACTCACCCTAAACCCTAATACTAACCTAACCCTAACCCTTTCCCAAACCCTAACCCTGACCCTACCCCCTAACCCTAACCCTTACCTCTAACCCTATCACCAGACGCTAACCCCAAACCCTAACCATAACCCCTAACCCTAAACCTAACCCTGAAACCTAACCAAAAACCTATCCCTAAACCCTAACCCCTAACCCTTACCCAAACCCTACCTTAACCCTACCCTAACCATAACTCCTAAACTCTAACCCCTGACCCTAATCCACTAACCCTAACCCTAAATCCTAACCCTAATCCTAACCCCTAACCCTAAACCCTACCCTAACTCAACCCATCTCTAACACTAAACCCTAACAATAAACCCTAACCCTAAACCCTAACCCCTATCCCTAACCCTAACCTAACCCAACCAATCCCTAACCCCAAACCCGACCCTAACCCTAAACCTAACCCAAACCCACTAACCCTAACCTAAACCCTAAACACTAACAATAACCCCTAACCCTAATCCTAAACCCTAACCCTAACCTAACACTAACCCTAAACACAAACCCTAACACATAACCTTTACCACAAACCCTAACACCTAACCTTAACCCTACCCTAACCCCTAACCCTAATCCTAACCCTAACAATAACCCCAACCCTAAACCTTACCCTAATCCTAACCCTAACAATAACCCCCAACCCTAAACCTTACCCTAATCCTACCCCTAACCTAACCCAACTATAAAACCTAACCCTAAAACCTAACCCTGACCCTACCCTACCCTAACCCTAACCTACTAACACTAACCCTAGCACCAAACCCTAACCAATACCCCTAACCCTAACCCAAAACCTAACCCTAGCCCTTACCCTAACCTAATCCTAACTCCTAAACCCTAACCCGTAACCCTAATCCACTAACCCTAAGCCTAATCCTAACCCCTAACCCTAACCTAACTCAACCCATCCCTAATGCTAAACCCTAAAAATAAACCCTAACACCTAACCATAACCCTAAACCCTATATCTAACCCTAACCTACCCCAACCCATCCCTAACATTAAACCTAACCCCAAAACCATAACCCACTAACCCTAACTCTAACCCACTAACCCTAACCCCAACCCAAACAATAACCCCTAACCATAATCCCTAACCCTAGACCCTAACCCCAACCCTAAACAAATACCCTAAACCCTAAACCTAACCCTAAACCATAACCCCTAACCTAACACTAACCCTAACACATAACCCTAACCCCAAACCCCTAACCCTAACACCTAACCCTAAACCCTACCCCCTAACCCTAATCCCTAAGCCTAAAACCTAACCTTACCCTAGCCCTAACCCAAACCCTAAACCCAAACCCTAACCCTAACCTAATCCTAACCCTATACACTAACACTAACCCTAACTATAATTCTAACCCTAAACCCCTAACACTAAACCCTAAACCCAAACCCCTCACCGTAAATTCTAATACTAACCTAAACCCTAACCCCAACCCTACCCTTGGCCCTAACTCTAAACCTAGCCCTAAACCCTAACCCTAAACCTAACCCCTAACCCATAACCATAACCAAACCCTATACACTAACCCTAACTCTAACCCTAAACCCTAACCCCTAAACCCAAACTACTCACCATAAACCATAAAACTAACCTAACCCAACCCTAACCCTTTCCGAAACCCTAACGCTGACCCTACGCTAACCCCTAACCCTAACCTACTAACCCTAATGCTTACCCCTAACCCTAACACCAGACCCTAACCCCAAACCCTAACCATAACCCCTAACCCTAAACCTAACCATGAGCCCTAACCCAAAACCTAACCCTAAACCCTAACCCCTAACCCTTACCCTAACCCTACCTTAACCCTACCCTAACCCTAACTCCTAAACCCTAACCCCTAACCCTAATCCACTAACCCTAACCCTAAATCCTAACCCTAATCCTAACCCCTAACCCTAAACCCGACACTAACTCAACCCATCTCTAACACTAAACCCTAACAATAAACCCTAACCCCTAACCCTAAACCCTAAACCCTAACCCCTATCCCTAACCTAACCCAACCAATCCCTAACCCCAAACCCGACCCTAACCCTAACCCACTAACCCTAACCCGAACCCTAAACACTAACAATAACCCCTTACCCTAAACCCTAACCCTAACCTAACACTAACCCTAAACACTAACCCTAACACATAACCCTAACCCCAAACCCTAACACCTAACCTTAACCCTACCCTAAACCCTAACCCTAAACCTAACCCTAACAATAACCCCTAACCCTAAACCTAATCCCTAACCCTAAAAGCTAACCCAAACCCTAACCCTAATCCTAAACCCTAACCTATAAACCTAACCTAATCCTAACCCTATACACTAACCCTAACTATAACTCTAACCCCAAACCCTAAACACTAACCCCTAAACCCCTCACCCTAATACTAACCTAAACCCTAACCCTACCCCTAACCTAACCCTAACCCTTACCCACTAACCCTAACCCCAAACACAAACTCTATCCCCAAACCCTAACCCCTAACCCTAAACCTAACCCTAAACCCTAACCCAAAACCTAACCCTAAACCTAACCCAACCCTATCCCTAACCGCTAACCCCTAAACCTAACCCTAAACCCCTAATCCTAACCCCTAACCACTAAACCCTAACCTCTAACACTAACCCTAACCCCAACCCCAAATCCAACCCCAACCCCTAACCCTAAAACCTAACCCTAACCCCAACCCCATATCTAACCCCAACCCCTAACCCCTAACCCTAAAACCTAAACCTAACCCTACCCTAACTCTAACCCCAAACCCTAACCCGTAACCCTAACCCTAAATGCTAACCCTAACCCTACCCAAACCCTAAACCTAACCCAAACCCTAACCCTAACCCCTAACCCTAACCCCTAACCCTAACCCCAAACCCTAACCCTAACCCCCTAACCCTAAACCACTAACACCTAACCCAGAGCCCTAACCCTAAACCGTAACCCTAAACCCTAACCCAACCCTAACCCTAACTCCAAACCCCAACCCCAACCCGTAACCCTAACCCTAACCCTAACCCCTAACCCCAAACCCTAACCCCTAAACCCTAACCCTGACCCTAACCCAACCCTAACCCTAACCCTAACACTAACCCAACCTTAACCCTAACCCTAACCCTAACCCAACCCTAACACTAACCCCTAACCCTAACCCTAAACCCAAACCCTCACCCTTACCCTAACCCAACCCTAAACCTAACCCTAAACCCTAGCCCCAACCCCAACCCAACCCTAACCCCAACCCCGAACCCCAACCCTAACCCTAACCCTAACCCCAAACTCTAACCCTAACCCCAAACCCTAACCCTAACCCTAACACCCTAACCCCTAACCCTAACCCTAACACTAACCCTAACTCTAAACCCTAACCCTAACCCTAAATCCTAACCCTAACCCCTAAACCCTAACCCTATACACTAACCCTAACTCTAACCCTAAATCCAAACCCCTAACCCTAACCCCTAAACCCAAACCCCTCACCCTATACACTAATACTAACCTAAACCCTAGCCCCAACCCTAAACCTTACCCTAATCCTACCCCTAACCTAACCCAACCCTAACCCTAAAACCTAACCCTGACCCTACCCTACCCTTACCTACTAACCCTAACCCTAACACCAAACCCTAACCCCAAACCCTAAACAATACCCCTAACCCTAAACCCAAACCCAAAACCTAACCCTAAGCCTTACCCTAACCTAATTCTAACTCCTAAACCCTAACCTGTAACCCTAATCCACTAACCCTAACCCTAATCCTAACTCCTAACCCAAACCTAACTCAACCCATCCCTAATGCTATTCCCTAAAAATAAACCCAAACTCCTAACCATAACCCTAAACTCTATCACTAACCCTAACCTACCCCAACCCATCCCTAACACTAAACCTAACCCCAAACCCCTAACCCACTAACCCTAACTCTAACACACTAACCTTAATCCCAACCCTAAACCGTAACAATAACCCCTAACCCTAATCCCTAACCCTAGACCCTAACCCCAAACCTAAACCCTTACCCTAAACCCTAAACCTAACCCTAAACCCTAACCCCTAACCTAACACCAACCCTAAACACTAACCCTAACACATAACCCTAACCACAAACCCATGACCCTAAGACCTAACCCTAAACCCTACCCTAACCCCTAACCCTAATCCCTAAACCTAAAACCTAACCCTTACCCTAGCCCTAACCCAAAGTTTAAACCTAAACCCTAACCCTAACCTAATAATAACCCTATACACTAACACTAACCCTAACTATAACTCTAACCCCAAACCCCTAACCCTAAACCCAAACCCCTCACCCTAAACCCTAATACTAACCTAAACCCTAACCCCAACCCTACCCCTAACTTTAAACCTAGCCCTAAACCCTAACCCTAAACCTAACCCCTAACCACTAAACCTAACCTAACCCTATACACTAACCCTAACTCTAACTCTAATCCTAAACCCTAACCCCTAAACCCAAACTACTCACCCTAAACCCTAATACTAAACTAACCCAACCCTTACCCTTTCCCAAACCCTAACCATGACTCTACCCTAACCCCTAAACCTAACCTACTAACCCTAACCCTTATCCCTAACCCTAATACCAGACCCTAACCCCAAACCCTAACCATAACCCCTAACCCTAATCCACTAACCCTAACCCTAAATCCTAACCCTAATCCTAACCCCTAACCCTAAACCCTACCCTAACTCAACCCATCTCTAACACTAAACCCTAACAATAAACCCTAACACCTAACAATAACCCCTATCCCTAACCCTAACCCTAACATGCCTAAAACCTAACCCTTACCCTAACCCTAACCCCTAAACATAACCCCTAATCCCTAACCGCTAACCCTAACCATAACATGCCTAAAACCTAACCCTTACCCTAACCCCTAACCCTAACCCCTAACCCAAACCCTAACCCTAACCCAAACCATAACACTAAACCCTAACCCTAACCCTTACCCCTAACCCTAAACCCTAACCCTAAACCCTAACCCTACCCCTACCCCTACCCCTAAATCCTAACCCAAACCCTAACCCTAACCCCAAACCCTAACCCTAACCCTAAACCCTAACCCAAACCCTAACACTAACCCATGCCTAACCCTAACCCTAAACCCAACCCCAACCACTACCCTATGCTACCCTAACCCTACCCTAACCCTAAACCCTAACCCCTAACCCTAACCCCAACTCCAACCCCAAGCCTAACCCCAACCCCAACCCTAACTCCTAACCCCTAACCCTACCCTTAACCCTAACCATAAACCTAACCCTTACACTAACCCCTAACCCTAACCCTAAACCTGGCCCTAAACCCTAACCCTTACCCCTAACCCTTAACCCCAACCCCTAACCCTAACCCCTAACCCCAACCCCAACACCTACCCTATGCTACCCTAACCCCTAACCCTAACCCCTAACCCTAAACCCTAACCCTAAACCCTTAACACAAACCCTAATCCCTAACTCTAACCCCAACCCTAACCCCTAAACCCAAACCCTAAACCCTAACCCTAACCCCTAACCCTAACCCTAACACCTAACCCTAACCCTAACCCCTAAACCTAAACCCTAACCCTACCCTACCCTAACCCTACCAATAACACTAACCCTAACCATAACCCTAACCCCTAAAACCTATCCTGTAACCCTAACCCAAACCTTAACCCTAACCCCTAACCCTAACTCAACCCTAACCAATTACCCCTCACCCTAACCCTAACCCCTAACCCCTAACCCTAACCCCTAAAACCAAACCGTAACAATAGCCCTAGCCCTAACCCCAACCCTAAACACTAACCATTACCCTAAACCTAGCCCTAAACCCTAACCCTTAACCCTAACATAAACCCCTAACACTAACCCTAACCCCTGACCCTGACCCTAACCCGTAACCCCTAACCCTAGCCCTAACCCTAACACTAACCCCTAACCCTAACACCAACCCCAACCCAAAACCCCAACCCCAACACTAACCCCTAACCCTAACCCTAGCCCTAACCCTAACCCCTAACCCCTAAACCCTAACCCCTAACCCTAACCCCAACCCCAAACCCTAAGCCTAAACCCTAACTCTAACCCTAACCCTAAACCAACCCTAACCCTAAACCCTAACCCCAACCCTAACCCCAACACCAACCCCCACACCCACCCCTACATGTAATCCCAATACCAAACCCTAACCCAACCCTAACCCCAACCCTAACCCCTAACCCTAACCCCAAACCCTAACCCTAACCCCTAACCCCTAACCCTAACCCCTAACCCCTAACCCTAAACCCTAACCCCTAACCCCTAACCCTAACCCTAACATGCCTAAAACCTAACCCTTACCATAACCCTAACCATAACCGAAACCCTAAACCTAAACCCTAACCCTAACCTAATCCTAACCCCATACACTAACACTAACCCTAACTATAACTCTAACCCCAAACCCCTAACCCATAAACCCAAACCCATCACCCTAAAACCCTAATACTAACTTAAACCCTAACCCAAACCCTACCCTAAACCCTAACCCTAAATCTAACCCCTAACCGATAACCATAACCTAACCCTATACACTAATCCTAACTCTAACACTAACACTAAACCCTAAGCCCTAAACTCAAACTACTCACCCTAAACCCTAATACTAACCTAACCCAAACCTAACCCTTTCCCAAACCCTAACCCTAACCCTAACACTAACCCTAACCCCTAAACCCAAACCCTAACCCTAACCCATACCCTAACCCCTAACCCTAACCCAACCCTAACCCTAACCCTAACCCTAACACTAACCCTAACCCCTAAACCCAAACCCTAACCCTAACCCATACCCTAACCCCTAACCCTAACCCAACCCTAACCCCAAACCCTAACCCTAACCCCTAACCCTAACCCCTAACCCCAAACCCTAACTCTAAACCTTACCCTAAATGCTAACCCTTACCATAAGCCTAGCCTTAAATCCTAACCCTTAACCCTAACACCTGACCCTGATGCAGACCCTAACCCCTAACCCTTATCCCAAACACTAACCCCTAACCCTAACCCTAAAACCCTAACCCCAACCCCAACCCCAACACTATACCCTAACCCTAACACTATCCCTAAAGCCTAAACCCTAACCCCTAACCCTAACCCTAACCCTAACCCCTAAACCCTAACCCCAAACCCTAACCCTAAACCCTAACCCTAACCCTAAACAAAACCCTAACCCTAACCCATGCCTAACCCTAACCCTACCCTAACCCCAATCCCTAACCCTAACCCCAACCCCAACCCTATGCTACCCTATCCCTACCCTAACCCTAACCCCTAACCATAACCCTAACAGTAACCCCTAACCCTAACCCCAACTCCAACCCCAAGCCTAACCCCAACCCCAACCCTAACCCCTAACCCTAACCCCTAACCATAACCCCTAACCCCTAACCCTAACTCAACCCATCCCTAATGCTAAACCCTAAAAATAAACCCTAACCCCTAACCATATCCCTAAACCCTATCCCTAACCTACCCCAACCCATCCCTAACACTAACCATAACCACAAACCCTTAACCTTACCCTAACCCTAACCCACTAACCATAACTCTAACCCACTAACCCTAACAATAACCCCTATCCCTAATCCCTAACCCTATACCCTAACCCCAACCCTAAACCCTTACCCTAAACCTAACCCTAACCTCTAACCTAACACTAACCCTAAACACTAACCCTAACACATAACCCTAACCCCAAACCTTAACACCTAACCATAAACCCTACCCTAACCCATAACCCTAATCCCTATCCCTAAACCCTAATCCCTAAACCTAAAACCTAACCCTTACCCTAGCCCTAACCCTAACTCAAACCCTAAACCCTAACCTAATCCTAACCCTATACACTAACACTAACCCTAACTATAACTCTAACCCAAAACCCCTAACCCTAAACCCTAACCCCTAAACCCAAACCCCTCACCCTAATACTAACCTAAACCCTAACCCCAACCCTACCCCTAACTCTAAACCTAGCCCTAAACCCTAAACCTAACCCATAACCATAACCTAACCCTAACTTTAACTCTAACCCTAAATACTGACCCCTAAACCCAAACTACTCACCCTAAACCCTAATACTAACCTAACCCAACCCTAACCCTTTCACAAACCCTAACCCTGACCCTACCCTAACCCCTAACCCTTACCCCATAACCCTAACACCAGACCCTAACCCCAAACCCTAACCATAACCCCTAACCCTAAACCTAACCCTGAACCCTAACCCAAAACCTAACCCTAAACCCTAACCCTTACCCTAACCCTACCTTAACCCTACCCTAAACCTAACTCCTAAACCCTAACCCCTAACCCTAATCCACTAACTCTAACCCTAAATCCTAACCCTAATCCTAACCCCTAACCCTAAACCCTAACCTAACTCAACCAATCTCTAATGCGAAAGCCTAAACCCTAAAAATAAATCCAAAACGCCTAACCCTAACCCTAACACCAGACCCTAACCCCAAACCCTAACCATAACCCCTAACCCTAAACCTAACCCAAAAAATAACCCTGACCCCTAACCCTTACCCTAACCCTACCTTAACCCTACCCTAACTCCTAAACCCTAACCCCTAACCCTAATCCACTAACCCTAACCTTAAATACTAACCCTAATCCTAACCCCTAACCCTAAACCCTATCCTAACTCAACCCATCTCTAACGCTAAACCCTAAACCCTAACAATAAAGCCTAACCCCTATCCCTAACCTAACCCAACCAATACCTAACCCCAAACCCGACCCTAACCCTAACCCACTAACCCTAACCCTAAACCCTAACAATAACCCCTAACCCTAATCCCTAACCCTAACCCCAACCCTTACCATAACCCTAACCTAACACTAACCCTAAACACTAACCCTAACACATAACCCTAACCCCAAACCCTAACACCAAACTTTAACCCTACCCTAACCCCTAACCCTAACAATAACACCTAACCCAAACCTAATTCCTAACCCTAAAACCTAACCCAAACCCTAAACCTAACCCTAATCCTAAACCCTAACCTATAACCCTAACCTAATACTAACCCTATACACTAACCCTAACTATAACTCTAACCCCAAACCCTAAAACCAAAACCCCTCACCCTAATACTAACCTACACCCTAACCCCAACCCTACCCCTAACTCTTACCCACTAACCCTAACCCCTAACACCAAACCCTATCCCCAAACCCTAACCCCTAACCCTAAACCTAACCCCAAACCTAACCCTAAACCTAACCCTTAAACCCAAACCCTACCCTAACCATAACTCCTAAACCCTAACACACTAACCCTAACTCTAATCCACTAACCCTAGCCCTAACCCCTAACCCTAACCCCAACCCTAACCCTAACCCTAAGCCTAACCTAACCCCTAACCCTAATATCCTAACCCTAAACCCTAACCCTAACCCAACCGTAACCCCTACCCCTAACCCTAACACTAACCTTAGCTAAATCCTAACCCAACCCTAACCTTAACCCTAACCCTAGACTAACCCTAACCCCTAACCCTAAACCCTAACCCCAAGCCCAACCCTAACCATAAACCTAACCCTAACCCAACCCTAACCCCTAAACCCTAACCCCAACCCTAACCCTAAACCCTAACCCCCTAACCCTAAACCCTAACCCAAACCCCTAACCCTATAGACTAACCCTAACCCCCGAAACCTACCCTTACCCCTAACCCCAAACCCAACCCTAAACCCTAACCCAACCCTAACCCAACCCTAACACTAGCCCTAAACACTAACCCCTAACCCTAAACCCTAACCCTAACTCAACCCTAACCCTAACCCCTACCCCTAACCCCAAACCTAACACTAACCTTAACCCAACCCTAACCCTAACCCAACCCTAGCTTTAACCCTAACCGTAGACTAACCCTAACCCCTAACCCTAAACCCCAAGCCCAACCCTAACCCTAAACCCAACCCTAACACTAAACCCTAACCCTAAACCAACCCTAACCCCTACCCCTAAACCCTAACTCCAAAACCAAAACCCTAACCCTATATCCTAACCTAAACCCTAACCCTACCCTAACTACTAAACCCTAACCGCTAACCCTAACCCACTAATTCTAACTAATCCACAAACCCTAACCGCTAAACCATAACCCCTAACCATAACCCCTAACCATAACCGCTAACCCTAAACCAATAACCCTAACCCACTAACCCCTAACCCCAAACCCTACCCTAACTCAACCCTAACCCAGTCCTAACCCTACCCTAACCCAACCCAACCCTAACCCAGCCCTAACCCTACCCTAACCCTTACTCCAACACCAACCCTAACCCTAACTCCTAACCCTAAACCCAAAAACTAACCCTAACCCCAAACTCTAACCCTAATCATAGCCCCTAAACCTAACCCTAACCCCTAACTCTACCCTAATCCCTAACCCTAACCCCTAACCCTATCCCCTAACCCCAAACCTGACATTAAACCCTAACTCTAACCCATAACCCTAATGCTAAACCCTAACCCTAACAAAAAACCCCAATCCTAATCCCTAAACCCTAACCATAACCCCAACCCTGAACCCTTACCCTAACCCTAATCCCTAATGCTAACCCAAACCCTAAACCTAACCCTAACGCCTGACCCTAACCCTAGCCTAACACTAACCCTAAACCCTAACCCTTGCCCTAAACCTAGCCCTAAACCCTAAACCTAACCCTATACACTAACCCTAACCCTAAAACCTAACCCTGACCCTACACTACCCTAACCCTAACCTACTAACCCTTACCCTAACCCCAAACCCAAACCAATACCCCTAACCCTAAACCGAACCCTAAACCCTAACCCAAAACCTAACCCTAATCCCTAACCCTTACCCTAACTCCTAAACCCTAACCTGTAACCCTAATCCACTAACCCTAACCCTAATCCTAACCCCTAGCCCTAACCTAACTCAACCCATCCCTAATGCTAAACCCTAAAAATAAACCCTAACCCCTAACCATAACCCTAAACCCTATCCCTAACACTAACCCCAAACCCTACCCTAACCCTAACCCACTAACCCTAACTCTAACCCACTAACCCTAACCCTAAACAATAAAAATAACCCCTAACCCTAATCCCTAACCCTAGACCCTATCCCCAACCCTAAACCCTTACCCTAAACCCTAAACCTAACCCTAACCCCTAACCTAACACTAACCCTAAACACTAACCCTAACACATAACCCTAACCCCAAACCCTAACACCTAACCCTAAACCCTACCCTAACCCCTAACCCTAATCCCTATCCCTAAACCCTAATCCCGAAGACTAAAACCTAACCCTTACCCTAGCCCTAACCCAAACCCTAAACCTAAACCCTAACCTAATCCTAACCCTATACACTAACACTAACCCTAACTATGGGCCTGATTCAGAGCCGTTCGCTATTTGCGGTCGTTCGTTCAAAAACAAGGGGTGGCTATTCAAATGATCCGTTCGCAAATTGCAGTCTGTTCACACCTCTAAGTCTGAACGAGCGAGCAAAACATACGCTCGTTTATTTGTTAAAAACGCCCCCTGGCCGCTCGCACCATAAGTCATGTCCGCTATTTATTAGATTAATCGAGTACATCGACCAGCGTATGAACTGCTCGCTATTCTTGTGGTTGGTTTTTGCTACCACAATTTTGCGAACAGTTCTGGCTTAAAAAAAACCCAGTGACGTGGTCAATGACGCTGCTGTTTTAAATATGCACACCCATAAAACGCCCGTTTTGACATTTAAGCACGCCTGCGTTCTGATTTCCACTCCCCGTTTTCAAGCACCTTCCCCTGTTACCACCCACATACGCCTCATCCTGTCACTCAAATTATCAGGCATTCGCTATTTTGCGAGCACATGAATTTCGGCCGCACAGACTGGTTCGCGCATGCGTATAACGATCCGTACGCATGCGCAGATGTGCGAACATCGCTCGGAACGAGCGTACTGCCGCTAGCGAGTGGCTCTGAATGAGGGCCTATAACTCTAACCCCAAACCCCTAACCCTAAACCCTAACCCCTAAACCCAAACCCCTCACCCTAAAACCCTAATACTAACCTAAACCCTAACCCTACCCCTAACCCAAACTCTAAACCTAGCCCTAAACCCTAAACCTAACCCATAACCATAACCTAACCCTAACTCTAACCCTAAACCCTAAACCCAAACTACTCACACTAAACCCTAATACTAACCTAACCCAACCCTAACCCTTTCCCAAACCCTAACCCTGACCCTAACCTAACCCCTAACCCTAACCTACTAACCCTTACCCCCAACCCTAACACCAGACCCTAACCCAAAACCCTAACCATAACCCCTAACCCTAAACCTAACCCTGAACCCTAACCCAAAACCTAACCCAAAACCCTAACCCTTACCCTAACCCTACCTTAACCCTACCCTAACCCTAACTCCTAAACCCTAACCCCTAACTGTAATCCACTAACTCTAACCCTAAATCCTAACCCTAACCCCTAACCCTAAACCCTATCCTAACTCAACCAATCTCTAATCCTAAACCCTAAAAATAAACCAAAAACCCCTAACCCTAACATCAGACCCTAACCCCAAACCCTAACCCTAAACCTAACCCAAAACCTAACCCTGAACCCTAACCCCTAACCCTTACCCTTCCTTAACCCTACCCTAACCCTAACTCCTAAACCCTAACCCTAATCCACTAACCCTAACCCTAAATCCTAACCCTAATCCTAACCCCTAAACCCTATCCTAACTCAACCCATCTCTAACGCTAAACCCTAAACCCTAACAATAAAGCCTAACCCCTATCCCTAAACCATAACCCTATCCCTAACCTAACCCAACCAATCCCTAACCCCAAACCCGACACTAACCCTAAACCTAACACACTAACCCTAACCCAAACCCTAAACCCTAACAATAACCCTTAACCCTAAACCCTAACCCCAACCCTTACCCTAACCCCTAATTCTAACCTAACACTAACCCTAAACACTAACCCCAAACCTAATCCCTAAACCTAAACCCTAAACCTAACCCTAAACCATAACCTATAACCCTAACCTAATCCTAACCCTATACACTAACCCTAACTATAACTCTAACCCCAAACCCTAAACCCTAACCCCTAAACCCAAACCCCTCACCCTAATACTAACCTACACCCTAACCCCAACTCTACCCCTAACCTAACCCAACCCTTACCCACTAACCCTAACCCCTAACACCAAACCCTATCCCCAAACCCTAACCCCTAACCCTAAACCTAACCTTAAACCCTAACCACAAACCTACCCCTAAACCTAACCCCTAAACCCTAACCCTACCCTAACCCACTAACCCCAACTCTAATCCCCTAACCCTAACCTTAACCCTAACCTAACCCTAACCCTAATATCCTAAAACTAAACCCTAACCCTAAACCTAACCCAACCCTAACCCCTGCCCCTAACCCCAACCCTAACACTAACCTTAGCCCAAACCTAACCCTAACCCAACCCTAACCTTAACCCTAACCCTAGACTAACCCTAACCCTAAACCCTAACCCCAAGCCCAACCCTAACCCTAAACCCAACCCTAACCCTAAACCCTAACCCAACCCTAACCCCTAAACCCCAACCCTAACCCTAAACCCTAACCCCCTAACCCTAAACCCAAACCCCTAACCCTATAGACTAACCCTAACCCCTAAACCTACCCTAACCCCAAACCCAACTCTAACCCCTAACCCAACCCTAACCCAACCCTAACACTAACCCTAAACCCTAACCCCTAACCCTTAACCCTAACCCAATCCTAACCCTAAACCCTACCCCTAACCCCAAACCTAACACTAACCTTAACCCAACCCTAACCCAACCATAGCCTTAACCATAACCCTAGACTAACTCTAACCCCTAACCCTAACCCCAAGCCTAACCCCTAACCCTAAACCCAACCCTAACCCTAAACCCTAACCCAACCCTAACCCCTAAACCCTAACCCTAACCCCAAAACCAAAACCCTAAACCCTAACCCCAACCCTAAACCCTAACCCTACCCTAACTACTAAACCCTAACCGCTAACCCACTAATTCTAACTAATCCACTAACCCTAACCCCTAAACCTAACCCCTAACCATAACCCCTAACCCTAACCCACTAACCCTAACCCACTAACCCTAACCCACTAACCCCTAACCCCAAACCCTACCCTAACTCAACCCTAACCCAGTCCTAACCCTACCCTAACCGAACCCAACCCTAACCCAGCCCTAACCCTACCCTAACCCTTACTCCAACACCAACCCTAACCCTAACTCCTAACCCTAAACCCAAAAACTAACCCTAACCCCAAACTCTAACCCTAATCATAGCCCCTAAACCTAACCCTAACCCATAACCCTACCCTAATCCCTAACCCCTAACCCTATCCCCTAACCCCAAACCTGACATTAAACCCTAACCCTAACCCATAACCCTAATGCTAAACCCTAACCCTAACAAAAACCCCTAATCCTAATCCCTAACCATAACCCCAACCCTGAACCCTTACCCTAACCCTAATCCCTAACGCTAACCCAAACCCTAAACCTAACCCTAACGCCTGACCCTAACCCTAGCCTAACACTAACCCTAAACCCTAACCCTTGCCCTAAACCTAGCCCTAAACCCTAAACCTAAACCTAACCCTATACACTAACTCTAACTCTAACCCTAAATCCAAACCCCTAACCCCTAAACCCAAACCCCTCACCCTAAACCCTAATACTAACCTAAACCCTAGCCTCAACCCTAAACCTTACACTAACCCAACCCTAACCCTAAAACCTAACCCTGACCCTACACTACCCTAACCCTAACCTACTAACCCTTACCCTAACCCCAAACCCTAACCAATACCCCTAACCCTAAACCTAACCCTAAACCCTAACCCAAAACCTAACCCTAATCCCTAACCCTTACCCTAACTCCTAAACCCTAACCCATAACCCTAATCCACTAACCCTAACCCTAATCCTAACCCCTAGCCCTAACCCCTAACCCTAACACACTAACCCTAACCCACTAACCCCTAACCCCAAACCCTACCCTAACTCAACCCTAACCCAGCCCTAACCACTAATTCTAACTAATCCACTAACCCTAACCCCTAAACCTAACCACTAACCATAACCCCTAACCCTAACCCACTAACCCTAACCCACTAACCCCTAACCCCAAACCCTACCCTAACTCAACCCTAACCCAGCCCTAACCCTACCCTAACCCTTACTCCAACACCAACCCTAACCCTAACTCATAACCCTAAACCCAAACACTAACCCTAAACTCTAACCCTAATCATAGCCCCTAAACCTAACCCTAACCCTACCCTAATCCCTAACCCTAACCCCTAACCCTATCCCCTAACCCAAAACCTAACATTAAACCCTAACCCTAACCAATAACCCTAATGCTAAACCCAAACCCTAACAAAAAACCCTAATCCTAATCCCTATACCCTAACCCTAACCATAACCCCAACCCTGAACCCTTACCCTAACCCTAATCCCTAACGCTAACCCAAACCCTAAACCTAACCCTAACGCCTGACCCTAACCCTAGCCTAACACTAACCCTAAACACTAACCCTAACCCTGACCTTAACCCTGACCCTAACCCCAAACCCTAACCCCTTACCCTAAACCCTAACCCCTAATCCCAACACTAACCCTTAACCCCTAACCCTAACCCTAAAACCTAACCCAAACCCCCAACCCTAACCCTTACTCTAAACCTAGCCCTAAACCCTAACCCTAACCCTAGACCTATACACTAACCCTAACCCTAAATCTAACCCTAAATCCAAAACCCTAACCCTAAACCCTAAACCCAAACCCCTCACCCTAAACCCTAATACTAACCTAAACCCGAACCTCAACCCTAAACCTTACCCTAACCCTACCCCTAACCTAACCCAACCCTAACCCTAAAACCTAACCCTGACCCTACCCTAACCTACTAACCCTTACCCTAACCAATACCCCTAACCCTAAACCGAACCCTAAACCCTAACCCAAAACCTAACCCTAATCCCTAACCCTACCCTAACCCTAACTCCTAAACCCTAACCCGTAACCCTAATCCACTAACCTTAACCCTAATCCTAACCCCTAACCCTAACCTAATTCAACCCATCCCTAATGCTAAACCCTAAAAATAAACCCTAACCACTAACCATAACCCTAAAACCCTAACCCTAACCTACCCCAACCCATCCCTAACACTAACCCTAACCCCTAACCCTACCCTAACCCTAACCCACTAACCCTAACTCTAACCCACTAACCCTAACCATAAACCCTAACAATAACCCCTAACCCTAATCCCTAACCCTAGACCCTAACCCCAACCCTAAACCCTTACCCTAAACCTAACCCTAACCACTAACCTAACACTAACCCTAAACACTAACCCTAAAACCAAACCCTAACACCTAACCCTAACCCTAAACCCTACCCTAACCCCTAACCCTAATCCCTATCCCTAAACCCTAATCCCTAAGCCTAAAACCTAACCCTAACCAAAACCCTAAACCCTAACCCTAACCTAATCCCAACCCTATACACTAACACTAACCCTAACTAAAACTCTAACTCCAAACCCCTAACCCTAAACCCTAACCCCTAAACCCAAACCCCTCACCCTAAAACTCTAATACTAACCTAAACCCTAACCCAAACCCAAACCCTAACCCTAACTCTAAACCTAGCCCTAAACCCTAACCCTAAACCTAACCCATAACCATAACCTAACCCTATACACTAACCCTAACTCTAACTCTAACCCTAAACCCTAACCCCTAAACCCAAACTACTCACCCTAAACCCTAATACTAACCTAACCCAACCCTAACCCTTTCCCAAACCCTAACCCTGACCCTACCCTAACACCTAACCTACTAACACTTACCCCTAACCCTAACACCAGACCCTAACCCTGAACCCTAACCATAACCCATAACCCTAAACCTAACCCTGAACCCTAACATAAACCTAACCCTAAACCCTAACCCTACCTTAACCCTACCCTAACCCTAACTCCTAAACCATAACCCTAATGCTAAACCCTAACCCTAACAAAAACCCCTAATCCTAATCCCTAACCATAACCCCAACCCTGAACCCTTACCCTAACCCTAATCCCTAACGCTAACCCAAACCCTAAACCTAACCCTAACGCCTGACCCTAACCCTAGCCTAACACTAACCCTAAACCCTAACCCTTGCCCTAAACCTAGCCCTAAACCCTAAACCTAAACCTAACCCTATACACTAACTCTAACTCTAACCCTAAATCCAAACCCCTAACCCCTAAACCCAAACCCCTCACCCTAAACCCTAATACTAACCTAAACCCTAGCCTCAACCCTAAACCTTACACTAACCCAACCCTAACCCTAAAACCTAACCCTGACCCTACACTACCCTAACCCTAACCTACTAACCCTTACCCTAACCCCAAACCCTAACCAATACCCCTAACCCTAAACCTAACCCTAAACCCTAACCCAAAACCTAACCCTAATCCCTAACCCTTACCCTAACTCCTAAACCCTAACCCATAACCCTAATCCACTAACCCTAACCCTAATCCTAACCCCTAGCCCTAACCCCTAACCCTAACACACTAACCCTAACCCACTAACCCCTAACCCCAAACCCTACCCTAACTCAACCCTAACCCAGCCCTAACCACTAATTCTAACTAATCCACTAACCCTAACCCCTAAACCTAACCACTAACCATAACCCCTAACCCTAACCCACTAACCCTAACCCACTAACCCCTAACCCCAAACCCTACCCTAACTCAACCCTAACCCAGCCCTAACCCTACCCTAACCCTTACTCCAACACCAACCCTAACCCTAACTCATAACCCTAAACCCAAACACTAACCCTAAACTCTAACCCTAATCATAGCCCCTAAACCTAACCCTAACCCTACCCTAATCCCTAACCCTAACCCCTAACCCTATCCCCTAACCCAAAACCTAACATTAAACCCTAACCCTAACCAATAACCCTAATGCTAAACCCAAACCCTAACAAAAAACCCTAACAAAAAACCCTAATCCTAATCCCTATACCCTAACCCTAACCATAACCCCAACCCTGAACCCTTACCCTAACCCTAATCCCTAACGCTAACCCAAACCCTAAACCTAACCCTAACGCCTGACCCTAACCCTAGCCTAACACTAACCCTAAACACTAACCCTAACCCTGACCTTAACCCTGACCCTAACCCCAAACCCTAACCCCTTACCCTAAACCCTAACCCCTAATCCCAACACTAACCCTTAACCCCTAACCCTAACCCTAAAACCTAACCCAAACCCCCAACCCTAACCCTTACTCTAAACCTAGCCCTAAACCCTAACCCTAACCCTAGACCTATACACTAACCCTAACCCTAAATCTAACCCTAAATCCAAAACCCTAACCCTAAACCCTAAACCCAAACCCCTCACCCTAAACCCTAATACTAACCTAAACCCGAACCTCAACCCTAAACCTTACCCTAACCCTACCCCTAACCTAACCCAACCCTAACCCTAAAACCTAACCCTGACCCTACCCTAACCTACTAACCCTTACCCTAACCAATACCCCTAACCCTAAACCGAACCCTAAACCCTAACCCAAAACCTAACCCTAATCCCTAACCCTACCCTAACCCTAACTCCTAAACCCTAACCCGTAACCCTAATCCACTAACCTTAACCCTAATCCTAACCCCTAACCCTAACCTAATTCAACCCATCCCTAATGCTAAACCCTAAAAATAAACCCTAACCACTAACCATAACCCTAAAACCCTAACCCTAACCTACCCCAACCCATCCCTAACACTAACCCTAACCCCTAACCCTACCCTAACCCTAACCCACTAACCCTAACTCTAACCCACTAACCCTAACCATAAACCCTAACAATAACCCCTAACCCTAATCCCTAACCCTAGACCCTAACCCCAACCCTAAACCCTTACCCTAAACCTAACCCTAACCACTAACCTAACACTAACCCTAAACACTAACCCTAAAACCAAACCCTAACACCTAACCCCAACCCTAAACCCTACCCTAACCCCTAACCCTAATCCCTATCCCTAAACCCTAATCCCTAAGCCTAAAACCTAACCCTAACCAAAACCCTAAACCCTAACCCTAACCTAATCCCAACCCTATACACTAACACTAACCCTAACTAAAACTCTAACTCCAAACCCCTAACCCTAAACCCTAACCCCTAAACCCAAACCCCTCACCCTAAAACTCTAATACTAACCTAAACCCTAACCCAAACCCAAACCCTAACCCTAACTCTAAACCTAGCCCTAAACCCTAACCCTAAACCTAACCCATAACCATAACCTAACCCTATACACTAACCCTAACTCTAACTCTAACCCTAAACCCTAACCCCTAAACCCAAACTACTCACCCTAAACCCTAATACTAACCTAACCCAACCCTAACCCTTTCCCAAACCCTAACCCTGACCCTACCCTAACACCTAACCTACTAACACTTACCCCTAACCCTAACACCAGACCCTAACCCTGAACCCTAACCATAACCCATAACCCTAAACCTAACCCTGAACCCTAACATAAACCTAACCCTAAACCCTAACCCTACCTTAACCCTACCCTAACCCTAACTCCTAAACCATAACCCTAATGCTAAACCCTAACCCTAACAAAAACCCCTAATCCTAATCCCTAACCATAACCCCAACCCTGAACCCTTACCCTAATCCCTAACGCTAACCCAAACCCTAAACCTAACCCTAACGCCTGACCCTAACCCTAGCCTAACACTAACCCTAAACCCTAACCCTTGCCCTAAACCTAGCCCTAAACCCTAAACCTAACCCTATACACTAACTCTAACTCTAACCCTAAATCCAAACCCCTAACCCCTAAACCCAAACCCCTCACCCTAAACCCTAATACTAACCTAAACCCTAGCCTCAACCCTAAACCTTACACTAACCCAACCCTAACCCTAAAACCTAACCCTGACCCTACACTACCCTAACCCTAACCTACTAACCCTTACCCTAACCCCAAACCCTAACCAATACCCCTAACCCTAAACCTAACCCTAAACCCTAACCCAAAACCTAACCCTAATCCCTAACCCTTACCCTAACTCCTAAACCCTAACCCATAACCCTAATCCACTAACCCTAACCCTAATCCTAACCCCTAGCCCTAACCCCTAACCCTAACACACTAACCCTAACCCACTAACCCCTAACCCCAAACCCTACCCTAACTCAACCCTAACCCAGCCCTAACCACTAATTCTAACTAATCCACTAACCCTAACCCCTAAACCTAACCACTAACCATAACCCCTAACCCTAACCCACTAACCCTAACCCACTAACCCCTAACCCCAAACCCTACCCTAACTCAACCCTAACCCAGCCCTAACCCTACCCTAACCCTTACTCCAACACCAACCCTAACCCTAACTCATAACCCTAAACCCAAACACTAACCCTAAACTCTAACCCTAATCATAGCCCCTAAACCTAACCCTAACCCTACCCTAATCCCTAACCCTAACCCCTAACCCTATCCCCTAACCCAAAACCTAACATTAAACCCTAACCCTAACCAATAACCCTAATGCTAAACCCAAACCCTAACAAAAAACCCTAATCCTAATCCCTATACCCTAACCCTAACCATAACCCCAACCCTGAACCCTTACCCTAACCCTAATCCCTAACGCTAACCCAAACCCTAAACCTAACCCTAACGCCTGACCCTAACCCTAGCCTAACACTAACCCTAAACACTAACCCTAACCCCTAACCCTGACCTTAACCCTGACCCTAACCCCAAACCCTAACTCCTTACCCTAAACCCTAACCCCTAATCCCAACACTAACCCTTAACCCCTAACCCTAACCCTAAAACCTAACCCAAACCCCCAACCCTAACCCTTACTCTAAACCTAGCCCTAAACCCTAACCCTAACCCTAGACCTATACACTAACCCTAACCCTAAATCTAACCCTAAATCCAAAACCCTAACCCTAAACCCTAAACCCAAACCCCTCACCCTAAACCCTAATACTAACCTAAACCCGAACCTCAACCCTAAACCTTACCCTAACCCTACCCCTAACCTAACCCAACCCTAACCCTAAAACCTAACCCTGACCCTACCCTAACCTACTAACCCTTACCCTAACCAATACCCCTAACCCTAAACCGAACCCTAAACCCTAACCCAAAACCTAACCCTAATCCCTAACCCTACCCTAACCCTAACTCCTAAACCCTAACCCGTAACCCTAATCCACTAACCTTAACCCTAATCCTAACCCCTAACCCTAACCTAATTCAACCCATCCCTAATGCTAAACCCTAAAAATAAACCCTAACCACTAACCATAACCCTAAAACCCTAACCCTAACCTACCCCAACCCATCCCTAACACTAACCCTAACCCCTAACCCTACCCTAACCCTAACCCACTAACCCTAACTCTAACCCACTAACCCTAACCATAAACCCTAACAATAACCCCTAACCCTAATCCCTAACCCTAGACCCTAACCCCAACCCTAAACCCTTACCCTAAACCTAACCCTAACCACTAACCTAACACTAACCCTAAACACTAACCCTAAAACCAAACCCTAACACCTAACCCTAACCCTAAACCCTACCCTAACCCCTAACCCTAATCCCTATCCCTAAACCCTAATCCCTAAGCCTAAAACCTAACCCTAACCAAAACCCTAAACCCTAACCCTAACCTAATCCCAACCCTATACACTAACACTAACCCTAACTAAAACTCTAACTCCAAACCCCTAACCCTAAACCCTAACCCCTAAACCCAAACCCCTCACCCTAAAACTCTAATACTAACCTAAACCCTAACCCAAACCCTAACCCTAACCCTAACTCTAAACCTAGCCCTAAACCCTAACCCTAAACCTAACCCATAACCATAACCTAACCCTATACACTAACCCTAACTCTAACTCTAACCCTAAACCCTAACCCCTAAACCCAAACTACTCACCCTAAACCCTAATACTAACCTAACCCAACCCTAACCCTTTCCCAAACCCTAACCCTGACCCTACCCTAACACCTAACCTACTAACACTTACCCCTAACCCTAACACCAGACCCTAACCCTGAACCCTAACCATAACCCATAACCCTAAACCTAACCCTGAACCCTAACATAAACCTAACCCTAAACCCTAACCCTACCTTAACCCTACCCTAACCCTAACTCCTAAACCATAACCCTAATGCTAAACCCTAACCCTAACAAAAACCCCTAATCCTAATCCCTAACCATAACCCCAACCCTGAACCCTTACCCTAACCCTAATCCCTAACGCTAACCCAAACCCTAAACCTAACCCTAACGCCTGACCCTAACCCTAGCCTAACACTAACCCTAAACCCTAACCCTTGCCCTAAACCTAGCCCTAAACCCTAAACCTAACCCTATACACTAACTCTAACTCTAACCCTAAATCCAAACCCCTAACCCCTAAACCCAAACCCCTCACCCTAAACCCTAATACTAACCTAAACCCTAGCCTCAACCCTAAACCTTACACTAACCCAACCCTAACCCTAAAACCTAACCCTGACCCTACACTACCCTAACCCTAACCTACTAACCCTTACCCTAACCCCAAACCCTAACCAATACCCCTAACCCTAAACCTAACCCTAAACCCTAACCCAAAACCTAACCCTAATCCCTAACCCTTACCCTAACTCCTAAACCCTAACCCATAACCCTAATCCACTAACCCTAACCCTAACCCCTAGCCCTAACCCCTAACCCTAACACACTAACCCTAACCCACTAACCCCTAACCCCAAACCCTACCCTAACTCAACCCTAACCCAGCCCTAACCACTAATTCTAACTAATCCACTAACCCTAACCCCTAAACCTAACCACTAACCATAACCCCTAACCCTAACCCACTAACCCTAACCCACTAACCCCTAACCCCAAACCCTACCCTAACTCAACCCTAACCCAGCCCTAACCCTACCCTAACCCTTACTCCAACACCAACCCTAACCCTAACTCATAACCCTAAACCCAAACACTAACCCTAAACTCTAACCCTAATCATAGCCCCTAAACCTAACCCTAACCCTACCCTAATCCCTAACCCTAACCCCTAACCCTATCCCCTAACCCAAAACCTAACATTAAACCCTAACCCTAACCAATAACCCTAATGCTAAACCCAAACCCTAACAAAAAACCCTAATCCTAATCCCTATACCCTAACCCTAACCATAACCCCAACCATGAACCCTTACCCTAACCCTAATCCCTAACGCTAACCCAAACCCTAAACCTAACCCTAACGCCTGACCCTAACCCTAGCCTAACACTAACCCTAAACACTAACCCTAACCCCTAACCCTGACCTTAACCCTGACCCTAACCCCAAACCCTAACCCCTTACCCTAAACCCTAACCCCTAATCCCAACACTAACCCTTAACCCCTAACCCTAAAACCTAACCCAAACCCCCAACCCTAACCCTTACTCTAAACATAGCCCTAAACCCTAACCCTAACCCTAAACCTATACACTAACCCTAACCCTAAATCTAACCCTAAATCCAAAACCCTAACCCTAAACCCTAAACCCAAACCCCTCACCCTAAACCCTAATACTAACCTAAACCCGAACCTCAACCCTAAACCTTACCCTAACCCTACCCCTAACCTAACCCAACCCTAACCCTAAAACCTAACCCTGACCCTACCCTAACCTACTAACCCTTACCCTAACCAATACCCCTAACCCTAACCCTAACCCTAAACCCTAACCCAAAACCTAACCCTAATCCCTAACCCTACCCTAACCCTAACTCCTAAACCCTAACCCGTAACCCTAATCCACTAACCTTAACCCTAATCCTAACCCCTAACCCTTACCTAATTCAACCCATCCCTAATGCTAAACCCTAAAAATAAACCCTAACCACTAACCATAACCCTAAAACCCTATCCCTAACCTACCCCAACCCATCCCTAACACTAACCCTAACCCCTAACCCTACCCTAACCCTAACCCACTAACCCTAACTCTAACCCACTAACCCTAACCATAAACCCTAACAATAACCCCTAACCCTAATCCCTAACCCTAGACCCTAACCCCAACCCTAAACCCTTACCCTAAACCTAACCCTAACCACTAACCTAACACTAACCCTAAACACTAACCCTAAAACCAAACCCTAACACCTAACCCTAACCCTAAACCCTACCCTAACCCCTAACCCTAATCCCTATCCCTAAACCCTAATCCCTAAGCCTAAAACCTAACCCTAACCAAAACCCTAAACCCTAACCCTAACCTAATCCCAACCCTATACACTAACACTAACCCTAACTAAAACTCTAACTCCAAACCCCTAACCCTAAACCCTAACCCCTAAACCCAAACCCCTCACCCTAAAACTCTAATACTAACCTAAACCCTAACCCAAACCCTAACCCTAACTCTAAACCTAGCCCTAAACCCTAACCCTAAACCTAACCCATAACCATAACCTAACCCTATACACTAACCCTAACTCTAACTCTAACCCTAAACCCTAACCCATAAACCCAAACTACTCACCCTAAACCCTAATACTAACCTAACCCAACCCTAACCCTTTCCCAAACCCTAACCCTGACCCTACCCTAACACCTAACCTACTAACACTTACCCCTAACCCTAACACCAGACCCTAACCCTGAACCCTAACCATAACCCATAACCCTAAACCTAACCCTGAACCCTAACATAAACCTAACCCTAAACCCTAACCCTTACCCTAACCCTACCTTAACCCTACCCTAACCCTAACTCCTAAACCCTAACCCTAATCCACTAATCCTAACCCTAATCCTAACCCCTAACCCTATCCTAACTCAACCCTTCCCTAACGCTAAACCGTAAACCCTAACAATAACCCCAAACCCCTAACCCTAAACCCTAACCCCTATCCCTAACCCAACCCCCATCCCTAACCCTAACCCCAAACCTGACCCTAACCCTAAATCTAACCCTAACCCACTAACCCTAACCCCTAACCCTAAGCCGAACCCTAAACCCTAACAATAACCCTAATCCTAATCCCTAACCCTAACCCCAACCCTAAACCTAACCCTAACCTAACACTAACCTAAACACTAACCCTAACACATAACCCTAACCCTAAACCCTAACCCCAAACCTTAACACCTAACCTTAACCCTACCCTAACCACTAAACCTAATCCTAACAATAACCCCTAACCCTAAACCTAATCCCTAACCCAAACCCTAAACCTAACCCTAATCCTAAACCCTAACCTAATCCTAACCCTATACACTAACCCTAATTATAACTCTAACCCCAAACCCTAACCCTAAACCCAAACCCCTCACCCTAAACCCTAATACTAACCTAAACCCTAACCCCAACCCTACCCCTAAGCTAAACCAACCCTAACCCTTACCCTAACCCACAAATCCTAACCCCTAACACCAAACCCTATCCCCAAACCATAACCCCTAACCCTAACCCTAAACCTAAACCCTAACCCAAAACCTAACCCTAAACCTAACCCCTAACTATTACCCTAACCCTACCAGAACCCTAACTCCTAAATCTTAAGCCTAACCCACTAACCCTAACTCTAATCCACTAACCCCAACCCTAACCCCAACCCTAACCCCTAAACCCTAAGCCTAACCCTAACCTAACCCCTAACCCTAACCCTAATATCCTAACCCTAAACCCTAACCCTAAACCCTAACCTTAAACGCTAACCCAACCCTAACCCCTAACCCCATCCCTAACACTAACCTTAACCCAACCCTAACCAAACCCTAGCCTTAACCCTAACCCTAGACTAACCCTAACCCCTAACTCTAAACCCTAACCCCAAGCCCAACCCTAACCCTAAACCCAACCCTAACCCTAACCAAACCCTAACCCTAACCCCAACTCTAACCCCTAACCCTAAACCCTAACCCTAAACCCTAACCCTAACCCCCTAACCCTAAACCCTAACCCAAACCCCTAACCCTATAGACTAACCCCTAAACCCTAAACCTACCCTAACCCCAACCCCTAACCCACCCCTAACACTAACACTAACCCTAAACCCTAACCCTAACCATAAACCCTTACCCTAAACCCTAACCCCTAATCCCAACACTATCCCCTAACCCATAACCCTAAAACCTAACCCTAACCCCCTACCCTAAACCCTAACCCTAAACCTAGCCCTAAACCCTAACCCTAACCCCAAACCTAACCCTATACACTAACCCTAACTCTAACCCTAAATCCAAACACCTAACCCTAACCCCTAAACCCAAACTGCTCACCCTAAACACTAATACTAACCTAAACCCTAGCCCCAACCCTAAACATTACATTAATCCTACCCCTAACCTAACCCAACCCTAAAACCTAACCCTGACCCTAACCTACTAACCCTAACCCTAAAACCAAACCCTAACCCCAAACCCTAACCAATAACCCTAACCCAAAACCTAACCCTAACCCTTGCCCTAACCTAATCCTAACTCCTAAACCCTAACCCGTAACCCTAATCCACTAACCCTAATCCTAACCCCTAACCCTAACCTTACTCAACCCATCCCTAATGCTAAACCCTAAAAATAAACCCTAACCATAACCCTAAACCCTATCCCTAACCCTAACCTACCCCAACCCATCCCTAACACTAACCCTAACCCCTAACCCACTAACCGTAACTCTAACCCACTAACCCTAACCCTAACAATAACCTCTAACCCTAATCCCTAACCCTCGGCCCTAACCCCAACCCTAAACCATTACACTAAACCCTAAACCTAACCCTGACCCCTAACCTAACACTAACCCTAAACACTAACCCTAACACATAACCCTAACACCAAACCCCTAACCCTAAAACCTAACCCTAAACCCTACCCTACCCCTAAACCTAATCCCTAAACCTAAAACCTAACCCTTACCCTAGCCCTAACCCAAACCCTAACCCTAACCTAATCCAATACACTAAAACTAACCCTAACTATAACTCTAGCCCCAAACCCCTAACCCTAAACCCAAACCCCTCACCCTAAACCCTAATACTAACCTAAACCCTAACCCCAACCCTACCCCTAACTCTAAACCTAGCCCTAAACCCTAACCCTAACCCCTAACCCATAACCATAACCTAACCCTATACACTAACCCTAACTCTAACTCTAACCCTAAACCCTAACCACTAAACCCAAACTACTCACCCTAAACCCTAATACTAACCTAACCCAACCCTAACCCTTTCCCAAACCCTAACCCTAACCGACTAACCCTAACCCTTACCCCTATCCCTAACACCAGACCCTAAGCCCACCCTAACCATAACCCCTAACCCTAAACCTAACCCTGAACCCTAACCCAAAACCTAACCCTAAACCCAAACCCCTAACCTTAACCCTAACCCTACCTTAACCCTACCCTAACCCTAACTACTAAACCCTAATCCTAATCCACTAACCCTAACCCTAAATCCTAACCCTAACCCCTAACCCTAAATCCTACGCTAACTCAACCCATCTCTAACACTAAACCCTAACAATAAACCCTAACCCCTAACCCTAAACCCTATCCCTAACCTAACCAAACCAATCCCTAACCCCAAACCCGACCCTAACCCTAAACCTAACCCTAACCCACTAACCCTAACCCGAACCCTAAACCCTAACAATAACCCCTAACCCTAACCCCTAACCCCAACCCTAAACCCTTACACTAACCCTAAACCCTTAACCCTAACCTAACCCCTAACCCTAAACCCTAACCCTAATATCCTAACCCTAAACCCTAACCCTAAACCCTAACCCTAAACCCTAACCCGTACCCCTACCCCTAACCCCAACCCTAATACTAACCTTAGCCCAACCCTAACCCTAACCCAACCCTAACCTTAACCCTAACCCTAGACTAACCCTAACCCCTAACCCTAAACCATAACCCCAAGCCCAACCCTAACCCTAACCCAACCCTAAACCCTAACCCAACCCTAACCCCTACCCTTAAACCCTAAACATAAACCCTAACCTTAACCCATAATACTATAGACTAATCCTAACCCCTAAACCTACCCTAACCCCTACCCCTAACCCCAACCCTAACTCAACCCTAACACTAACATTAAACCCTAACCCTAACCCCTAACCCTAACCCTAACCCAACCCTACCCCTAACTCCAACACTAACCTTAACCCAACCCTAACCCTAACCCAACCCTAGCCTTAACCCTAACCCTAGACTAACCCTAACCCCTAACCCCAAGCCCAACCCTAACCACTAACCCTAAACCCAACCCTAACCCTAACCCTAACCCAACCCTAACCCCTACCCCTAAACCATAACCCCAACCCTAACCCCCTAACCCAAACCCCTAACCCTATAAACTAACTCTAACCCCTAAAACTACCCTAACCCCTACCCCTAACCCTCACCTACTAACCCTAACACCAAACCCTAACCCCAAACCCTAACCAATACCCCTAACCCCTAACCCAAAATCTAACCCTAATCCCTAACCTAATCCTAACTCCAAAACCCTAACCCGTAACCCTAATCCACTAACCCTAACCCTAACCGCTAACCCTAACTCAACCCATCCCTAATGCTAAACCCTAAAAATAAACCCTAACCCCTAACCATAACCCTAAACCCTATCCCTAACCCTAACCTACCCCAACCCATCCCTAACACTAACCCTAACCACAAACCCCTAACCCACTAACCCTAACTCTAACCCACTAACCCTAGACCCTAACCCCAACCCTAAACCCTTACCCGTAACCTAACACTAACCCTAAACACTAACCCTAACACATAACCCTAACCCCAAAACCCTAACCCTAACACCTAACCCTAACCCTAAACCCTACCCTAACACCTAACCCTAATCCCTAAGCCTAAAACATAACCCTTACCCTAGCCCTAACCCAAACCCTAACCCTAACCTAATCCTAACCCTATACACTAACACTAACCCTAACTATAACTCTAACCCTGAACCCTAAACCCAAAACCCTCACCCTAAACCCTAATACTAACCTAAACCCTAACCCCAACCCTACCCCTAACCCTAACTCTAAACCTAACCTTAAACCCTAAACCTAACCCCTAACCCATAACCATAACCTAACCCTATACACTAACCCTAACTCTAACTCTAAACCCTAAACCCAACCTACTCCTAAACCCTAATACTAACCTAACCCAACCCTAACCCTTTCCCAAACCCTAACCCTGACCCTACCCTAACCCCTAACCTACTAACCCTTACCCCTAACCCTAACAACAGACCGTAACCCCAAACCCTAACCATAACCCCTAACCCTAAACCTAACCCTGAACCCTAACCCAAAACCTAACCCCTAACCCGTAACCCTTCCCCTAACCCTAACTCCTAAACCCTAACCCTAATCCACTAACCCTAAATCCTAACCCTAATCCTAACCCCTAACCCTAAACCCTATCCTATCTCAACCCATCTCTAACACTAAACCCTAACAATAAACCCTAACCCCTATCCCTAACCTAACCCAACCAATCCCTAACCCCAAACCTGACACTAACCCTAAACCTAACCCTAACCCACTAACCCTAACCCGAACCCTAAACCATAACAATAACCCCTAACCCTAATCCCTAACCCCAACCCTAAACCCAAACTCTAAACCCTAATACTAACCTAACCCAACCCTAACCCTTTCCCAAACCCTAACCCTGACCCTACCCTAACCCCTAACCCTAACCTACTAACCCTAACCCTTACCCCTAACCCTAACACCAGACCCTAACCCCAAACCCTAACCATAATCCCTAACCCTAAACCTGAACCCTAACGCTTACCCTAACCCTACCATAACCCTACCCTAACCCTAACTCCTAAACCCTAATCCCTAACCCTAATCCACTAACCCTAACCCTAAATCCTAACCCTAATCCTAACCCCTAACCCTAAACACTATCCTAACTCAACCAATCTCTCACGCTAAACCCTAAAACCTAACAATAAACCCTAACCCCTAACCCTAAACCCTAACCCCTATCCCTAACCTAACCCAACCCATCCCTAACCCCAAACCAGACCCTAACCCTAAACCTAACCCACTAACCCTAAACCCTAACAATAAACCCTAACGCTAATCCCTAACCCTAAACCCTAACCCCAACCCTAAACCCTTACCCTAAACCTAACCCTAAACCCTAACCCTAACCTAACACTAACCCTAAGCACTAACCCTAACAAATAACCCTAACCCCAAACCCTAACACCTAACCTTAACCCTACCCTAAACCTAATCCTAACCCTAACAATAACCCCTGACCCTAAACCTAATCCCTAACCCTAAAACCTTACCCAAACCCTAAACCCAACCCTAACCCAGCCCTAACCCTACCATAACCCCTACTCCAACACCAACCCTAACACTAAACCCTAATCCAAACTCCTAACCCTAAACCCAAACACTAACCCTAAACTCTAACTCTAACCATAGCCCCAAAACCTAACCCCTAACCCTACCCTAACCCCAACCCCAAACCTAACATTAAACCCTAACCCATAACCCTAAACACTAACCCTGACCTTAACCCTGACCCTAACCCCAAACCCTAACCCCTAATCCCAACCCTGACCCTAATCCCTAACCCTAATCCTAACCCTAATAATAACCCCTAACCCTAATCCCAAACCCTAAAACCTAACCCTAACCCCCAACCCTAAACCCTAATCCTAGCCCTAAACCCTAACCCTAACTCAAATCCTAACCCCTAACCCTAACCCGAAACCACTAACCGTAACCCCTAAACCCAAACCCCTCACCCTAAACCCTAATACTAACCTAAACCCTAAACAGTAACCTTTACCCTAACCCCTAACCTAACCCAACCCAACCCTAAACCCTATCCCGTTCCCTAACCATAACCCTGACCCTACCCTAACCCTAACCTACTAACCCTAACCCCTAACCCTAACAACAAACTCTAACCCCAAACCCAAACCATAACCCCTAACCCAAAACCTAACCATGAACCCTAACCCAAAACCTAACCCTAATCCCTAACCATAACCCCTAACCGTTACCCTAACCCTACCTTAACCCTAATCCCTAACCCTAAACCCTAACCCTAATCCCTAACCCCTATCCCTAACCTAACTCAACCCATACCTAACGCTAAACCCTAACCCTAACCTAACCCCTAACCCTAACCAACCCCAACCCATCCCTAACCCTAACCCTAACCCTAACCCTAACCCTAAATCCTAACCCTAACCCCTAACCCTAAACACTATCCTAACTCAACCCATCTCTAACGCTAAACCCTAAAACCTAACAATAAACCCTAACCCCTAACCCTAAACTCTAACCCCTATCCCTAACCCTAACCTAACCCAACCCATCCCTAACCCCAAAACCGATCCTAACCCTAAACCTAACCCTAACCCACTAACCCTAACAATAACCCCTAACCCTAAACCCTTACCCTAAACCTAACCCTAAACCCTAACCTAACACTAAGCACTAACCCTAACAAATAACCCTAAACCTACCCTAACACCTAACCTTAACCCTGCCCTAACCCTAATCCTAACCCTAACAATAACCCCTAATCCTAAACCTAATCCCTAACCCTAAAATCTAACCCAAACCCTAAATCTAACCCTAAACCCTAACCTATAACCCTAACCCTAACCTAATCCTAACCTTATACACTAAACCTAACTATAACTCTAACCCCAAACCCTAACCCCTAAACCCCTCACCCCTAAACCCCTCACCCTAAACCCTAATACTAACCTAAATCCTAACCCCAACCCTACCCCTAACCCTACCCCTAACCTAACCCAACCCTAACCCTTACCAATTAACCCTAACCCCTACCACCAAACCCTATCCCCAAACCATAAACCTAACCCTAAACCCTAACCCAAAAGCTAACCCTAAACCTAACCCCTAAACCCTAACCCTACACTAACCCTAACTCCTAAACCCTAACCCACTAACCCTAATCCACTAACCCTATCCCTGACCCTAACCCCTAACCCCAACCCCTAAACCCTAACCCTAACCATAAGCCTAACCTAACCCCTAACCCTAACCCTAATATCCTAACCCTAAACCCTAAGCCTAACCCAACCCTAACCCCTACCCCTAACCCCAACCCTAGCACTAACCTTAGCCCAACCCTAACCTTAACCCTAACCTTAACCCTAGACTAACCCTAACCCCTAACCCTAAACCCTAACCCCAAGCCCAACCCTAACCCCTAACCCTAAACCCTAACCAAACCCTAACCCCTACCCCTAAACCCTAACCCAAACCCCAACCCTAACCCTAACCCCATAACCCTAAACCCTAACCCAAACCCTATAGACTAACCCTAACCCCTACACCTGCCCTAACCCCTACCTCTAACTCCAACCCCAACCCTAACCCCTAACCCAACCCTGACACTAACCCTAACCCCAACCCTAACCTTAACCCAACCAAAACCCTAGACTAACCCTAACCCTAACCCTAACGCCAACCCTAACCAATAACCCTAACCCAAACCCCTAAACCCTAACCCAACCCTAACCTCTAACCCCAAACCCCAACCCCTAACCCCTAAACCCAACCCCTAACCCTACCCCTAACCATTAACCCTAACCCCTAACTCCCTAAACCCTTAACCCCTAACCCCAACCCCTAAACCCTAACCCCTTAACCCTAACCCCAACCCCGAACCCTTAACCCTAACTCTAACACTAAACCCTAACCCTAACCCAACCCTCAACCCCAACCCTAACCCCTAACCCTAAACCCTAACCCCTCAACCCTAACCCAACCCAACCCTAAGCCCTAACCCTAACTCTAAACCCTAACCCTAACCTAACTCTAACACTAACCCCTAACCCTAAATCCCAACCCTAACCCTTAAACCTAACCCTTACCCCAAAATTAACCCTACCCTAACCCCTAACCCAACCATACCCCTAACCCTAACCCAACCCTAAACCCTAACCCTAACCACATCCAACCCTAAACCCTAACCCTACCCTAACCCTAAACCTAACCCTCACCCTAACTCTAGCCACTAACCCTAACCCCTAGCCCTAACTCTATCCCTAAATCCTAACCCTAACCCTAAAACCCCAAATCCTAAACCCTAACCCTAACTCCTAAACCCTAACCCCTAAACCAAAACCCTATACGCTAGCCTAAACCCTAACCCTTACCCTAACCGTAAATCCTAAACCCTAACCCACTAATTCTAATTCTAATCCACTAAACCCTAAACTAAACCCTAAAACAAATCCTAAACCCTAACCCTAACTCCAAAACCCTAACCCCTAAACCAAAACCCTAACCCAATACCCTACCCTAAATCCTAACCCTTACCCTAAACCCTAACACTAACCCACTAATTCTAACTCTAATCGACTAACCCTAAAACTAACCCCTAACCATAACCCTAACCTAACCCAACCCATCCCTAACCATAAATCTACACTAACCCTAAACCTAACCCACTAACCCTAACCCCAAACCCTACCCTAACCCAACTCAACCCTAACCCAGTCCTAACCCTACCCTAACCCAACCCTAACCCAGCACTAACCCTACCCTAACCCCTAACCCTTACTCCAAAACCAACCCTAACCCTAACCGTAACTCCTAACCCTAAACCCAAATACTAAATCTAACCCTAAACTCTAACCCTAACCATAGCCCCAAAACCTAACCCCTAACCCTAACCCCAACCCCAAACCTAACATTAAACCCTAACCCTTAACCCTAATGCTAAACCCTAACCCTAACAATAACCCCTAAACCTAATCCCTAACCCCATCCCTAAACCCTTACCCTAAAACCTAACACTAACCCTAAACACTAACCCTGACCTTAACCCTAACCCCTAATCCCAACCCTGACCCTAATCCCTAACCCCTAATCCTAACCCTAATAATAACCCCTAACCCTAATCCCAAACCCTAAAACCTAACCCTAACCCCCAACCCTAACCCTAACCTAAACCTATACACTAACCCTAACTCTAACCCTAAATCCAAACCCCTAACCCCAAACCCATAACCCTAACCTCTAAACCCAAACCCCTCACCCTAAACCCTAATACTAACCTAAACCCTAACCCCAACCCTAAACCTTACCCTACGCCTACCCCCAACCTAACCTTAACCCAACCCTGACCCTAAACCCTAACCCTGACCCTATCCTAACCTACTAACCCTAACCCTTACCTCTAACCCTAACAACAAACCCTAAACCCAAACCCTAACCATAACCCCTAACCCTAAACCTAACCCAAACTCAAAACTCTAACCCTAATCCTTACCCTACTCTAACCCTACCCTAACCCTAACTCCTAAACCCTAACCCTAATCCACTAACCCTAATCCCTAACCCTAGACCCTAACCCCAACCATAACATTAACCTAACTCAACCCAACCCTAATGCTAAACCCTAAAAATAAACCCTAACTCTATCCCTAACCTACCCCAACCATTCCCTAACACTAACCCTAACCCCAAACCCCTAACCCTACCCTAACTCTAACCCACTAACTCTAACCCACTAACCCTAACCCTTAACCCCAACCCTAAACCCTAACAATAACCCCTAATCCTAGACCCTAACCCCAGCCCTAAACCCTTACCCTAACCCCTAACCTAACACTAACCCTAACCCTAACACCTAACCCTAAACCCTACCCTAACCCCTAACCCTAATCCCATTCCCTAATCCTAACCCTAACAATAACCCCTAACCCTAAACCTAATCCCTAAGACTAAAACCTAGCCCTAAACCCTAACCCTAACACAAACCCTAAACTTAACCTATAACCCTAACCCCTAAACCTAACCTAATCCTATACCCTAACCCTAACTCTTACCCCAAACCCTAACCCCTAACCCATTACCCTAGCCTAAACCTAACCCTATACACTAAAACTAACTCTAACCCCAAACCCCTAACCCCTAAACCCAAACCACTCACCCTAAACCCTAATACTAACCTAAACCCTAACCCCAACCCTAAACCCTAACCCTAACCTAACCCAACCCTAACCCTTTCCCAAACCCTAACCCTGACCCAACCCTAACCTACTAACCCTAACCTTACCCTAACACCAGACCCTAACCCAAAACCTAACTCTGAACCCTAACCCAAAACCTAACCCTTACCCTACCTTAACCCTACCCTAACCCTAACTCCTAAACCCTAACCCTAATCCACTAACCCTAAACCCTAACCCCTATCCTAACTCAACCCATCTCTAATGCTAAACCCTAACAATAAACCCTAACCCCTAACCTCTAACCTAACCCTAAACCCTATCCCTAACCCCAACAATAACCCCTAACCCTAATCCCTAACCCTAAACCCTTACCCTAAACCTAACCCCTAACCTCACACTAATCCTAAACACTAACCCTAACACCTAACCCTAAACCCTAACCCCAGACCCTAACACCTACCCTTAACCCTACCCTAACCCCTAACCCCAACCCTAATCCTAACAATAACCCCTAACCCTAATCCATAACCCTAAAACCAAACCCTTACCCTAACCCTAACCTATAACCCTAACCATAACCTAATCCTAAACCTATACACTAACCCTAACTATAACTCTAACCCCAAACCCCTAAACCCAAACCCCTCACCCTAATACTAACCTAAACCCTAACCCCAACCCTAACCTAAACCAACCCTTTCCCTAACCCTTACCCCTAACACCACACCCTATCCCCAAACCCTAAACCCTAACCCAAAACCTAACCCTAACCCCTAACTCTTACCCTAACCCTACCCTACCCTAACTCCTAAACCCTAACCCACGAACCCTAACTCTAATCCACTAACCCTAAACCCTAAACACTAAACCCAAACCCCTCACCCTAATACTAACCCCAACCCTAACCTAACCTTAACCCAACCCTAACCCCTAACCCTGACCCTAACCTACTAATCCTAACCCTTACTCCTAACCCTAACCCCAAACCCTAACCATAACCCCTAAACCTAACCCTAAACCCTAACCCAAAACCCTAACCCTAATCCATAACCCTTACCCTACCCTAAAACTAACTCCTAAACCCTAATCCACTAACCCTAATCGCTAACGCTAATCCTAACCCGTAACCCTAACCTAACTCAACCCATCCCTAATGCCAAACCCTAAAAATAAACCCTAACCCCTAATCCTATCCCTAACCTACCCCAACCCATCCCTAACACTATCCCTAACCCCTAACCCTACCCTAACCCACTAACCCTAACTCTAACCCACTAACCCTAACCACTAACCCCAACCCTAATCCCTAACCCTAGACCCTAACCTAACCCTAAACCCTAACCTAACACTAACCCTAACACATAACCCTAACCCCAAACCCTACCCTAATCCTAACCCTAACAATAACCCCTAACCCTAAACCTAATCCCAAAGCCTAAAACCTAACCCTTACCCAGCCCTAAATCCTAACCCTAACACAAACCCTAACCCTAACCTATAACCCTATACACTAACCCTAACTATAACTCTAACCCCAAACCCCTAACCCCAAACCCCTCACCCTAAACCCTAATACTAACCTAAACCCTAACCCCAACCCTAAACCAAGCCCTAAACCCTAACCCTAACCCCTAACCCTAACCTAAACCTATACACTAACCCTAACCCCTAAACCCAAACCACTCACCCTAAACCCTAATACTAACCTAAACCCTAACCCCAACCCTACCCCTAACCCTTTCCCAAACCCTACCCTAACCCTTACCCCTAACCCCAAACCCTAACCATAACCCCTAACCCTAACCCTGAACCCTAACCCAAAACTTAGCCCTAAACCCTAACCCTATCCCTACCTTAACCCTACCCTAACCCTAACTCCTAAACCCTAATCCACTAACCCTAAACCCTATCCTAACTCAACCCATCTCTAACGCTAAACCCTAACAATAAACCCTAACCCTAAACCCCTAACCTAACCCAACCCAACCCATTCCTAACCCTAACCCCTAACCCGACCCTAACCCTAAAACTAACCCCTAACCCTACCCCAACCCAAAACCTAACCCTATCCCTACCTTAACCCTACCCTAACCCCTAACCCTAATCCACTAACCCTAACCCCAACCCTAACCTAACCCAACCCTAACCCTTTCCCAAACCCTACCCTAACCATAACCCTTACCCCTAACCCTAAAACCAGACCCTAACCCCAAACCCTAACCCCTAACCCTGAACCCTAACCCAAAACCCTAACCCTTACCCTATCCCTATCTTAACCCTACCCTAACCCTAACTCCTAAACCCTAACCCTAATCCACTAACCCTAATCCTAACCCCTAACCTTATCCTAACTCTACCCATCTCTAACGCTAAACCCTAACAATAAACCCTAACCCCTAACCCGACCCTAACCCTAAAACTAACCCTAACCCACTAACCCTAACCCCTAACCCTACCCCAACCCTAAAAATAACCCCTAACCCTAATCCCTAACCCCAACCCTTACCCTAAACCTAACCCCAAACCCCTAACCCTAACCCTGACCCAAAACCTACCCCTAAACCCTAACCCTTACCCTATCCCTACCTTAACCCTACCCTAACCCTAACTCCTAAACCCTAACCCTAATCCACTAACCCTAATCCTAAACCCTATCGTAACTCAACCCATCCCTAACCCGACCCTAACCCTAAAACTAACCCTAACCCACTAACCCTAACCCCTACCCCAACCCTAAAAATAACCCCTAACCCCAACCCTAAACCCTTACCCTAAGCCTAACCCCTAACCTAACACTAACCCTAAACAATAACCCTAACACATAACCCTAACACCTAACCTTAACCCTACCCTAACCCCAACCCCTAATCCTAACCCTAACAATAACCCCTAATCATAAACCTAATCCCTAACCCTAAAACCTAACCCTTACCCTAACCCTAAACCTATTCCTAAACCCTAACCTATTACCCTAACCCTATACACTAACCCTAACTATAACTCTAACCCCAAACCTAACCCCTAAACAAAAACCCCTCACCCTAATACTAACCTAAACCCTAACCCCAACCCTACCCCTAACCTAACCCAACCCTAACCCTTACCCCTAACACCAAACCCTATCCTCAAACCCTAACCCCTAACCCAAAACCTAACCCTAAACCTAACCCCTCTTACCCTAGCCCTACCCTAACTCCTAAACCCTAACCCACTAACCCTATCTCTAATCCACTAACCCTAACCTCTAACTCTAAACCTAACCACTAACCCCTATCCCTAACCTAACCCATCCCTAACCCCAAACTCCTAACCCTACCCTAACCTTAACCCCTATCCCTAGCCTAACCCATCTCTAACCCCAAAACCCTAACCCTACCCTAACCCACTTACCCTAACCCCAACCCCTATCCCTAACCTAACCCAACCCTAACCCCTATCCCTAACCATAAACCCTAACCCCAAACCCCTAACCCTACCCTAACCCACTAACCCTAACCCGTAACTCCTAACCCTAAAACTAATCCTACAACCCTAACCCTAACCGTTAGGGTTTTAGGGTTAGGGTTGTAGGGTTAGGGCTAGGGTTAAAACCCCAGGCTAAAAGTTGCCAACCAGCCCGTGTTTAAGTGAGTAGTTTACTTTAAAAAAAAATAGAATCATTGGTTCCAGAACCAATGTTTAGAATGTTTTATCTCCAATGTTTTCATTCGATGCCCCAGCCATACTGACTAGCAGATTTACCTTCGATGAAGGACACACGATGTGTCTCCGCCATCGATGGCGCAGAGCCTCACGATGGTTTTTTTTTTTTTCATTTTTCAACATGTCGTCAACATACGGAGCTTAGCTCCGCCCCCCCACGCGCTCCGCGAAGCCCCGCCCCACCTCTGACGAGCCCGCAATGCGTAACGAGCGAACCTCCGCCATATTGGCCGCTACCACTTCCTCTCCCGCGGGGGTGCTGAGCTCGCTGTGCATCTCCCTTACCTGCTTCCTAAGGGCTAATAGTCATTAGAAAAAATCTAATTCATATTATTTATTTCGTATTTACGTTCTGAAATATATTATATACATCGCTGAGGTGAAGAAAAGGCTGAGACCCTCACTCCTGTGGTAGCACCCGGCTGCCTGGAGACGCCATCGCCATTTTGTTAGAGACTCGGGGAGGTGCAGCGTCCTGTGTCCGCCCGGCCCTGTCATCGTCCCGTCTAGTGTACCTTGGAGCCGGTGAGTAGTGTCCCGGGGCAGAGTGCCTGAGCACTGTGACGGCGGCGGGACTAGCAACGCTGCGGCCTAGGCCTGTTATGTGGCAACAGCTCGGCACGGGGGTGAGCCCCCATCCCTACCCTTGTGCCTCGTATCCCGGGATGCCCTGTGTCCCCCTCCCTGCCTGGTGCCTCGTATCCCGGGATGCCCTGTGTCCCCCTCCCTGCCTGGTGCCTCGTATCCCGGGATGTCCTGTGTCCCCCTCCCTGCCTGGTGCCTCGTAGCCCGGGATACCTTGTGTCCACCTCCCTGCCTGGTGCCTCGTATCCCGGGATGCCCTGTGTCCCCCTCCCTGCCTGGTGCCTCGTATCCCGGGATGCCTGGTGTCCCCCTCCCTGCCTGGTGCCTCGTATCCCGGGATGCCCTGTGTCCCCCTCCCTGCCTGGTGCCTCGTAGCCCGGGATACCTTGTGTCCCCCTCCCTGCCTGGTGCCTCGTATCCCGGGATGCCCTGTGTCCCCCTCCCTGCCTGGTGCCTCGTATAACGGGATGCCCTGTGTCCCCCTCCCTGCCTGGTGCCTCGTATCCCGGGGTGCATTGTGTCCCCCTCCCTGCCTGGTGCCTCGTATCCCGGGGTGCCTTGTGTCCCCCTCCTTGCCTGGTGCCTCGTATCCCGGGATGCCTCGTGTCTCCCTGCCTGGTGCCTCGTGTCCCCCTCCCTGCCTGGTGCCTCGTGTCCCCCTCCCGGGATGCCTCGTGTCCCCCTCCCTGCCTGGTGCCTCGTATCCCGGGATGCCTCGTGTCCCCCTCCCTGCCTGGTGCCTCGTATCCCGGGATGCCTCGTGTCCCCCTCCCTGCCTGGTGCCTCGTATCCCGGGATGCCTCGTGTCCCCCTCCCTGCCTGGTGCCTCGTATCCCGGGATGCCTCGTGTCCCCCTCCCTGCCTGGTGCCTCGTATCCCGGGATGCCTTGTGTCCCCCTCCCTGCCTGGTGCCTCGTATCCCGGGATGCCCTGTGTCCCCCTCCCTGCCTGGTGCCTCGTATCCCGGGATGCCCTGTGTCCCCCTCCCTGCCTGGTGCCTCGTATCCCGGGATGCCCTGTGTCCCCCTCCCTGCCTGGTGCCTCGTAGCCCGGGATACCTTGTGTCCCCCTCCCTGCCTGGTGCCTCGTATCCCGGGATGCCCTGTGTCCCCCTCCCTGCCTGGTGCCTCGTATCCCGGGATGCCTGGTGTCCCCCTCCCTGCCTGGTGCCTCGTATCCCGGGATGCCCTGTGTCCCCCTCCCTGCCTGGTGCCTCGTAGCCCGGGATACCTTGTGTCCCCCTCCCTGCCTGGTGCCTCGTATCCCGGGATGCCCTGTGTCCCCCTCCCTGCCTGGTGCCTCGTATAACGGGATGCCCTGTGTCCCCCTCCCTGCCTGGTGCCTCGTATCCCGGGGTGCCTTGTGTCCCCCTCCCTGCCTGGTGCCTCGTATCCCGGGGTGCCTTGTGTCCCCCTCCTTGCCTGGTGCCTCGTATCCCGGGATGCCTCGTGTCTCCCTGCCTGGTGCCTCGTGTCCCCCTCCCTGCCTGGTGCCTCGTGTCCCCCTCCCGGGATGCCTCGTGTCCCCCTCCCTGCCTGGTGCCTCGTATCCCGGGATGCCTCGTGTCCCCCTGCCTGGTGCCTCGTATCCCGGGATGCCTCGTGTCCCCCTCCCTGCCTGGTGCCTCGTATCCCGGGATGCCTCGTGTCCCCCTCCCTGCCTGGTGCCTCGTATCCCGGGATGCCTCGTGTCCCCCTCCCTGCCTGGTGCCTCGTATCCCGGGATGCCTCGTGTCCCCCTCCCTGCCTGGTGCCTCGTATCCCGGGATGCCTCGTGTCCCCCTCCCTGCCTGGTGCCTCGTATCCCGGGATGCCTCGTGTCCCCCTCCCTGCCTGGTGCCTCGTATCCCGGGATGCCCTGTGTCCCCCTCCCTGCCTGGTGCCTCGTATCCCGGGATGCCCTGTGTCCCCCTCCCTGCCTGGTGCCTCGTAGCCCGGGATACCTTGTGTCCCCCTCCCTGCCTGGTGCCTCGTATCCCGGGATGCCCTGTGTCCCCCTCCCTGCCTGGTGCCTCGTATCCCGGGATGCCCTGTGTCCCCCTCCCTGCCTGGTGCCTCGTATCCCGGGATGCCTGGTGTCCCCCTCCCTGCCTGGTGCCTCGTATCCCGGGATGCCCTGTGTCCCCCTCCCTGCCTGGTGCCTCGTAGCCCGGGATACCTTGTGTCCCCCTCCCTGCCTGGTGCCTCGTATCCCGGGATGCCCTGTGTCCCCCTCCCTGCCTGGTGCCTCGTATAACGGGATGCCCTGTGTCCCCCTCCCTGCCTGGTGCCTCGTATCCCGGGGTGCCTTGTGTCCCCCTCCCTGCCTGGTGCCTCGTATCCCGGGGTGCCTTGTGTCCCCCTCCTTGCCTGGTGCCTCGTATCCCGGGATGCCTCGTGTCTCCCTGCCTGGTGCCTCGTGTCCCCCTCCCTGCCTGGTGCCTCGTGTCCCCCTCCCGGGATGCCTCGTGTCCCCCTCCCTGCCTGGTGCCTCGTATCCCGGGATGCCTCGTGTCCCCCTCCCTGCCTGGTGCCTCGTATCCCGGGATGCCTCGTGTCCCCCTCCCTGCCTGGTGCCTCGTATCCCGGGATGCCTCGTGTCCCCCTCCCTGCCTGGTGCCTCGTATCCCGGGATGCCTCGTGTCCCCCTCCCTGCCTGGTGCCTCGTATCCCGGGATGCCTCGTGTCCCCCTCCCTGCCTGGTGCCTCGTATCCCGGGATGCCTCGTGTCCCCCTCCCTGCCTGGTGCCTCGTATCCCGGGATGCCTCGTGTCCCCCTCCCTGCCTGGTGCCTCGTATCCCGGGATGCCTCGTGTCCCCCTCCCTGCCTGGTGCCTCGTATCCCGGGATGCCTCGTGTCCCCCTCCCTGCCTGGTGCCTCGTATCCCGGGATGCCTCGTGTCCCCCTCCCTGCCTGGTGCCTCGTATCCCGGGATGCCTCGTGTCCCCCTCCCTGCCTGGTGCCTCGTATCCCGGGATGCCTCGTGTCCCCCTCCCTGCCTGGTGCCTCGTATCCCGGGATGCCTCGTGTCCCCTTCCCTGCCTGGTGCCTCGTATCCCGGGATGCCTCGTGTCCCCCTCCCTGCCTGGTGCCTCGTATCCCGGGATGCCTCGTGTCCCCCTCCCTGCCTGGTGCCTCGTATCCCGGGATGCCTCGTGTCCCCCTCCCTGCCTGGTGCCTCGTATCCCGGGATGCCTCGTGTCCCCCTCCCTGCCTGGTGCCTCGTATCCCGGGATGCCTCGTGTCCCCCTCCCTGCCTGGTGCCTCGTATCCCGGGATGCCTCGTGTCCCCCTCCCTGCCTGGTGCCTCGTATCCCGGGATGCCTCGTGTCCCCCTCCCTGCCTGGTGCCTCGTATCCCGGGATACCTCGTGTCCCCCTCCCTGCCTGGTGCCTCGTATCTCGGGATGCCCTGTGTCCCCCTCCCTGCCTGGTGCCTCGTAGCCCGGGATACCCTGTGTCCCCCTCCCTGCCTGGTGCCTCGTATCCCGGGATGCCCTGTGTCCCCCTCCCTGCCTGGTGCCTCGTATCCCGGGATGCCCTGTGTCCCCCTCCCTGCCTGGTGCCTCGTATAACGGGGTGCCCTGTGTCCCCCTCCCTGCCTGGTGCCTCGTATCCCGGGATGCCCTGTGTCCCCCTCCTTGCCTGGTGCCTCGTATCCCGGGATGCCTCGTGTCCCCCTCCCTGCCTGGTGCCTCGTGTCCCCCTCCCGGGATGCCTCGTGTCCCCCTCCCTGCCTGGTGCCTCGTATCCCGGGATGCCTCGTGTCCCCCTCCCTGCCTGGTGCCTCGTATCCCGGGATGCCTCGTGTCCCCCTGCCTGGTGCCTCGTATCCCGGATGCCTCGTGTCCCCCTCCCTGCCTGGTGCCTCGTATCCCGGAATGCCTCGTGTCCCCCTCCCTGCCTGGTGCCTCGTATCCCGGAATGCCTCGTGTCCCCCTCCCTGCCTGGTGCCTCGTATCCCGGGATGCCTCGTGTCCCCCTCCCTGCCTGGTGCCTCGTATCCCGGGATGCCTCGTGTCCCCCTCCCTGCCTGGTGCCTCGTATCCCGGGATGCCTCGTGTCCCCCTCCCTGCCTGGTGCCTCGTATCCCGGGATGCCTCGTGTCCCCCTCCCTGCCTGGTGCCTCGTATCCCGGGATGCCTCGTGTCCCCCTCCCTGCCTGGTGCCTCGTATCCCGGAATGCCTCGTGTCCCCCTCCCTGCCTGGTGCCTCGTATCCCGGGATGCCTCGTGTCCCCCTCCCTGCCTGGTGCCTCGTATCCCGGGATGCCTCGTGTCCCCCCCCGGGATGCCTCGTGTCCCGGGATGCCTTGTGTCCCCCTCCCTGATGTCTCGTATCCCGGGATAGTTGAGCTTATTTCCCCTTCTTGCTAGGGACCTGGAAGTGAGGTGAGTGAGGGCGGAAGTGCAGTTCATGCCCATGACTGCCAGCTAAACAAGTAAGTTGTCCGCTCACCACATGGTTCTATTCCCCCTCTATGCCCACTTTGTAGAGACTATTTCCAATTAAGATTCTGTACCTGGAAGTGACGTGTACTGAGGGCGGAAGTGTAGTTTGGTGTAGTCCACCAAAAAAAGAAAGTTAACCCCCCGTAGGCTTGCTTCGCTCGCCACAAGGTTATATACCCCCTCTATGCCCACTTGGATGGTAGGGAATGACGTTGGACACTGGCTGATGATGTCAGGGTCCTCTCCGTGAAGGGGATTTAGACATTATCATCCCGGGAGGTGTTACGGGCCCCCTTCCTGCCTGATGCCTCGTATCCCAGGATGCATTGTGGCCCCTTGCCTAATACTACCTATGTAGAAAAAAAGAGAGGGGGAAAGGGGAAGCAGAGGACAAGAAAAGAGAAACAGTCACTCAGGAGTATAGTGATTCCCGGTAGATTTACAATAGGGTAATAATAAAGTCAGGGGGTGCTCCCTGGAGTAATAACTATTGTAAAAGGAAAGAGAAAAAAGGACCCCAACAATGAGGCACACCCCAAACAGAGAATTATACTGAGTTATAGCATAAGAAAGGGATGTATAAAAATTCAAATTTTATTGGTTTTATTAAAATCAATGCTAAGTCTATAGGCAAGAATCACGCGATCAATATATAACACCTAACAAAAACACAATAAAGACAGTCACAAAACATAGATATCTCAAGATTGTGTTGCGCAGTGGGATAGATAATAGAAAATATAATAACCGACTTACTTGGTCCAAATGTTATATGGTCATAGAGACCATTCAGGATTATATCTACTTGAAAAATCCTCCTCCTCAGAAATAGTGTGAGGGATTAATAATCACCAATTATATGGTGAATAATTACCACAAATGGCTCCTGACCAAAAACTCGCAACAGAAATGCTAATAATTAGTCCTAGGAAATATATTCCTCATAAACATGGCGAAAATCTAATATAACTTAATATACACAGCATGCAATTATCAACATGACATAACACAATTAAAAAGCTGTATACCGCAATCGATAATTGACCCCGTTTCATCAAAAAAGTAAGTATATAGTATACATAGAGGCGTCCCTCTATTAAATGTATGAGAGCATATCATGTGTTTTATAGATTTGAAATATAGAACGTATGCACTTATGGGACAGATGCTGCTGTTCCACATCAATGAAGTCAGAGGATGTGGAATGAGTTTCACTGTCACCAGGCATACATAGAAACCGTGCAGACTGCCTCTGCTATTAGTACAACTGTATAGGTGATATCCCTGTTGCTCCAGGCAGCGCAGAGATTCACAGAGCATGCAACTAATGAGAGAGCAGACAAGGAGAGGATAGCGGCAGTACCTGTATGGAGTATGCTCTCAAAAACGGGTGTCCGGTAAAGGGATCCCCAGTGCGCACTGGGGTCCCCAAGCTAACGAGCCGACGCGCGTTTCGCCGGAAGAATATCGCCTTGAGAAAGCCCGCTTCCGGCGAAACGCGCGTCGGCTGGTGACAGTGAAACTCATTCCACATCCTCTGACTTCATTGATGTGGAACAGCAGCATCTGTCCCATAAGTGCATACGTTCTATATTTCAAATCTATAAAACACATGATATGCTCTCATACATTTAATAGAGGGACGCCTCTATGTATACTATATACTTACTTTTTTGATGAAACGGGGTCAATTATCGATTGCGGTATACAGCTTTTTAATTGTGTTATGTCATGTTGATAATTGTATGCTGTGTATATTAAGTTATATTAGATTTTCGCCATGTTTATGAGGAATATATTTCCTAGGACTAATTATTAGCATTTCTGTTGCGAGTTTTTGGTCAGGAGCCATTTGTGGTAATTATTCACCATATAATTGGTGATTATTAATCCCTCACACTATTTCTGAGGAGGAGGATTTTTCAAGTAGATATAATCCTGAATGGTCTCTATGACCATATAACATTTGGACCGAGTAAGTCGGTTATTATATTTTCTATTATCTATCCCACTGCGCAACACGATCTTGAGATATCTATGTTTTGTGACTGTCTTTATTGTGTTTTTGTTATGTGTTATATATTGATCGCGTGATTCTTGCCTATAGACTTAGCATTGATTTTAATAAAACCAATAAAATTTGAATTTTTATACATCCCTTTCTTATGCTATAACTCAGTATAATTCTCTGTTTGGCGTGTGCCTCTTTGTTGGGGTCCTTTTTTCTCTTTTCTAATACTACCTATACCAGGATGCATTGTGCCTTCCTCTCTGCCGTATGCATTGTGTTCCCTCCCCCACCTTGTCTGAAGCTACAACATACTTTGCCGTAGTCTGGGCATGCATTTCATGCCACCACTGTCACCTGTTAGGGTTTTACCAGTATGAGTGCGGCCTAGTGGGGGCGTTCCTCTGGGGCATGAGTACATAACATGGGTAAGAGTTGTATACTGTTCTTAGTTTGCAGCCATGGAGATGGAGTATATCCGTGTGGCGGAGGATGAGAATGAGGAGCCGATGGAGATCCCGTCAGAGGACGATGGTACTGTTCTCCTGTCCACTGTGAGCGCTCAGTTCCCGGGTGCGTGTGGCCTCAGATACAGGAACCCAGTGAATCAGTGTATGCGTGGCGTCAGACTGGTAGAAGGAATTCTCCATGCACCAGAGAGTGGATGGGGAAATCTGGTTTATGTAGTAAACTACCCCAAAGGTGAGTGGTGTAACAATGCTCTCTGGGAGATTGGCGGGTAGGTGGGTTTCTTCAGTTACCCATTAATGCATGAAACTTCCCAATGACTATAAACAGTCCATGCATTAATGTGTCCTGCAATAAGGCCTCATACAGTCCATGCATTGTGTCCTCCTGCAATACAGCCTCATTTAGTCCATGCATCAATGTGTTCTGCAATACAGGCCTCATACAGTCCATGCATTAATGTGTTCTCCTGCAATAACTGCCTCATACAGTCCATGCATTAATGTGTCCTCCTGCAATACAGGCCTCATACAGACCATGCATTAATGTGTCCTGCTGCAATACAGCCTCATACAGTCCATGCATTGTGTTCTCCTGCAATAACTGCTTCATACAGTCCATGCATTAATGTGTCCTCCTGCAATACAGGTTTCATACAGTCCACGCATTGTGTTCTCCTGCAATAACAGCTTCATACAGTCCATGCATTAATGTGTTCTCCTGCAATACAGGCCTCATACAGTCCATGCATTAATGTGTCCTCCTGCAATACAGGTCTCATACAGTCCATGCATTGTGTCCTCCTGCAATAACTGCTTCATACGGTCCATGCATCAATGTGTCCTCCTGCAATGCAGGCCTCATACAGTCCATGCATCAATGTGTCCTCCTGCAATACAGGTCTCATACAGTCCATGCATTAATGTGTCCTGCAACAATACAGGCCTCATACAGTCCATGCATTAATGTGTCGTCCTGCAATACAGGCCTCATACAGTCCATGCATCAATGTGTCCTCCTGCAATACAGGCCTCATACAGTCCATGCATCAATGTGTCCTCCTGCAATACAGGCCTCATACAGTCCATGTATTAATGTGTCCACCTGCAATACAGGTCTCATACAGTCCATGCATTGTGTCCTCCTGCAATAACTGCTTCATACAGTCCATGCATTAATGTGTCCTCCTGCAATACAGGCCTCATACAGTCCATGCATTAAGGTGTCCTCCTGCAATACAGGCCTCATACAGTCCATGCATTAAGGTGTCGTCCTGCAATACAGGCCTCATACAGACCATGCATTAATGTGTCCTCCTGCAATAAAGGCCTCATACAGTCCATGCATTAATGTGTTCTCCTGCAATAAAGGCCTCATACAGTCCATGCATTAATGTGTTCTCCTGCAATAAAGGCCTCATACAGTCCATGCATTAATGTGTCCTCCTGCAATACAGGCCTCATACAGTCCATGCATTAAGGTGTCCTCCTGCAATACAGGTTTCATACAGTACATGCATTGTGTTCTCCTGCAATAACAGCTTCATACAGTCCATGCATTAATGTGTTCTCCTGCAATACAGGCCTCATACAGTCCATGCATTAATGTGTCCTCCTGCAATACAGGTCTCATACAGTCCATGCATTAATGTGTCCTCCTGCAATACAGGCCTCATACAGTCCATGCCTTAATGTGTCCTCCTGCAATACAGGCCTCATACAGACCATGCATTAATGTGTCCTCCTGCAATACAAGCCTCATACAGTCCATGCATTAATGTGTTCTCCTGCAATAACTGCCTCATACAGTCCATGCATTAATGTGTCCTGCAATACAGGTCTTCTACAGTCCATGCATTAATGTGTCCTCCTGCAATACAGGCCTCATACAGTCCATGCATTAATGTGTTCTCCTGCAATAACTGCCTCATACAGTCCATGCATTAATGTGTCATCATTATTATTATTACCAGTTATTTATATAGCGCACACATATTCTGCAGCGCTTTACAGAGAATATTTGGCCATTCACATCGGTCCCTGCCCCAGTGGAGCTTACAATCTATGTTCCCTATCACATGCGCACGCACATACACACTAGGGTTAATTTGTGTTGGGAGCCCATTAACCTACCAGTATATTTTTGGAGTGTGGGAGGAAACCGGAGTACCCGGTGGAAACCCACGCAAGCAAAGGGAGAATATACAAACTCTGCACAGGTAGGGCCATGGTGGGAATTGAACCCATGACCTCAGTACTGTGAGGCAATAACGCTAACCATTACACCATCTGTGCTGCCCTCCTGCAATAAAGGCCTCATACAGTCCATGCATTAATGTGTCCTCCTGCAATAACGGCCTCATACAGTCCATGCATTAATGTGTTCTCCTGCAATAAAGGCCTCATACAGTCCATGCATTAATGTGTCCTCCTGCAATAAAGGCCTCATACAGTCCATGCATTAATGTGTTCTCCTGCAATAAAGGCCTCATACAGTCCATGCATTAATGTGTTCTCCTGCAATAAAGGCCTCATACAGTCCATGCATTAATGTGTCCTCCTGCAATAAAGGCCTCATACAGTCCATGCATTAATGTGTCCTCCTGCAGTAAAGGCCTCATAGAGTCCATGCATTAATGTGTTCTCCTGCAATAACGGCCTCATACAGTCCATGCATCAATGTGTCCTCCTGCAATACAGGCCTCATACAGACCATGCATTAATGTGTCGTCCTGCAATACAGGTCTCATACAGTCCATGCATTGTGTTCTCCTGCAATAACTGCTTCATGCAGTCCATGCATCAATGTGTCCTCCTGCAATACAGGCCTCATACAGTCCATGCATCAATGTGTCCTCCTGCAATACAGGCCTCATACAGTCCATGCATCAATGTGTTCTCCTGCAATACAGGTCTCATACAGTCCATGCATCAATGTGTCCTCCTGCAATACAGGTCTCATACAGTCCATGCATTAATGTGTCCTCCTGCAATACAGGCCTCATACAGATCATGCATTGTGTTCTCCTGCAATAACTGCTTCATACAGTCCATGCATTAACGTGTCCTCCTGCAATATAGGCCTCATACAGTCCATGCATTAATGTGTCCTCCTGCAATATAGGCCTCATACAGTCCATGCATTAATGTGTCCTCCTGCAATACAGGCCTCATACAGACCATGCATTAATGTGTCCTCCTGCAATACAGGCCTCATACAGTCCATGCATTAATGTGTCCTCCTGCAATAACTGCTTCATACAGTCCATGTATTAATGTGTCCTGCAATACAGGTCTCTTACAGTCCATGCATTGTGTCCTCCTGCAATAACTGCTTCATACAGTCCATGCATTAATGTGTCCTCCTGCAATACAGGCCTCATACAGTCCATGCATTAAGGTGTCCTCCTGCAATACAGGCCTCATACAGTCCATGCATTAAGGTGTCCTCCTGCAATACAGGCCTCATACAGTCCATGCAATAATGTGTTCTCCTGTAATAACTGCTTCATACAGTCCATGCATTAATGTGTCCTCCTGCAATACAGTCCATGCATTAATGTATCCTGCAATACAGGCCTCATACAGACCATGCATTAATGTGTCCTCCTGCAATACAAGCCTCATACAGTCCATGCATTAATGTGTTCTCCTGCAATAACTGCCTCATACAGTCCATGCATTAATGTGTCCTCCTGCAATACAGGTCTCCTACAGTCCATGCATTAATGTGTCCTCCTGCAATACAGGCCTCATACAGTCCATGCATTAATGTGTCCTCCTGCAATACAGGCCTCATACAGTCCATGCATTAATGTGTCCTCCTGCAATACAGGCCTCATACAGTCCATGCATTAATGTGTTCTCCTGCAATAACTGCCTCATACAGTCCATGCATTAATGTGTTCTCCTGCAATAACTGCCTCATACAGTCCATGCATTAATATGTCATCATTATTATTATTACCAGTTATTTATATAGCGCACACATATTCCGCAGCGCTTTACAGAGAATATTTGGCCATTCACATCGGTCCCTGCCCCAGTGGAGCTTACAATCTATGTTCCCTATCACATGCGCACGCACATACACACTAGGGTTAATTTGTGTTGGGAGCCCATTAACCTACCAGTATATTTTTGGAGTGTGGGAGGAAACCGGAGTACCCGGTGGAAACCCACGCAAGCACAGGGAGAATATACAAACTCTGCACAGGTAGGGCCATGGTGGGAATTGAACCCACGACCTCAGTGCTGTGAGGCAATAACGCTAACCATTACACCATCTGTGCTGCCCTCCTGCAATAAAGGCCTCATACAGTCCATGCATTAATGTGTCCTCCTGCAATAACGGCCTCATACAGTCCATGCATTAATGTGTCCTCCTGCAATAAAGGCCTCATACAGTCCATGCATTAATGTGTCCTCCTGCAGTAAAGGCCTCATAGAGTCCATGCATTAATGTGTTCTCCTGCAATAACGGCCTCATACAGTCCATGCATTAATGTGTCCTCCTGCAATAACGGCCTCATACAGTCCATGCATCAATGTGTCCTCCTGCAATACAGGCCTCATACAGTCCATGCATCAATGTGTCCTCCTGCAATACAGGCCTCATACAGTCCATGCATTAATGTGTCCTCCTGCAATACAGGCCTCATACAGATCATGCATTGTGTTCTCCTGCAATAACTGTTTCATACAGTCCATGCATTAATGTGTCCTCCTGCAATATAGGCCTCATACAGTCCATGCATTAATGTGTCCTCCTGCAATATAGGCCTCATACAGTCCATGCATTAATGTGTCCTCCTGCAATACAGGCCTCATACAGACCATGCATTAATGTGTCATCCTGCAATACAGGCCTCATACAGACCATGCATTAATGTGTCCTCCTGCAATACAGGCCTCATACAGTCCATGCATTAATGTGTCCTCCTGCAATAACTGCTTCATACAGTCCATGTATTAATGTGTCCTCCTGCAATACAGGTCTCTTACAGTCCATGCATTGTGTCCTCCTGCAATAACTGCTTCATACAGTCCATGCATTAATGTGTCCTCCTGCAATACAGGCCTCATACAGTCCATGCATTAAGGTGTCCTCCTGCAATACAGGCCTCATACAGTCCATGCATTAAGGTGTCCTCCTGCAATACAGGCCTCATACAGACCATGCATTAATGTGTTCTCCTGTAATAACTGCTTCATACAGTCCATGCATTAATGTGTCCTCCTGCAATACAGGCCTCATACAGTCCATGCATTAATGTGTCCTCCTGCAATACAGGCCTCATACAGACCATGCATTAATGTGTCCTCCTGCAATACAAGCCTCATATAGTCCATGCATTAATGTGTTCTCCTGCAATAACTGCCTCATACAGTCCATGCATTAATGTGTCCTCCTGCAATACAGGTCTCCTACAGTCCATGCATTAATGTGTCCTCCTGCAATACAGGCCTCATACAGTCCATGCATTAATGTGTCCTCCTGCAATAACTGCCTCATACAGTCCATGCATTAATGTGTCATCATTATTATTATTACCAGTTATTTATATAGCGCACACATATTCCGCAGCGCTTTACAGAGAATATTTGGCCATTCACATCGGTCCCTGCCCCAGTGGAGCTTACAATCTATGTTCCCTATCACATGCGCACGCACATACACACTAGGGTTAATTTGTGTTGGGAGCCCATTAACCTACCAGTATATTTTTGGAGTGTGGGAGGAAACCGGAGTACCCGGTGGAAACCCACGCAAGCACAGGGAGAATATACAAACTCTGCACAGGTAGGGCCATGGTGGGAATTGAACCCACGACCTCAGTGCTGTGAGGCAATAACGCTAACCATTACACCATCTGTGCTGCCCTCCTGCAATAAAGGCCTCATACAGTCCATGCATTAATGTGTCCTCCTGCAATAACGGCCTCATACAGTCCATGCATTAATGTGTTCTCCTGCAATAAAGGCCTCATACAGTCCATGCATTAATGTGTCCTCCTGCAATAAAGGCCTCATACAGTCCATGCATTAATGTGTTCTCCTGCAATAAAGGCCTCATACAGTCCATGCATTAATGTGTTCTCCTGCAATAAAGGCCTCATACAGTCCATGCATTAATGTGTTCTCCTGCAATAAAGGCCTCATACAGTCCATGCATTAATGTGTCCTCCTGCAATAAAGGCCTCATACAGTCCATGCATTAATGTGTCCTCCTGCAGTAAAGGCCTCATAGAGTCCATGCATTAATGTGTTCTCCTGCAATAACGGCCTCATACAGTCCATGCATTAATGTGTCCTCCTGCAATAATGGCCTCCTACAATCCATGCATTAATGTGTCCTGCAATATAGGCCTCATACAGTCCATGCATTAATGTGTTCTCCTGCAATAACGGCCTCATACAGTCCATGCATTAATGTGTCCTCCTGCAATATAGGCCTCATAGAGTCCATGCATTAATGTGTTCTCCTGCAATAACGGCCTCATACAGTCCATGCATTAATGTGTTCTCCTGCAATAACGGCCTCATACAGTCCATGCATTAATGTGTCCTCCTGCAATAAAGGCCTCATAGAGTCCATGCATTAATGTGTTCTCCTGCAATAACGGCCTCATACAGTCCATGCATTAATGTGTCCTCCTGCAATAACGGCCTCATACAGTCCATGCATTAATGTGTCCTCCTGCAATATAGGCCTCATACAGTCCAGCAGGCTTGTTTAGCACAACGCTCCTGATGAACTGAAATCTTTAGTTTGCAGAGTAAAAGCCGCTGTCTTGTTGGTCACTTAGGCTGCCATAGTCTCTGCAGTGAGCGGCTTTACACATCCAAAGATCTTTGTCAGACTAATCAGAACTTGCCGCATGTCCATGTTACCCGTAGCATTTGAGATAGATTAATTGTTTAACATTTCAGTTTTAATTTAATGAAGACTAGCTTTAAGGGGGCGATTCTATTGTTTTACGTGACCCCTTCTGAGCATCTATACGTATACCATTGTTTCTCTGTCCGGGCGCCCATTAGTATTTAATGCGCTTAAAAGCACAGTTTAGCCATGTAAAGCAGCAAACCAGTCTAAAGAAGTAACAGATTTTGCACGTTTCTCGCGGCTTTAGGCGTCCGAGCAGAGCACCAATTGAATTGCTGTTTGATGCCTAATCATATAGGTGCCCATTGGGGGAGGGGGAGGGTGGGTTACCTCCTAAATGTCTTAGTCAATCTTAACAATTGTTTCATTTCTGGGTTAGGGTCTCATTGTTCTTGCACAGGACATTTGCTGGCCTTCTCATGCTCTCACTGGTGATTTATGCACCTGGTTTCTTTGTTGTAAAATTCTATTACGTTCAGCTTTAAACCAGAAATGTAGTTCTAAGTAAAGCTACTAATGATGGATCATGCGCTGCCTCCGTAAGCTTCATACACACTATACAATTCTGTCCAGTCTGGCTGATTGTCATTTTCTACCATAACAGCCAGATCGGACAGATAATCTTTGTGTATCTAGCTTTATGCAGAATTCCCTTAAGTTATACACTGGAATATATTACACCTGATAGTGTGCAATCTCTTATGGCAAGATGGTCTGTGAATTACGTAGTGTGATATTGCCAATTCCTGTACCATATATAGGAAATTTATTCGTGCAATCTCGTTTGTGGAATAATTTTTCAGAGACAGATCTTTTTTAATATAACATTTTTATAATTTATTGTTGGCTTATCTTAATATATTTGGGAAACAGATGTATGTACCTGTGTTTGGAGATCAGTGAAGGATCCTTATGTCTCTGAACGTATTCCATGTAGATTGCTGCTGATCCACGGTGTCTCGCTGGCATCCAAAGCTGGAAGATGCTATACATGTCGGCGCACCATGATCTCTGCCATGGTAGTTGGTTTATCATCTTGGTGCATTTTTCTTCCTTAGATAACAAAAGGAAGATGGATGAGACTGACGCCTCTTCAGCTGTAAAGATAAAGCGTGCTGTAACAAAGACATCGGATCTCATTGTGCTGGGGCTTCCTTGGAAGACATCTGAGCAAGACCTGAAGGACTATTTCAGCACATTTGGTGAAGTCATCATGGTCCAGGTACTTCTGTCTAATGTGACTAAGCCTATCCATATCTGTGCTAACCTTGGCATTGCCAGCTTACTCATACTTGTCCACTTATCTCAGGTTAAAAAAGATGCAAAGACCGGACATTCCAAGGGCTTTGGGTTTGTGCGCTTTACAGACTATGAAACGCAAGTGAAAGTGATGTCACAGCGCCATATGATAGATGGGAGATGGTGTGACTGTAAACTACCCAATTCCAAGGTACCGATCTGCATGTTACAGTGGATAAGTCATGACCTGCCTGTCTAAATTTACTTTATTAGACCTTTCAACGGTATAGCTTAAGGTGTGTGTGTGTGTGTGTGTGTGTGTGTGTGTGTGTGTGAGATTTATGTTGTTTAGTGCAGTAATGTACATTAGTGGCTGAATTACATGAAATAACTGTTAAGTTAAAAACCATGATGGATGTATTTAGCTAATTTGCAGCAATGTTGAGGGAAGTGACTGCTTAATGTATGGTGTGAGACTGGTCTATTCCTAAACAGCAGTGGGGCCAACAGTTCAGGTCTCTGGGCTGTGCCCTGATGGGCCAAGCGCCAAGTCCTCAGCAGCACTTCATGTAGTGGGGGCAGCTATTTGCTGCATTAACAGAACCTCTAGAATTTTACCTTCTTGGTCTATGCTACAATGTCAGCTTTGTTTTAGACAATATAACTTGTAACTGTGCCAGATGGCTTCTGCATAATGTAACACTGAGGCTGCACGGACTCTGGATTAGATCAGTTTATGGGAAAGTGACCCTTTACATAGATGGGTAACCATTATCTGTGTTCTCAGTCTTCTGAGACTTGCATTATAAATCTGGCTATTAAAACCCTGTAATGTGAATAAACTGTATATTAATATACAAAAACTCTATGCCTTTAATAGAAATAAAATACATACATGATAATTGACTGCTTGGTTTAACAAAATTTGTTAGATTATGCTGTAGTGCATATGGAGAAAAGTTTTCAGTTAGAGTTGCAAAAAACCTATACTGGTAGCTCAGTATGGGCTGTCCCAGTGCTAGCAACATTGCTCTCTATGTAGTCCAGCATTATGGTGTGGAGAGTAAGCAGTGTAATACTGGTAGCTCAGTATGGGCTGTCCCAGTGCTAGCAACATTGCTCTCTATGTAGCCCAGCATTATGGTGTGGAGAGTAAGCAGTGTAATACTGGTAGCTCAGTATGGGCTGTCCCAGTGCTAGCAACATTGCTCTCTATGTAGTCCAGCATTATGGTGTGGAGAGTAAGCAGTGTAATACTGGTAGCTCAGTATGGGCTGTCCCAGTGCTAGCAACATTGCTCTCTATGTAGCCCAGCATTATGGTGTGGAGAGTAAGCAGTGTAATACTGGTAGCTCAGTATGGGCTGTCCCAGTGCTAGCAACATTGCTCTCTATGTAGTCCAGCATTATGGTGTGGAGAGTAAGCAGTGTAATACTGGTAGCTCAGTATGGGCTGTCCCAGTGCTAGCAACATTGCTCTCTATGTAGCCCAGCATTATGGTGTGGAGAGTAAGCAGTGTAATACTGGTAGCTCAGTATGGGCTGTCCCAGTGCTAGCAACATTGCTCTCTATGTAGTCCAGCATTATGGTGTGGAGAGTAAGCAGTGTAATACTGGTAGCTCAGTATGGGCTGTCCCAGTGCTAGCAACATTGCTCTCTATGTAGCCCAGCATTATGGTGTGGAGAGTAAGCAGTGTAATACTGGTAGCTCAGTATGGGCTGTCCCAGTGCTAGCAACATTGCTCTCTATGTAGCCCAGCATTATGGTGTGGAGAGTAAGCCGTGTAATACTGGTAGCTCAGTATGGGCTGTCCCAGTGCTAGCAACATTGCTCTCTATGTAGCCCAGCATTATGGTGTGGAGAGTAAGCAGTGTAATACTGGTAGCTCAGTATGGGCTGTCCCAGTGCTAGCAACATTGCTCTCTATGTAGCCCAGCATTATGGTGTGGAGAGTAAGCAGTGTAATACTGGTAGCTCAGTATGGGCTGTCCCAGTGCTAGCAACATTGCTCTCTATGTAGCCCAGCATTATGGTGTGGAGAGTAAGCAGTGTAATACTGGTAGCTCAGTATGGGCTGTCCCAGTGCTAGCAACATTGCTCTCTATGTAGCCCAGCATTATGGTGTGGAGAGTAAGCAGTGTAATACTGGTAGCTCAGTATGGGCTGTCCCAGTGCTAGCAACATTGCTCTCTATGTAGCCCAGCATTATGGTGTGGAGAGTAAGCAGTGGTGGACTTTTCTTTATATAACCAACCTGAGTTTCGGGGTTATTTTCAGGATATGGCTGAGTAATACGCCTAATGTTTGTACCAGATCATTTTAAACATCCCATTTCCAATGTTTTCCCCCGGAAGAGCACCATTGCTATCTGTAACGTGAGTTTATTTTAGAACTGGCCAGTCCTTTCCATTAGTTTACTGGTCATTTCCCCATAGTTGTGTGGGCTGAACCAGTATTCATGATCATTCAGTTTCCCTAGGACTGGGAAATATCCCAGTATAATAGTAATACCGCGGTAATGAAAAAATAATGGTATGGCGATATGGCTATCTTTGTATTACCGCAGTATTACTGGACTGCAGAGCCGCAGCTTTTTTTTTTTTTTTTGTGTCGCAGTCGTCCGTGATGTAATGATGCCGCAACATGGCTTTAGAAAGGCGTCTCGTTCTCAAGTGGAGGTAAGAACTGCAGGGGGCGTGGGATGGAGTTGTATGAGATTTTATATTCGTGTTTATTTGCTTTTAATTTGATAAATACTGATCTATTCCACATTGACTGAACAAAGCCTATTAGGCACCAGTGAGGTCTTCATTCCTTACTCGCATAGGGATTTATATGTATAGTTCTCTCTCTATAACAGCAAAGCCCGGATGAACCAATGCGTAGCCGTAAAGTGTTTGTTGGCCGTTGCACAGAGGACATGTCCATCGAGGAGCTTCGTCAGTTCTTCACGCAATACGGAGAGGTCGTTGATGTGTTTATCCCAAAGCCGTTCAGAGCATTTGCCTTTGTGACATTTGCTGATGACCAGGTAAGGTCAGTGGGTTTACGTCTTAGGGCCATATTCAGCTAGAGGCAAAAAGTCCGTTATCGGCGATAATTTATCGCTGATGATGTCATTTTCGCCAGTGTCACTTATCCCCGTATTCAATTTCAAAGACTTTTCACAGGTGCGAAAAGTCATTGTAAAAAAATGGGGATATGTTTTCCCCACTACATAGGTGGCGAAAAAAAGTGCAGAATTGGGGTTTAGGGGTGCAGAATAAAAAAAAAAAAAAAAAAAAAACTGCAGTTTTTGGAATGTCCCTTTAAAGTAATCTGTAAAAATAAAAAAAAAATTAAAATAATTTTTAAAGTTCTTCTGGACACCCCAAAAAAGGTACTTTTCATTTTGGGGGCAAAAAAATGTTGGGGAACAAACTTAAAAACTAGCGACATAGCCTCAGGCGGGGTGCCTAAGTATGCGGCAGGTGTTTTCCAGAATGCAGGTAGTGCGGCAGGTGCATTTTTGAAGAATATAAAAAAAAAAAAAAACACTTTAGGGACCTAAAAATATGCTGCACCCATTTTCAAGTACCCCAAATTTGATGGGGCTAGTTATTCCCCTCCCCCCCCCCCCAAAAAAAAAAAATCTAATGCTATTCTTCACCACTTCTTCACAGGCGCATTTATGCACCTGCTGCGGCTATTTAAAAACCCTGATTTGGCCCGCTGAAGGTACCCATAGCGATCTCCCATGTCAGACCATCTTTTTTTTGGGGGGGGGGGGGTGACAGGCTGATTTCCCCTAAACTGACAGGACTTTGATACTTACCATTCCGCCGGGTCTCGTTTTCGCCGGATCCTAATTGAATGTGGGGGTAAGCGGGCACGCTCCCGATACTTTATCCCTGCAGAAAACAGCGATGATGGCAAAGTCCAAGCTCGGACTTTTCGCCTCAAATTGAATACGGGCCTTAGTGTATCTAAAGTAGGGGTGGGTAATAAGTGCCCCCTCATCTGTTGTAGAATTACTCATTCCAACATGCCCTGCCACAGTTTTGCTATTTGGCCATGCTAAAACTGTTGCAATGTATGCTGGGATTTGTAGTTCTACAACAGCTGGAGGGGCAGCTTATTGCCCACCAATGGTTACAAGTAATGACTGTACTGTGAGGGTCTTTAGTAGCTGATATCTATGCAGGCATGACTGTAGCATGTATGTTAGCTTAAACAGCTGTCTCATTAGTATAATTCCCCTGTTGGAAACCAGTATCCCTTGTATGAGAGGGAAATGGTGGTACTTTTCATTAATCATTCCTTTTTGTAAATAACCATACTATATGTAGCGTTTATAGATTCTATACATGGTTGAATGAAAATGGCTTAATTAAGTTAATAAGGGTTCAGTCTCCTTACAGATGGGCTGTGCATGCAAGGACTAGTCATTTGCTAGCTCTTATTGCTAAAGGCTTGTAATACACAAAGTATTCCTTATTCATATTTCAGGTGGCGCAATCATTATGCGGAGAAGATCTCATCATCAAAGGAGTCAGTGTCCATGTCTCTACCGCAGAACCCAAACAAAATAGTAACAGGATCCCCTTAGAGAGAGGTGGCCGGTTCCCGGGAGCAAACTTTGGGGGTCAGGGGTATCCCAACAATAGGCCAAACAGCAGTGGACTTGGTAATAACCAGCCTAGTAACATGGGAGGGGGTGGGGGTGGTGGAGGTATGAATTTTGGTGCATTTAACATTAACCCAGCAATGATGGCGGCTGCGCAGGCAGCTCTACAGAGTAGCTGGGGCATGATGGGGATGCTGGCTAGCCAGCAGAACCAACCAGGGCCACAAGCTGGCAATCAGGGCCAAGGAAATCAGCCCAGGGATCAGCCGGGAAGTTTTGGTTCAGCGAGTAACTCCTATGGCTCTAACTCTGGGGCAATAGGCTGGGGTTCTCCTAATGCTGGCTCTGGTACTGGGTTTAATGGTGGCTTCAGCTCAAGCATGGAATCAAAGTCCTCCGGTTGGGGCATGTAGATTTCATAGGTTTAATGTGTTGGGTGAATGGGTACTTTCCTCATTTTATGGTAAGTACATTGTAAAATGCATTTACTTATACTTTCCCAAAGGTTTTCTTCAAGCCTGCAGGTGGTTCAGCTGTATATCCTCTATGAAGGAACATAGGTGACACGGGCGAGGGCATGTGTTCAGTCTATGACATGAAGAAAACCACATGGCATCAGTTTTCATTACCCTATGATTAATTTAAACTTTTTGTTTTTCCTGATGTGAAAGAATCGGATCTTGTTTAGCAGAATCTTCCCTTATTGTGTTCTCTGCTCCTCACCTTTGTCTCTGGGACCTGGCACAGTTCTGTAAATATCCTGTTGTGGATCACGCCTACATATATTTCCTATCAAGACATCTGCTGCACAGTGATTCGTAAGACGGTGGGTGATCCATTTTTATCCACTATATTTCGTGGAAATCGTACCAGCGCATTGAGAACGCACGGCTGTGAGGTGGAACCAGAAGGCTGTTTGAACTGTGGGATTGGTGGTACCAAAGAATGAGAGGATTGGGTATGAGCGAGAAGCAGAGCGCGTGCAGAGACCTGGTGGTGCTTTATGGAATATTAAAGTTGGCGATGTGTCTCAATCCGGTGGCCATGGTGAGCGTGTGCAGAGAGCAATGGGAGCAAGTAACGTACGAGTGTTTCTTGCATTCAAAGGACTCGTTCATTTGGAAGACTGGGTCTTTTTCTGCCTAAAAGACACAATTGTTTGAAATTGGTTTGTGTAAAAATGTTTTCCCTTTCCTTAAAATGTCTACTGCTGTGAATGCTGTATGTGGTGTGCATTCCTCTGCTACTGCCCATGTGAGTCCCTGTGAATTGCATTTGATGGGGGTGGGTGGTGGTGGTCTCTCTGGAGTGGAAGGAAAGCTCCTGTTCCTAGAGTGTTGGGACTGTAAGTAATAACACGAGTGCTGTGCTGCAGTCATGTGTTCTGTGTTTGGATGCTTTTTGCAAGATCTGTCAATGTAGGATTCTTAAATAAAACCATTTAAATAAAGTGGGTATTTGTCTTTTTCTCCAAATTGCAGTTAACAGTATCAGTGTTCTTAAATCCATTGCATGGAGACTGTAGCATACAAACGGAAAAGAGAAAACACTGCAGTCTCCATTACTTATCAGTGTCTGTAGATAGAGATGCACCACCGGTTAATTAGCCAAAAGGAAAATGTCTCTTTTGTTTGATTCCCTATGAAACCAAAAGGTGAAGAGGACTCCAATCAATGAGGTATTGAACTGGCATCACCCACTTTCTCTTGCCCTATTAAGTTCCCATGGAATCTGTGCCATATTGATGTCTAAAGACTTTGACCCATTGTGATTTCCACCACATGTGTTTCTAGAAAGCTGAGACTGCGTAGCTGCTGACCTTCAAAGTGATCAATTCATCTTATATACGTTTGGCTAAAATTCTGGGGTTCTAGTATGCTCAGGGGTGTATTGGTTGTGATGGTCAGCACTATTTGAGGAAAATTCTTGCAGTGCATGCCAATCTAAAGATCTGCCAGACGACGACATGCTTCTGGATGCAGCGGGGAAACGAAATATAGGTTGGTTGTACTCTAGATTGTGCAGTATGTAAAGACCGCCTGCTACTGTATATCGCCAGATCACATCTGCCGTTGCTGAGTGCACAGGTTCTCACACTCTGACCTCAGGACCCCACACAGTGCATGTATTTGAAGTCTCCTCTCAGAATCACAAGTTAAATAAGTAACTCCCTGTGGATCTTACAAAATATGTAAACAAAGAGAAAAGAATTGTCATAAATGGATGCACACTAATTACAATATAACTTCTTATATGATCATTAAAATATAATGTAGGGAAACAAGACTGTAAAATATGTGTGTGTGTGTGTTCAAAGAAAGAAAAGTGTATTAAAATAACCCCACTGCACAGGACTTTTATAAGACTTAAACTGGTAATATCTCGGTGTGATTTCAACATAGGCTATATTAAATAAACCGATTTGATCACCAATAATTATATATTACCAGAAAATGTGTCTCAATTTTGCAAATATTTCATGGGACTGATTCAAATCATTTCAGAAACCACAGTCAAATATAAACCTAGTAATAATGGATACAATTTGATCAAGGTGTCCAATGATTGTTACATTAAGGGTTACGTTGTATTTTTAAATCAACAGATTTGCCTTGAAAAAGCTGCAACAGTGAAATGTGCATAGGCGTGCGCCCGGCACTCTGCTCCCAGCTCCTAGCTGCACGGTGCTTTGAAATGTGATCTAAGCTTTTATGTGAAGACTCTGATACAAGTTATGAATTATATCTGATATGGATGTTTGACACCAACGATGTAGTTTGGTACATACTCAATCTGTAGTAAAGTTTTCCGTGACTATTTGTAGATGCATGTGATATAATAGCCGGATCATAGAGAATAAACTCTTGTGTGAACCTGATATGCCGGCTGAACAATATAGAAGGATTATATTTACGGCTTGGAGATACAGTCAGGTGCATAAATATTGGGACATTGACAGAATTTTTATATTTTGGCCTCTCTTCACCACCACAATGGCTTTGAAATGAAACAATCAAGATGTGCTTTAACTGCAGACTTTCAGATTTAATTTGAGGGTAATTCCATCCAAATCAGGTGAACGGTGTAGGAATTACAACGGTTTCTATATGTGCCTCCCACTTTTTAAGGAGCCAAAAGTAATGGGACTATCAACTCAAAACTATTTTATGGACAGGTGTGGGCTATTCTCTCGTTATTTCATTATCAATTAAGCAGGTAAAAGGTTTGGAGTTGATTCTAGGTGTGACATTTGCATTTGGAATCAGTTGCTGTCGGCTCTCAATATGAGATCCAAAGAGCTGTCACTATCAGTGAAGCAAGCCATCATTAGGCTGAAAAATCAAAACAAACCCATCAGAGAGAGAGCAAAAACATTAGGTGTGGCAAAATCAACTGTTTGGAACATCCTTAAAAAGAAAGAATGCACCGGAGAGCTCAGCAACACCAAAAGACCCGGAAGACCACGGAAAACAACTGTGGTGGATGACAGAAGAATTATTTCCCTGGTGAAGAAAAACCCCTTCACAACAGTTGGGCAAATCAAGAACACTCCAGGAGGTAGGTGTATATGTGTCAAAGTCAACAATCAAGAGAAGACTTCACAAGAGTGAATATAGAGGGTTCACCACAAGATGTAAACCATTGGTGAGCCTCAAAACCATGAAGACCAGATTAGAGTTTGCCAAACAACATCTAAAAAAACCATTACCATTGCTGGAACAACATCCTATGGACAGATGAGACAAAGATCAACTTGTACCAGAGTGATGGGAAGAGAAGAGTATGGAGAAGGAAAGGAACTGCTCATGATCCAAAACATTCCATCTCATCAGTGAAGCATGGTGGTTGTAGTGTCATGGCGTGGGCATGTATGGCTGCCAATGGAACTGGTTCTCTTGTATTTATTGATGATGTGGCTACTGACAAAAGCAGCAGAATGAATTCTGAAGTGTTTCGGGCAATATTATATGCTCATATTCAGTCAAATGCTTCAGAACTCATTGGACGGCGCTTCACAGTGCAGATGGGCAATGACCCGAAGCATACTGCAAAAGCAACCAAAGGTTTTTTAAGGCTAAAAAGTGGAATGTTATGCAATGGCCAAGTCAATCCCCTGACCTGAATCCGATTGAGCATGCATTTCACTTGATGAAGACAAAACTGAAGGGAAAATGCCCCAAGAACAAGCAGGAACTGAAGACATTTGCAGTAGAGGCCTGGTAGAGCATCACCAGGGATGAAACCCAGCGTCTGGTGATGTCTATGCGTTCCAGACTTCAGGCTGTAATTGCCTGCAAAGGATTTGCAACAAAGTATTAAAAAGTGAAAGTTAGATTTAGGATTGTTTAGTTTGTCCCATTACTTTTGGCCCCTTAAAAAGTGGGAGGCACATATAGAAACCGTTGTAATTCCTACACCGATCACCTGATTTGGATGTAATTACTCTCAAATTAAATCTGAAAGTCTGCAGGTAAAGCACATCTTGTTTGTTTCATTTCAAAGCCATTGTGGTGGTGAATAGAGGCCAAAATATGAAAATTCTGTCAATGTCCCAATATTTATGCACCTGACTGTACCTACCGGCATCTCTTTGTAGGATATTTTTCCCAATAGCTCTGATATAAGGGCATTTTCTGCGGGGGGGGGAGATACAGGTTTATACAGCCTGATTAATGTTCTCCTTTCTCGTCAGCACGCTCACTATCAGACCTCCTGACAAGCTGACACATGAACGCTCTCTTAAGGCGCACATCCCCTAGGCGATATTAATGAGTGATTGCACCATTATGACATCGTAATCGCGCACTATATTGTCGGAACCGACTAGCGATGCACGCTCCGGCTGGTTGTTTCCGACATAAGTCGTCGCCCGAACACGCCAGTCAGTCTGCTGATAACAGATTGGCCATGTGAGGGGATGACGGAGGTTGCCTACACTGAACGACTAATCGTTCATTGTAGGCACTGCAGGGGATGGGGAACGATGACTATGCTGTAATCATACAGTCTCCCTAGTCGCCTAGTGGATGTGCGGCTTAACCTCTGTGTTATAAGAACATACAGACATTATGTAAGAAAAGCTGCTTAATCATCCTACCATGACCCTGTGTTTCCTGACACGTTAATGCAGGAATGTTCTATCAGTGATGTCATGTAAAAGCAGCTACTCTATGAATGTAGGAACACACCAATTAGTGATGATCCTCTAATGTTCTAGTACATCTATCATTAAGCCTATAGAATAATAGGCATGTGTTTCTCACACTATGATGATTTTCTGAAGATGAACTAATCTAATTGGAAACCTATGGAACATACTCTGATATCTGATTACATTTACAAGCACGTCATTACTAATATAATGTACAGGTAATGCGTGCATTTGTCTGCTAGTGTAACACGATATCCCACAGTGTTAATCTGTATAAATGAAATGACAGTTTGTTACAATTGCTATCACAGAGAATTAGAATATGCCCACGACCTAACTGACCGCTTTGAAAGTGTTTTGGCATAATAGAATTTTCATATATTATACAAGTCTTGTTACATTCCATATATGAAAGGCAGATATAAAATTGAACCTTGGATTAAGTGTCCCCATGTTATCTGATGACTATTAATTATGATTAATATATAGATATATATATATGTATGATAGGTGGAAAATCTAATCCTAATTGGACTAATAATATAGAGTTTTGATTGCAATCTGGGGATTTATAAAATATAAAGTAACCATTAATGTAACAATCATTGGACACCTTGATTAGATCATTTGTATCCATTATTACTAGGTTTATATTTGTGTTTCTGAAATGAATTGAATCATGGTCCAAAGAACAAATATTTGCAAAATTGAGACACACATTTTCAGTAATATATAATTATTGGTGATCAAATCGGTTTATTTAATATATCCCATGTTGGAATGTTGAAATCATACCGAGATATTCACATAAGTCCCTTGTGGTTCGGGTCAGTTTAATACTTGTTTTCTTTGAATACACACACATATTTTCTTTTTATATTTTTTTTGTCTTGTTTCCCTACATTATATTTTAATGAACATATATATTAATTAGTGTGCATCCATTTATGACAATTATTTTCTATTATTTATAATTTGCAATGATTGTCAGTGATCGCACCCCCCCCCCTTTCTTGTTAGAATTATAATGATAAATACCATGATATTAAACTAATTACAGGGGTTCATTTTTCTCTTAAAATTATATCTGATAAGACACATATATCTGTGTGGATAATGGTTCTCTTTTTACTAATCTTATAAAATGTGTCAGTGAGTAATGACTACACCTGTGCACCTGCTGGGTGACCTGTGTTTGGGGTCCTGAGGACTGAGTTTGAGAACCACTGGTCTAGTGTGTATCCAGCTTTAGAGGGGAGGACTTTTAGAAAATGGCAGCTGCTTTTACCAAGAATAAAACCTATAATACCATGGCTAGTTAAATCTATAGTGTCATAAGAAATCGTGACGAGTTTATTAATGTGGATCTTGTAATAGTGAGGAATCCGTGTGAGGTCATTAACTTCTGCCTTATTGCTATATCACATACAAGTGCAGATTAGAACAGGAAAATTTACCATATATGGCTCTTGAAATTAGCTGGCATAGTTATAAATGGGAATCATTATTTATACCCCTTTTACACCAGAGCTAAAACCCGGGTTATTGCAGGGTTAACCCAGGTAGCTCCTTGGTGTAAAAAGGGAAAGGGTTGGATTGCTAGGTCGAGTGACCCGGCAATCCAACCCAGGTAACTAGCAGGGTTCAACACGGGAATAACCCAAGAAACCCTGCAGTGTAAATGGAGCGATCCAGGTCACAGTATCATGCTCTGCGGGCTTAGCCATAGAGGACCTCATTCAGGTCCATCAGCCCTGGTGTCTCTCCCCCAGGACCCATCCTGGGCTGCCTTCTCACAAATGGTGGCAAAACTTGCGGACCAAGTAGCAGTACCCGTGGCAGCTCCCCCTATGGGATGGCAACAGCAAGTACCCCCTGCAATTCCTTTGCCTCCCCATGGATAGACGTATTGTTTACCTCAGTACAGAGTTTGGCTAATACCTCTACGATTTCTCAGCAAATACTGCAAAAAGAGAAACCGTTACCTACTAAATGTACTATGATATCTTCCCAATCCACACAGTTATCTGATTCTGAGATCTCATCTGGTGAGGCAGAAGACGCAGATCTCTCTCACTCTGACTCCGTCTCAGGAGAAGAGGAGCAACCTTCTTAACCAGTGATTCCCAACCACGGTCCTCAAGGCACACTAACAGTCCTGTTTTTAGTGATGTCCATGTTTCAGCACAGGTGGTTAAATCAAAATAACTGAAGTACTAATTGAGTCACCTGTGCTCAAGTGTGGCTATCCTTAAAACATGGACTGTTAGTGTGCCTTGAGGACCGTGGTTGGGAACCCCTGCTCTAAACTAAATATACCTGCTCTTGTGAGAGCTGTTAAAACTATTCTACAAATAGAAGAGGATGAGCCCGCTCCTAAGAATAAACATGCAATTTTTAAGCATCAAAAGATTGTTTTACCAGAGTTTCCTCACTGGGACCAGCTATCTGATCACATGGGTGACAAAAGCCATTGAAAGTTGGGCAGAGGCCCTAGAAGAGACTTTTCCCCCTGATGCTTCAAGGGAACAGCTGTCCTACATATCTCACATTAGAGATGCAGCCTACTATTTAGGTGAAGCAGCTATGGATACCGCTCTCCTGGCCTCCAGGATATCTGCCACTTTGCTAGTGGCCCGCCATATTCTTTGGCTTCGTTCCCGGAAAGCAGATTCAGAATAACAATGGGCTCTACAGTCTCTATCTTATGCAGAAGACATCCTATTTGGTCCAAAATTGTGAGTGGCTACTAACAAGATAGCATTCCTGCCCTCTGCATATAATATAAAGCCGCGGACATAATCTTTTTGGTCCTTTCGCTCTCAAGGCAAAGCCAAAGGTCAGTCCTTTCCATGGCAACAAACATCAGCCAAGGCCTTGAAGCTTAGGGCCAAACAAGCCTGGGCAGCTAGATGTCCACCTGCCAAGTCTGAGGACAAGCCTGCAGCCTGACGGGGTGGGCCTCTCTCTGGGGGCTTCCAGCGTGGGAGGCTGACTTCAATTTGCCCAAGTTTGGCATCAAACTAAGTCAGATGTCTGGGTTAGAGAAATGGTCTCCCACGGATACGCCCTCTCCTTCTTGAGCCGGCCCCCCCAACCGTTCTTTTGCACAGGACCTCCATCAGACTCAACCAAGGCCTTGCTGCTCTAAAAAGCCATTCAGTCCTTACTGAATTCAGGAGTAATAATTTGGGTCCCCTCCTCACAATGGGGCAAGAGCTATTCTACCCTTTTCTTAGTTGAGAAGCCCAATGGGTTTCATCGGTCTATCCTCAACCTCAAGTCTCTGAACAAATTTATCAGGGTGCCCAGGTTTCGTATGGAAACCCTCCGTTCTATTATCCTAACTATGGAGTCTGGAGATTTTATAGTATCCCTAGACATTCAGAACGCTTACCTACATGTACCCATAACGCCTTCTCATCAACAAAATCCGATTTGCTACACTGCAGCAACATTACAAATTACAGGCTCTGCCGTTTGGCCTCTCAAGCCCCTCGGGTCTTCACCAAGATCATGGCAGTTATGGCGGCATCTCTTCGTCGTCAGGGGATCAGACTGCTCCCATATTTGGACAATCTCTTGTTGTTGGCAAGCTCCCCAGAGACTCTTCACAGCCATCTGTCTGTAACCATTGCCTTTCTACAAATGCACGGTTGGCTGATCAACTGGAAAAAGTTTTCTCTGACACCCATTTGGGAGCCCTCCTGGACTCTTGAGTTCAGAGAATCATCCTAACGGCGGACAAGATTTCAACACTACAACACAGACTACGCAGACTGCATCACAATCGCAGAGTGTTGATTGACTCTGCAATGCAGGCCTTGGGATCAATAATGTCCCCCTCGACATGGTGGAGTTCGCCCAGTTTCTTTCCAGGCCCCTCCAACACCTGATCCTCTCCAGGTGGACCTGGCTACCCCATCTGCTCAAATCCCAGATGATGAGCCTCTCCCCAGAGGTTCGCCTGTCCCTAGCCTGGTGGCTACAGACTTCCCATTTGAACCACGGTTGTCCCTTTTGGATCCTGGACTGGGCTTTCCTCACCACCGACGCAAGCCTCTGAGGGTGGGGCACAGTAACAGGCCAGTCGAGGCAGTGTTGCCAATCAACTTCCTGGAACTTCAAGCCAACTACAGTGCTCACTCTGGCTCAGAATATTCTAAAAAAACAGGCCAGTACAAGTACAATCCGACAACATCTTGGCTGTGATCTATCTCAATTACCAAGGGGGCACTCAAAGTTAGTCAACTATGACAGAAAAGTCCCACATTCTCACCTAGGCCGAATGCAATCTCCCTGCCATCTCCACAGTGTTCATCCCGGGGATTCTCAATTGGGAGGTGGATTTCCTCAGCCGTCATGACGTGCATGCAGGAGAATGGTCTCTACATCCAGAAGTCTTTCAGCTTCAAGTGGACAAATGGGGTTTCCTAGAGTGCTTCGGAAGGTGTGCTCTAAGAAACTATGACCCTCAAGTTTCTCGTATTGTTGCCTTTCTTCAGGCTGGCCTAGATCTAGGCCTCCGCCTAGCATCTCAAAGTGCAGGTCTCTGCTTTGTCTATCTGGTTTCAGCACAGAATTGCTCCTATACCGGATGTTCACACCTTCATGCAAGGTGTTCTACGTATACTGTGCAACATCCCTTTGTCCCTCCTGTGGCTCCATGGGATTTGTCAGTGGTGCTCAAAGCACTTCTGGAACCTCCATTCGAACAGGTGACCAAGCCTTCCTGGCGAAACGCGCGTCCTGTGATTGTATTCAGCTCCGGATCTCACACACACTGCATCGCTACCTAGCAACCCAGCACTGCCGACCTCTGGCACAGGTATCTTTACTATTGCTCAGACGCGCTCTCTCATTTGAGTCCTTAGTCTGTGACTCCCCCTGCAATGCCTCACCAGTAACAGGGTTCAGACGCAGCTTCCTCTCGGAAAGCAGAAGTGCTTAACTGTTGTTTCTTCTGAGGCAACGCAACTGTCACTCTCCCATTCCCGGTTTGATGTCGACTGGGAACAGTAAAAGTGATTGTGCGTCTCTCTCACCTCAGAACTTACTTTTTTCATTATAGCGCTTATATACTCACTAATCCAGACACAGGTATCACTTGCAAAACTTGAGGTACACTCCTCACATGCTTGCCCAATAGACGCTGCATGGTTATGGTTTTCAGTGTATTATGACATTTATTGTTATCTGTGCTCTGGTGCGAATTTGTTATATCTTACCTGTGCTTCAATACGGATACTCCTTAACAGTACTGGGAGATTTAAGCCTGCAGCCAGAATTTTGTCTACTAAATTGACTGATTCTCTTTGTACTATCCATTAAGTACTGCCTGATAATTAATTCTATGTCAGTCAGTTTATTTGTTTGCTGTGTGTGTTTACCCTTGTCCACTGCAAATTTTAACAGTGGATATAGGAATAAGAGATCCATCTAATTTAAGTATATATGCTCGCCTTTCCTTTATTTTGCATATATTCATTGGTTAATTACGGCTAACAACATATTTTCTTTATACATTGTGTATTCACCCCTCCCTTTCTTTACACTGACCAGTTTGTGTCAGATGTAGACAGGGGCTAAATCTGCTGATTGTTTTGCTATTAACCCTTGGTTTTTTATGCATGATTTATAACTATTATTTATCACCATGATTTTCTCTGTTTCTGATTACAGCATCATTATCTCGATATTTATTTAAATGTCGAAGTGTGAATTCTTTTAAATTTTGTATCAATCACCCAATTGAAGATAATTCTTTTTAGTAAGTTTATTTATTAAATGTTAAGTTTTAATTACATTCTATTCATTACTTCCATATATTTTTCTCAAGAGTGCGCCTACAAAGGCATATTTAACCTCCATTCGAACCCCTGGAATCAGTGGATGTCAAATGGTTCACTGTGAAGACTTTCTTCTGGCTTTAGCTTCTGCCCGTAGGCTATTGGATTTAGGGGCGCTTGCATGTCGCTCCCCCTTTTAATATTTCATCACGACAGAGCTGTTTTTCAAACACACCCAGGCTTCCTTCCTAAGGTGGTTACTCGCTTCCACCTGATTGAAATTGTAGTTCTGGCCTTTAATTCACCAGATCTCTCGGCAGGTAAAGCCTCTTGGATGTGGTCCATGCTCTAAAAGCTACGTGGACCGTACTACATCCATCAGGAAATCGGACTCCCTCTTTGTCCTATATGGATTCCATAAGAAGGGATGGCCAGCTAACAAATAGACTCTGGTCCGATGGAATCGTAAGACTATTGCACAGACTTACACGCAGACAGGCCTTCCTGTGCCGACTACAGTCTCTGCTCATTCTACTCACTCTGTGGGTCCCTGGTGGGCAGTCCGGTGTGGCGCCTCAGCTGAACAGCTATGCAAGGCGGCCACCTGGTCCTTTGTCCACACCTTTCTTAGGTTTTATGCCTTTGATACGTTTACCTCTCTGGATGCTTCCTTCAGGTGTAGGGTTCTTCTATCAGCTCAGGAGTGTTCCCACCCTTGAACAACTGCTTTGGGACATCCCCTTTGTCTCCCGGTGGAGCCCTATGGACCCTGAAGAAGAAAAGGAGACTTATGGTAAACCTTACCTTCCTTAACTCTTTCTTCAATGTCCACCCGCCCTGACGCACCTGGCTTCTATGGGTTTCTTCTCTTGGTCACTTGTTTCCTTCTCTGTGTGAGAGTGTGTTTCCTCAGTGTACCAGTCTTCCTTCTCTTCTATCCTGCTCCTGCCTTGGGCTGGTTAACAACACTGATTTGCCTTAAGGCTGTGGTCTGGGTATAGGGGGGAAGGACCGGAGCATCCTGGGATTGAAAAGCTTTGCTGTTGTTGTCCGGTCCTCCAGGTCCCACCTACACCCCAATGTCTCCCTGTGGACCCTCTGGACCTTGAAGAAAGAGTTAACAAAGGTAAGTTTTACCATAACTCTCCTTTTGTTGTCTCCATTAAACCCTCCCTTTCATATGGCTAATATATATGATGTAAACAACTTCCATTCTGTGTGTCACTGTTCTGTGAGGCATATATTGAATCAATGGCTGGAGGGTATGCTGATCCTTGTAGTGCCATTTTGGAGGATCTTGATGGGCCTCTTGCTAAGTTAGCTCTCAATTTAGAAATACATAAATATATGACCCAATATTGGTGCTATTATCATGTAGGACAGGGACCCCTAAAGCAGAGATGCTTTGCCATGGCTGGTGTCTTACCATATATTTGCAAATGTATGTAACTGAAATCCCTGCATTACTATTATTTATCATAGAAATCCAAAAATACAAATGGAATTTAGAGTGGGGCACTTGTCTTATATGAGTCTCTGGTGATGGAAATAAATACTGGAATGTCCAAAAGATCTCTATGGATGTATATACTTATCCACAGTGAATGTTCCGAAGAAACTAAAGGTTATTCTCCTTTTCTTCTCTCCCACACGATGTGATACATAAAAGAGATACAAAATACCAATGTGTAGAGCCTTCCTTCTAGAGATACGGGAGGGGGGGATCTTCTTATATCCCATGACAACCACTCACTAGTGGAGTGTGATCTTAATCAATGTATATGGCCAAGTTTCCTCTGTGTAGATCACTTTCTCTTTCTTCCATGATGGACACTGGAACCATGGGTATAGGTGGAGCTGGGGGAGCCTGGGAACCAAATATGTAATGTGAAAGATGTCGCTTGGGTGTCCCGCGTCACTTCAACTGATTGGATGGGTGGTTTCTGGATGTCACGTCACTTCCAGCGATCGGACCGATAGTGAGGAAAGTATCGTGATGGACATTACAGAAGTGCTGGGAATGTGTATTAACACTCCATGGATGCTACAGACTACTCATCAACTTAAGTGGGAGGCATGTTGCAGGGTTGTGATTGGTACTTATTGAATTATTACTGCAGGTATTTATTTCTGTTCTGGTGAGCTTGGACCATTTGATCAAAACACATTGGTGACAGGACCTTAGAACTGTATGGATTGACATGCTACATATTATATACAGTCAGGTCCATAAATATTGGGACATTGACAGAATTTTTATATTTTGGCCTCTATTCACCACCACAATGGTTTTGAAATGAAACAAACAAGATGTGCTTTAACTGCAGACTTTCAGATTTAATTTGAGGGTAATTACATCCAAATTGGTTTCAATATGTGCCTCCCACTTTTTAAGGGGCCAAAAGTAATGGGACTATCAACTCAGAAGCTATTTCATGGACAGGTGTGGGCTATTCCCTCGTTATTTCATTATCAATTAAGCAGATAAAAGGTCTGGAGTTGATTCTAGGTGTGACATTTGCATTTGGAATCAGTTGATGTCGACTCTCAATATGAGATCCAAAGAGCTGTCACTATCAGTGAAGCAAGCCATCATTAGGCTGAAAAATCAAAACAAACCCATCAGAGAGATAGCAAAAACATTAGGTGTGGCCAAATCAACTGTTTGGAACATTCTTAAAAAGAAAGAACGCACCGGAGAGCTCGGCAACACCAAAAGACCCGGAAGACCACGGAAAACAACTGTGTTGGATGACAGAAGAATTATTTCCCTGGTGAAGAAAAACCCCTTCACAACAGTTGGCCAAATCAAGAACACTCTCCAGGAGGTAGATGTATATGTGTCAAAGTCAACAATCAAGAGAAGACTTCACAAGAGTGAATATAGAGGATTCACCACAAGATGCAAACCATTGGTGAGCCACAAAAACAGGAAGACCAGATTAGAGTTTGCCAAACAACATCAAAAAAAGCCATTACAGTTCTGGAACAACATCCTTTGGACAGATGAGACAAAGATCAACTTGTACCAGAGTGATGGGAAGAGAAGAGTATGGAGAAGGAAAGGAACTGCTCATGATCCAAAACATACCACCTCCTCAGTGAAGCATGGTGGTGGTAGTGTCATGGCGTGGGAATGTATGGCTGCCAATGGAACTGGTTCCCTTGTATTTATTGATGATGTGACTGCTGACAAAAGCAGCAGAATGAATTCGGAAGTGTTTCGGGCAATATTATATGCTCATATTCAGTCAAATGCTTCAGAACTCATTGGACGGTGCTTCACAGTGCAGATGGACAATGACCCGAAGCATACTGCAAAAGCAACCAAAGAGTTTTGTAAGGCTAAAACGTGGAATGTTATGCAATGGCCAAGTCAATCCCCTGACCTGAATCCGATTGAGCATGCATTTCACTTGATGAAGACAAAACTGAAGGGAAAATGCCCCAAGAACAAGCAGGAACTGAAGACATTTGCAGTAGAGGCCTGGCAGAGCATCACCAGGGATGAAACCCAGCGTCTGATGATGTCTATGCGTTCCAGACTTCAGGCTGTAATTCCCTGCAAAGGATTTGCAACAAAGTATTAAAAAGTCAAAGTTAGATTTAGGATTGTTTAGTTTGTCCCATTACTTTTGGCCCCTTTAAAAGTGGGAGGCACATATTGAAACCGTTGTAATTCCTACACCGTTCACCTGATTTGGATGTAATTACCCTCAAATTAAATCTGAAAGTCTGCAGGTAAAGCACATCTTGTTTGTTTCATTTCAAAGCCATTGTGGTGGTGATTAGAGGCCAAAATATGAAAATTCAGTCAATGTCCCAATATTTATGGACCTGACTGTATATATATATATATATATATATATATATATATATATGTCTGGTACACATCACAGTTTAAAATCAAGTTGCACATGAAGCTATTTGAACACCTGATGACTATTGCTTGGTGAATTGGCTCCCTGCAAACTTTTATTATTAGTATGGATTTATTGTGCCAAATCCACAAACGCTATATTGCAAAACTGGAAGAGTAAGAGCCTTTGAGGCGTTATAGCGCGAGGTTAATCTTTAGGATGATAATAAGAGAAATACACACAACAATCAAGGTTCCTTAATGTGTGTTCATAGAGTGATTTATGTCATCATTCCAGTTTCTTATCTTTATTTTCTTTGTATAATTTTTAAAAGTATAATTAATATTAAAAAACAAAACAAGAAAATAATGCATCTTGTTCTTAAAACAGAGCTTAGTGCTTCTGAATAGTGTTTTCTATCCAGTCAAGGTAGCTACTTACTTTTGTATATACACCATAAGCATCTTTAACCCCACAATCTAGGCCCCAAGATACTATTCCACCAATAAACCATTTCTGGGATTCAGTATCATAAAATACTAAAGCTCCGCCACTGTCGCCAGCACAGGAATCTTTCCCTCCGTCTTCATGGCCAGCACAAATCATGTTCTCAGTGACTGTATATTTTACTACAGGGGTGGACTTCTCCTTGTATGCCGCGACACACCTTCCATGATCAATTATATTCACATCAACAAAGCGCAGATTACTTGAAAGGAGACTTCTCTGTGTTATTCCCCAGCCAGATACTTGCCCAATATGTTGAGTGTCCTCAGTGTGGCTTATACGGAACCGTTGGTCTTTAGTAGGAAGACAGATTCCGAGGATGTTTTCGCCTATAGGGACTTTGTCATGTAATTTAATCACAGCAATATCATTATTGAATGTTTCGCCATGTCTATAATCTTTGTGAATGAAAACTGCTTCAGGCAAAGCCCTGAAAAAATTAGTCTCATTTTTTCTAATGAATCCCATTTTTATATTAATGCCATGTAGGTCTTGGTTGTATATGACATGGGCAGCAGTAATGATCCATTTGTCATGAAGGAGCGCCCCGCCTCCAGTTCTGCCGTCAGCATTTTTAATGAATACTTGCCATGGGAATTCCCCCAGCCTTGCTACCTTCCCTCCAATTATACGTTGAATGGGCATTGATTTCCGCTTTCCACAATCTAAGGAGGGAAGATATATGAAGCAAAAATTCAGATTTCCGTTTGAATAGCTTGTAGGTGAGTTGTATCATGTAGTAACTAAATTATTATTTTATTCATTGTACTGTAAAAACATCATCATCCAAACATCATCCCAGATAGCACCATGCTCTGACAGGCAGAGGTGAGATTCTCACCTCCTCACCACCAAAATGCCCCTTCCCACTAGCCCAGGTGCTCTGGTCACTGACTGCAGGAGTGAGTGAGGTTACTGAAAGCATGTGAGGAGGAATTCTCTCTCCTGTTTCTGTCACTGCAGTGAGTGCCCAATAACTACAATGGTAGAGGTTGGTGTGACCCGGGTGGGGACTCCTCTGAGAAGACCATATTCATCTTGTTAACTCTTTAGGAGCATGCCTCAGACATAACTAATTCTTAGTAAATTGATAGGATGAATAATGGTTCAGCCACATTTTGGCCAAATGTCCTGACTGACTGACTGACTCACCAACGCCCAGCCCAAACCCCTGGACCTAGAAACATGAAATTCGGGAAGTATAATCCCCCCAGTTCTAAGCCCCCTGTACTAGAGCTCCCAGGGCTAAGCCCCCTGTACTAGAGCTCCCAGTGCTAAGCCCCCTGTACTAGAGCTCCCAGTGCTAAGCCCCCTGTACTAGAGCTCCCAGTGCTAAGCCCCCTGTAATAGTGCCCCCAGTACTAAGCCCCCTGTACTAGAGCTCCCAGTGCTAAGCCCCCTGTAATAGTGCCCCCAGTGCTAAGTCCCCTGTAATAGTGCCCCCAGTGCTAAGCCCCCTGTACTAGAGCTCCCAGTGCTAAGCCCCCTGTAATAGTGCCCCCAGTGCTAAGCCCCCTGTAATAGTGCCCCCAGTGCTAAGCCCCCTGTACTAGAGCTCCCAGTGCTAAGCCCCCTGTACTAGAGCTCCCAGTGCTAAGCCCGCTGTAATAGTGCCCCCAGTGCTAAGCCCCCTGTAATAGTGCCCCCAGTGCTAAGCCCCCTGTAATAGAGCTCCCAGTGCTAAGCCCCCTGTACTAGAGCTCCCAGTGCTAAGCCCCCTGTAATAGTGCCCCCAGTACTAAGCCTCCTGTAATAGTGCCCCCAGTGCTAAGCCCCCTGTAATAGTGCCCCCAGTGCTAAGCCCCCTGTACTAGAGCTCCCAGTGCTAAGCCCCCTGTAATAGTACCCCCAGTACTAAGCCCCCTGTATTAGAGCTCCCAGTGCTAAGCCCCCTGTAATAGTGCCCCCAGTACTAAGCCCCCTGTAATAGTGCCACCAGTGCTAAGCCCCCTGTAATAGTGCCAACAGTGCTAAGCCCACTGTAATAGTGCCAACAGTGCTAAGCCCCCTGTAATAGTGCCAACAGTGCTAAGCCCCCTGTAATAGAGCTCCCAGTGCTAAGCCCCCTGTAATAGTGCCACCAGTGCTAAGCCCCCTGTAATAGTGCCAACAGTGCTAAGTCCCCTGTAATAGTTTCCCCAGTGCTAAGCCCCCTGTAATAGTGCCAACAGTGCTAAGCCCCCTGTAATAGTGCCAACAGTGCTAAGCCCCCTGTAATAGTGCCAACAGTGCTAAGCCCCCTGTAATAGAGCTCCCAGTGCTAAGCCCCCTGTACTAGAGCTCCCAGTGCTAAGCCCCCTGTAATAGTGCCCCCAGTGCTAAGCCCCATGTAATAGTGCTCCCAGTGCTAAGCCCACTGTAATAGTGCCCCCAGTGCTAAGCCCCCTGTAATAGTGCCAACAGTGCTAAGCCCCCTGTAATAGAGCTCCCAGTGCTAAGCCCCCTGTACTAGAGCTCCCAGTGCTAAGCCCCATGTAATAGTGCCCCCAGTGCTAAGCCCCCTGTAAGAGTGCCCCCTGTACTAGAGCTCCCAGTGCTAAGCCCCCTGTAATAGTACCCCCAGTACTAAGCCCCCTGTATTAGAGCTCCCAGTGCAAAGCCCCCTGTAATAGTGCCCCCAGTACTAAGCCCCCTGTAATAGTGCCACCAGTGCTAAGCCCCCTGTAATAGTGCTCCCAGTGCTAAGCCCCCTGTAATAGTGCCAACAGTGCTAAGCCCCCTGTAATAGTACCCCCAGTGCTAAGCCCCCTGTAAGAGTGCCCCCAGTGCTAAGCCCCCTGTAAGAGTGCCCCCAGTGCTAAGCCCCCTGTAATAGTGCCCCCAGTACTAAGCCCCCTGTAATAGTGCCCCCAGTGCTAAGACCCAAGTGCTAAGCCCCCTGTAATAGTGCCCCCAGTGCTAAGCCCACTGTAATAGTGTCCCCAGTGCTAAGCCCCCTGTAATAGTGCTCCCAGTGCAAAGCCCCCTGTAATAGTGCTCCCAGTGCTAAGCCCCCTGTAATAGTACCCCCAGTGCTAAACCCCTGTAATAGTGTCCCCAGTGCTAAGCCCACTGTAATAGTGCCCCCAGTGCTAAGCCCTCTGTAATAGTGCCCCCAGTGCTAAGCCCCCTGTAAGAGTGTCCCCAGTGCTAAGCCCCCTGTAATAGTGCCCCCAGTGCTAATCCCCCTGTGATAGTGCCCGCAGTGCTAAGCCCCCTGTAATAGTGCCCCCAGTGCTAAGCCCCCTGTAATAGTGCCCCCAGTGCTAAGCCCCCTGTAATAGTGCTCCCAGTGCTAAGCCCCCTGTAATAGTGTCACCAGTGCTAAGCCTCCTGTAATAGTACCCCCAGTGCTAAGCCCCCTGTAATAGTACCCCCAGTGCTAAACCCCTGTAATAGTGCCCCTAGTGCTAAGCCCCCTGTAATAGTGCCACCAGTGCTAAGCCCCCTGTAATAGTGCCACCAGTGCTAAGCCCCCTGTAATAGTGCTCCCAGTGCTAAGCCCCCTGTAATAGTGCCCCCAGTGCTAAGCCCCCTGTAATAGTGTCCGCAGTGCTAAGCCCCCTGTAATAGTGCCCCCAGTGCTAAGCCCCCTGTAATAGTGCCACCAGTGCTAAGCCCCCTGTAATAGTACCCCCAGTGCTAAGTCCCCTGTAATAGTGTCCCCAGTGCTAAGCCCCCTGTAATAGTACTCCCAGTGCTAAGCCCCCTGTAATAGTGCCCCCAGTACTAAGCCCCATGTAATAGTGCCCCCAGTGCTAAGCCCCCTGTAAGAGTGCCCCCAGTGCTAAGCCCCTGTAATAGTGCCCCCAGTGCTAAGCCCCCTGTACTAGAGCTCCCAGTGCTAAGCCCCCTGTAATAGTACCCCCAGTACTAAGCCCCCTGTAATAGTGCCCCCAGTGCTAAGCCCCCTGTAATAGTACCCCCAGTGCTAAGCCCCCTGTAATAGTGCTCCCAGTGCTAACCCCCTGTAATAGTGCCCCCAGTGCTAAGCCCCCTGTAATAGTGCCCCCAGTGCTAAGCCCCCTGTAATAGTGCTCCCAGTGCTAAGCCCCCTGTAATAGTGACCCCAGTGCTAAACCCCTGTAATAGTGCCCCCAGTGCTAAGTCCCCTGTTATAGTGCTCCCAGTGCTAAGCCCCCTGTAATAGTGCCCCCAGTGCTAAGCCCCCTGTAATAGTACCCCCAGTACTAAGCTCCCAGTGCTAAGCCCCCTGTAAGAGTGCTAGAAAAAAAAAAACTGAATAATTACCTTAAGCCCCGATCCTGTGTCCGCTGTCGTCCGCCGCTCCTCGTTACTATGGGAGAGATGTCATGATGCCTCTCCCCTAGTGCCCGTGGGGAAAACCGGACGCTGGAGCTCAGGAGTTAGCTCTGGCTGCCGCTGCGGGGAGCAGGGTGCCCGCTGGTAAAATCTCAGCGACCACCGGGCTATTGGAGCCACCCTGCGGAAGCTGGGGGGAAGGGGGAGAAAAGAGTGTGGCAGCGGGACGGTGTGCCCTCTGCTGGCCGGCACCCTACGCACATGCGTAGTCGGCGTTACAGGCTGGCCGGACCTGGTGCAGAGTCCCTGGGATCCATATTATTTAATACTTACCTCTGAAGTCCCATGTTGGCTGGAGCAGCGCTACACAAAACTCCTAAGAGGGTAAAAGGGATAAAAAAAAATCCCTCTCGACTGAGGTGATTGGGTGACAAAGCAACATAGCCCGAGTGCTGCGGGACCGTCCAGTTCATTGTCTGGGGTGAGAGGCGACACAAGAGGGGGGGCTGCAGCACAGTCCAAAATATTCCAATAAGGGAGTTAAAGTGATTACCTCAGAGGCATAAAATGAACTAAACATATACGTTAAAATTGGATGAAGGAAATGGAAATATCTAAGGTCTACCCAGGTAAAACTTAGCTAGTTATATAATAAATACATTAATGTGAAATTAGCAAGCAATGAAGAAAGTTGACTAAGTGAAATGTAATCATAGAGTGACATTTGCAATTCCCAGTATGTGCCAGTGATTACTACAAATATTTCCCATCACTTTATGGACATCTCCACCAGTAGATCCCAGACAGGAGGTTCACGTGAAAATGATGTGGTTTGCGCAATTATGACCCCGTTCCAACTGCACAATGTCTACAAGGGGTGGCAGGGCACAATGCAGCGTACACGCCCAAGGTCTGAGAGGTCTCCCCAAAATGTGGGAATTTTCAGAGCATTCTGGGCGAGTTGGTCGACTATACATACCAGGTACACACGTTGGAAGTGTTTTGCTCTTGGTATTGATATCTTCCCAGTATCCTCCTGTCCCACACTGGTATTTCCCTAAAAAATAGCAGGAAAAAAACTTTTACTATGATATACTTTGTAGTTCAGCTGCTAATACTGAGATATACTTTGTAGTTCAGCTGCTAATACTGAGATACACTTTGTAGTTCAGCTGCTAATACTGAGATATACTTTGTAGTTCAGCTGCTAATAATGAGATATACTTTGTAGTTCAGCTGCTAATACTGAGATACACTTTGTAGTTCAGCTGCTAATAATGAGATACACTTTGTAGTTCAGCTGCTAATAATGAGATACACTTTGTAGTTCAGCTGCTAATAATGAGATATACTTTGTAGTTCAGCTGCTAATACTGAGATACACTTTGTAGTTCAGCTGCTAATACTGAGATACACTTTGTAGTTCAGCTGCTAATAATGAGATACACTTTGTAGTTCAGCTGCTAATAATGAGATATACTTTGTAGTTCAGCTGCTAATACTGAGATACACTTTGTAGTTCAGCTGCTAATAATGAGATACACTTTGTAGTTCAGCTGCTAATACTGAGATACACTTTGTAGTTCAGCTGCTAATACTGAGATACACTTTGTAGTTCAGCTGCTAATAATGAGATATACTTTGTAGTTCAGCTGCTAATACTGAGATATACTTTGTAGTTCAGCTGCTAATAATGAGATATACTTTGTAGTTCAGCTGCTAATACTGAGATATACTTTGTAGTTCAGCTGCTAATACTGAGATATACTTTGTAGTTCAGCTGCTAATAATGAGATACACTTTGTAGTTCAGCTGCTAATAATGAGATATACTTTGTAGTTCAGCTGCTAATACTGAGATACACTTTGTAGTTCAGCTGCTAATAATGAGATATACTTTGTAGTTCAGCTGCTAATACTGAGATACACTTTGTAGTTCAGCTGCTAATACTGAGATACACTTTGTAGTTCAGCTGCTAATACTGAGATATACTTTGTAGTTCAGCTGCTAATACTGAGATATACTTTGTAGTTCAGCTGCTAATACTGAGATATACTTTGTAGTTCAGCTGCTAATAATGAGATATACTTTGTAGTTCAGCTGCTAATAATGAGATACACTTTGTAGTTCAGCTGCTAATACTGAGATACACTTTGTAGTTCAGCTGCTAATACTGAGATACACTTTGTAGTTCAGCTGCTAATACTGAGATACACTTTGTAGAAAAGCTCTGGGGCATTATGTCCACATTATGGGCTTGATTGTGAGTCGCCTACAGGAGCGCACGCAGCAGCGTCTATTTGACATCGCTCATCTGCCAGTTTATGCAAATGCCCTGGTGTACATCCGTGCAGCTGAAAGTGCAAGGACTGAGATGCCCACTGTCTGGTCTACGCACGCTGTAATACCGATAGCTGCATATTTATGCGCCACCATCGGCTGTGTAACTTGTCTCTATCTGACCACGGCCTCTTTTCCTGCGGCTGTGCGCAGGGGCATTTCTATAATGGATGCAGGGTGTGCGGGGAACACGGGCCCCTGGGTCCAGGGGGCCCTGCACCGCACACCCTGCACTCATAATATTACTTTCCTCTCCGGAGTCCAACATCGGCGCGGGATCCGGTGCTGTAAAACCGCTGCAGCCATTTTCCCGGTGACCTGTGCATACATTATAGATTCTGGGCACACTCTAGAGCCCAGAGTCTATAGCTCTGGCGCTGGCCGCGCACATCTCAGTGCGCTGCCGGGCGTAGAGAGGGCCCATGTCGGAGACTGCACACGGGCCCCCTCCTCTCTAGAAACGCGCACGCTGTAATACCGATAGCTGCTTCCTTATGCGCCACCATCGGCTGTACCATTGTAACTTGCCGCAGTCCTATGGCAGGTGCAATGTCTCCATCTGACCACGGCCTCCTATGCCTGTGTCTGTGCGTCTACACACGCTGTAATACCGATAGCTGCGTCCTTATACACCACCATCGGCTGTACCATTGTAACTTGCCGCAGTCCTATTGCAGGTGCAATGTCTCCAGCTGACCACGGCCTCCTATGCCTGCGGCTGTGCGTCTGCGCACGCTGTAATACCGATAGCTGCGTCCTTATACACCACCATCGGCTGTACCATTGTAACTTGCCGCAGTCCGATGTCAGGTGCAATGTCTCCAGCTGACCACGGCCTCCTTTCCTGCGTCTGTGCGTCTGGGAACGCTATAATACCGATAGCTGCGTCCTTATATACCACCATCGGCTGTACCATTGTAACTTGCCGCAGTCCTATGTCAGGTGCAATGTCTCCATGTGACCACGGCCTCCTATGCCTGCGGCTGTGCGTCTGCACACGCTGTAATACCGATAGCTGCGTCCTTATACACCACCATCGGCTGTATCATTGTAACTTGCCGCAGTCCTATGACAGGTGCAATGTCTCCATCTGACCACGGCCTCCTATGCCTGCGTCTGTACGTCTGCGCACGCTGTAATACCGATAGCTGCGTCCTTATGCGCCACCATCGGCTGTACCATTGTAACTTGCCGCAGTCCTATGGCAGGTGCAATGTCTCCATCTGACCACGGTCTCCTTTCCTGCGGCTGTGCGTCTGCGCACGCTGTAATACCGATAGCTGCGTCCTTATATACCACCATCATCTGTACCATTGTAACTTGCCGCAGTCCTATGACAGGTGCAATGTCTCCAGCTGACCACGGCCTCCTATGCCTGCGGCTGTGCGTCTGGAAACGCTATAATACCGATAGCTGCGTCCTTATACTCCACCATCGGCTGTACCATTGTAACTTGCCGCAGTCCTATGGCAGGTGCAATGTCTCCATCTGACCACGGCCTCCTTTCCTGCGTCTGTGCGTCTGGGCACGCTATAATACCGATAGCTGCGTCCTTATACACCACCATCGGCTGTACCATTGTAACTTGCCGCAGTCCTATGGCAGGTGCAATGTCTCCATCTGACCACGGCCTCATATGCCTGCGGCTGTGCGTCTGCGCACGCTGTAATACCGATAGCTGCGTCCTTATACACCACCATCGGCTGTACCATTGTATCTTGCCGCAGTCCTATGACAGGTGCAATGTCTCCATCTGACCACGGCCTCCTTTCCTGCGTCTGTACGTCTGCGCACGCTGTAATACCGATAGCTGCGTCCTTATACACCACCATCGGCTGTACCATTGTAACTTGCAGTAGTCCTATGACAGGTGCAATGTCTCCATCTGACCACGGCCTCCTATGCCTGCGGCTGTGTGTCTGCGCACGCTGTAATACCGATAGCTGCGTCCTTATATACCACCATCGGCTGTACCATTGTAACTTGCCGCAGTCCTATGACAGGTGCAATGTCTCCATGTGACCACGGTCTCCTATGCCTGCGTCTGTGCGTCTGCGCACGCTATAATACCGATAGCTACGTCCTTATACACCACCATCGGCTGTACCATTGTAACTTGCCGCAGTCCTATGACAGGTGCAATGTCTCCATCTGACCACGGCCTCCTTTCCTGCGGCTGTGCGTCTGCGCACGCTGTAATACCGATAGCTGCGTCCTTATATACCACCATCGGCTGTACCATTGTAACTTGCCGCAGTCCTATGTCAGGTGCAATGTCTCCATCTGACCACGGCCTCCTATGCCTGCGTCTGTGCATCTGCGCACGCTGTAATACCGATAGCTGCGTCCTTATACACCACCATCGGCTGTACCATTGTAACTTGCGGCAGTCCTATGACAGGTGCAATGTCTCCAGCTGACCACGGCCTCCTTTCCTGCGTCTGTGCGTCTGGGAACGCTGTAATACCGATAGCTGCGTCCTTATACACCACCATCGGCTGTACCATTGTAACTTGCCGCAGTCCTATGACAGGTGCAATGTCTCCATCTGACCACGGCCTCCTATGCCGGTGGCTGTGCGTCTGCGCACGCTGTAATACCGATAGCTGCTTCCTTATATACCACCATCGGCTGTACCATTGTAACTTGCCGCAGTCCTATGACAGGTGCAATGTCTCCATCTGACCACGGTCTCCTATGCCTGCGTCTGTGCGTCTGGGAACGCTATAATACCGATAGCTGCGTCCTTATACACCACCATCGGCTGTACCTTTGTAACTTGCCGCAGTCCTATGGCAGGTGCAATGTCTCCATCTGACCACGGTCTCCTATGCCTGCGTCTGTGCGTCTGGGAACGCTATAATACCGATAGCTGCGTCCTTATACACCACCATCGGCTGTACCATTGTAACTTGCCGCAGTCCTATGACAGGTGCAATGTCTCAATCTGACCACGGCCTCCTATGCCTGCGGCTGTGCTTCTGCGCACGCTGTAATACCGATAGCTGCGTCCTTATACACCACCATCGGCTGTACCATTGTAACTTGCCGCAGTCCTATGACAGGTGCAATGTCTCCATCTGACCACTGTCTCCTATGCCTGCGGCTGTGCGTCTGCGCACGCTATAATACCGATAGCTACGTCCTTATACACCACCATCGGCTGTACCATTGTAACTTGCCGCAGTCCTATGGCAGGTGCAATGTCTCCATCTGACCACAGCCTCCTATGCCTGCGGCTGTGCGTCTGCGCACGCTGTAATACCGATAGCTACGTCCTTATACACCACCATCGGCTGTACCATTGTAACTTGCCGCAGTCCTATGGCAGGTGCAATGTCTCCATCTGACCACGGTCTCCTATGCCTGCGGCTGTGCGTCTGCGCACGCTATAATACCGATAGCTACGTCCATATACACCACCATCGGCTGTACCATTGTAACTTGCCGCAGTCCTATGACAGGTGCAATGTCTCAATCTGACCACGGCCTCCTTTCCTGCGTCTGTGCGTCTGCGTACGCTGTAATACCGATAGCTACGTCCTTATACACCACCATCGGCTGTACCATTGTAACTTGCCGCAGTCCTATGGCAGGTGCAATGTCTCCATCTGACCACGGCCTCCTATGCCTGCGGCTGTGCGTCTGCGCACGCTGTAATACCGATAGCTGCGTCCTTATACACCACCATCGGCTGTACCATTGTAACTTGCCGCAGTCCTATGACAGGTGCAATGTCTCCATCTGACCACGGTCTCCTATGCCTGCGGCTGTGCGTCTGCGCACGCTATAATACCGATAGCTACGTCCATATACACCACCATCGGCTGTACCATTGTAACTTGCCGCAGTCCTATGACAGGTGCAATGTCTCCAGCTGACCACGGTCTCCTATGCCTGCGTCTGTGCGTCTGGGAACGCTATAATACCGATAGCTGCGTCCTTATACACCACCATCGGCTGTACCTTTGTAACTTGCCGCAGTCCTATGGCAGGTGCAATGTCTCCATCTGACCACGGTCTCCTATGCCTGCGTCTGTGCGTCTGGGAACGCTATAATACCGATAGCTGCGTCCTTATACACCACCATCGGCTGTACCATTGTAACTTGCCACAGTCCTATGACAGGTGCAATGTCTCAATCTGACCACGGCCTCCTATGCCTGCGGCTGTGCGTATGCGCACGCTGTAATACCGATAGCTGCGTCCTTATACACCACCATCGGCTGTACCATTGTAACTTGCCGCAGTCCTATGACAGGTGCAATGTCTCCATCTGACCACGGTCTCCTATGCCTGCGGCTGTGCGTCTGCGCACGCTATAATACCGATAGCTACGTCCTTATACACCACCATCGGCTGTACCATTGTAACTTGCCGCAGTCCTATGGCAGGTGCAATGTCTCCATCTGACCACGGCCTCCTATGCCTGCGGCTGTGCGTCTGCGCACGCTGTAATACCGATAGCTACGTCCTTATACACCACCATCTGCTGTACCATTGTAACTTGCCGCAGTCCTCTGGCAGGTGCAATGTCTCCATCTGACCACGGTCTCCTATGCCTGCGGCTGTGCGTCTGCGCACGCTATAATACCGATAGCTACGTCCATATACACCACCATCGGCTGTACCATTGTAACTTGCCGCAGTCCTATGACAGGTGCAATGTCTCAATCTGACCACGGCCTCCTGTCCTGCGTCTGTGCGTCTGCGCACGCTGTAATACCGATAGCTACGTCCTTATACACCACCATCGGCTGTACCATTGTAACTTGCCGCAGTCCTATGGCAGGTGCAATGTCTCCATCTGACCACGGCCTCCTATGCCTGCGGCTGTGCGTCTGCGCACGCTGTAATACCGATAGCTGCGTCCTTATACACCACCATCGGCTGTACCATTGTAACTTGCCGCAGTCCTATGACAGGTGCAATGTCTCCATCTGACCACGGTCTCCTATGCCTGCGGCTGTGCGTCTGCGCACGCTATAATACCGATAGCTACGTCCATATACACCACCATCGGCTGTACCATTGTAACTTGCCGCAGTCCTATGACAGGTGCCATGTCTCCAGCTGACCACGGCCTCCTTTCCTGCGTCTGTGCGTCTGGGAACGCTGTAATACCGATAGCTGCGTCCTTATACACCACCATCGGCTGTATCATTGTAACTTGCCGCAGTCCTATGACAGGTGCAATGTCTCCATCTGACCACGGCCTCCTATGCCGGTGGCTGTGCGTCTGCGCACGCTGTAATACCGATAGCTGCTTCCTTATATACCACCATCGGCTGTACCATTGTAACTTGCCGCAGTCCTATGACAGGTGCAATGTCTCCATCTGACCACGGTCTCCTATGCCTGCGGCTGTGCGTCTGCGCACGCTATAATACCGATAGCTACGTCCATATACACCACCATCGGCTGTACCATTGTAACTTGCCGCAGTCCTATGACAGGTGCAATGTCTCCAGCTGACCACGGCCTCCTTTCCTGCGTCTGTGCGTCTGGGAACGCTGTAATACCGATAGCTGCGTCCTTATACACCACCATCGGCTGTATCATTGTAACTTGCCGCAGTCCTATGACAGGTGCAATGTCTCCATCTGACCACGGCCTCCTATGCCGGTGGCTGTGCGTCTGCGCACGCTGTAATACCGATAGCTGCGTCCTTATATACCACCATCGGCTGTACCATTGTAACTTGCCGCAGTCCTATGACAGGTGCAATGTCTCCATCTGACCACGGCCTCCTATGCCGGTGGCTGTGCGCCTGGGAACGCTATAATACCGATAGCTGCGTCCTTATACACCACCATCGGCTGTACCATTGTAACTTGCCGCAGTCCTATGGCAGGTGCAATGTCTCCATCTGACCACGGCCTCTTATGCCTGCGGCTGTGCGTCTGGGAACGCTATAATACCGATAGCTGCGTCCTTATACACCACCATCGGCTGTACCATTGTAACTTGCCGCAGTCCTATGGCAGGTGCAATGTCTCCATCTGACCACGGCCTCCTATGCCTGCGGCTGTGCGTCTGCGCACGCTGTAATACCGATAGCTGCGTCCTTATATGCCACCATCGGCTGTACCATTGTAACTTGCCGCAGTCCTATGGCAGGTGCAATGTCTCCATCTGACCACGGCCTCCTATGCCGGTGGCTGTGCGTCTGGGAACGCTGTAATACCGATAGCTGCGTCCTTATACACCACCATCGGCTGTACCATTGTAACTTGCCGCAGTCCTATGACAGGTGCAATGTCTCCATCTGACCACGGCCTCCTATGCCTGCGGCTGTGCGTCTGGGAACGCTGTAATACCGATAGCTGCGTCCTTATACACCACCATCGGCTGTACCATTGTAACTTGCCGCAGTCCTATGACAGGTGTAATGTCTCCATCTGACCACGGTCTCCTATGCCGGTGGCTGTGCGTCTGGGAACGCTGTAATACCGATAGCTGCGTCCTTATACACCACCATCGGCTGTACCATTGTAACTTGCCGCAGTCCTATGACAGGTGCAATGTCTCCATCTGATCATGGTCTCCTATGCCGGTGGCTGTGCGTCTGGGAACGCAGGCTCTTGCATTGATAGACCTGCGACACTCCCATAATACGCCCACTGAATGGACCATGGCTGCCGGCACTAAGGACCACCTCCCAGTCACCGCCCAGTAACGTCCAACACTTTCCTGCCACCTTTCTGACAGCGTCTGTCCTGATCGCAGGAGCGCCTTTGTGCTTACACTCCGTAACGCAAGCGCACAAAATATCGCTCAGCTATAAGCATCAGCGCTGCGTGTTGATTGGATGCGTCTCTTAATCAGGCCCGATATACCTTACAACGTGTAAAATGAGTCAGAGGTGAACGCAGTTGCAGCAGACTTGCGAAAATATGCTAATGACCTAGCTAATGTCTTGTGCACATAGAAGCCCGCCTCTGGCGTCTCACATCCGCCGCTTCTGTACACAAGATTAAAGATTGGAAACATCGGTCGCACATTGAACCTCCGAGCAAGCCTATGCGGTCTCAGAATGCGCATGTGGGTCACTAAGACTCACCCAGAAAATGGCCCTGACACACCTGTGATTTTCTGGACAACCCCCGTCACTTGTCACTCACTTTGCAAATAAATCCTCTCTGCATCCGCCATCTCTAATCCAAGGCGGAGCGTGGTGCATAGCTCCACTATGTCCAGCATTGGCAGCTCGTCCACCTCTGAATGAGGCCCTTTTATATGGCTCGCAGAACTGATATGAGGGGAACGCTGCCTGATTTGCCTCCACTAGCGGATATGCACTTTTCCAAGCACCAAAGTAGTCGTATGACGTCACTGCTTATCAAATATAAAATGATGACATGTCCATATATAAAGATATATTTTATATACAGTATATTATTATTATGAGTACGATTTGCTCTCTCCGGGCTTGTTGCTCTGTTTCCGGCAGAGGCACAGCATCCAGCTTTCCCCGGGAAGTCGGTGGTTACACTGCACCTTCCACGTTGTTACACAGCGTATGAAGGAGACGAGAGATATCAGAAGAGGGAGAGGGGAGCAACATTGCGGCTCCCGGACCCCCAGCCTGTCTCCTGCTGCACTGTTGGAACATTTTTTGCAATGTAACCAGTGAGCTGAGTATACTCTCTTTATGTTACCCGTGGACGGCCAATGATATTTACTCACAGTTATTCCATTTGCCTATACACTGTATATTGCTGCTTTTTGATTTTAGATGATTAACTGCATGATCTATATTGCTGGAGGAGGAGAGCAATTACTAACGACTGGATACTAAATCATAAATTGCTGACAGACTTGTTCCTCTATATGAATACCCAGGACACTGATTATTTACTAAATACAGAGCATTAACATTCTATAAGGTGACTATGAAATTGATTTCATATGCTGCTGATTGCATATGCTGTTTATATTAAGTGACTCGGCTCCGTATTCAATTTGAGGCGAAATGTCGGAAACGGCGATAATTTATTGCCGATGACGTCATTTTCGCCTATTTCAATTATTCCCGTATTCAATTACATTGACTTTTTACCGGTGCGAGAAGTCAATGTAAAAAAAACGGGGATAAATATTCACCAGCCTTTAGCAGGTAAAAAAAAGTGCAGAATTGGGGTTTAGGGGTGCAGGCTAAAAAATAGATAAATAGATAAAAAAAAATAGCCTGCACCCTTGGGAATGCCCCCTTAAAACGAAAGCTGCAAAAAAAACTAAAAAAAAAAGAACAACCAAAAAAAATTATATTAAATTTTGGGGTGAAAAAAAAAATAGGGGAACAGTGTTTAAAAATAGGGAAATAGGTTCCGGGGTATTCTGTAAGTAAGCGGCAGGTGTTTTCTAGAATAGGCTATTAGCGGCAGGTGCTTTTTTGCAGAATTTTTAAAAAATTAGTTTAGGGACTTAAAAGTATGCTAGTACTGTACACATTTTCATGTACCCCAAATTTGATGGGACCACTTTTAAAAACGAAAATAAAAAGCGAAGTGCTTTTCTGCATCACTTCTTCAATGTCTGGAAAAAAACACCTGCCGTGGTTATTTAAAAACCCGACTTTCTTTTGCAGGCAAAAACAGGGGTACCCATAGTGATCCCCCAGGTCTGGACATCTTTTGGGGAGTCCTACAATAATTTCCCGAAAAAGCCCGTATTTTTTCGCCGATCGAAGTTTCGCCTATTCCCAATTTCGCCTACTTTGGAATTGAATACGGGGAATAGCGGGCACGCGCCCAATACGTTTCCGACTGGAAAACAGGCGGAAGAGGCGAAAAGTCTGGACTTTTCGCCTCAAATTGAATACGGGCCTAAGAAGGATGATAATAATATTAGTGTCTTCTAGTGCACTTTACTAACAAGTCTATGTCATGTGATGTACATTTTAGTATTACAGACGTCTTATGCTGGTATATTGTACGAACTTTATGTTTATATGGTTTATATGATGTATATTCTTTGTATGATTCGCTATGGATAAATATTGATTTATTGCTACTTGAATAAATTTGTATAACTATCTGTGGACAGCGCTCCCTACATTGTGTATTTCTTCATGTTTCATTGGATGAGGCCCCAGCTGTTAATTTTTTGGTAGTTGCAGTCCTAGCTAGCTTTATTATTTGCATAGTGTTTGAGGGTATCGCTGTCACTAGCGCCTGTCTTGTGTGTGTGTGTATATATATATATGTGTGTGTGCGTGTGTGTATATATATACATATATATGTGTGTGTGTGTGTATATATATATATATATATATATATGTGTGTGTGTGTGTGTATATATATATATGTGTGTGTATATATATATATATGTGTGTGTGTGTGTGTATATATATATATATATGTGTGTGTGTGTGTATATATATATATATATGTGTGTGTGTGTGTATATATATATATATATGTGTGTGTGTGTATTTTATATATATATATATATGTGTGTGTGTGCGTGTAATATATAATCTTTTTCTGTATTGTTGTTAGGACTCTCATATAAATTCAAATGTTAAAGAAAGGGCACAATCATAATCAGGCTTCATCTGGTAGTTATTGTCAGGAAATGCTGCATGTGTTAGATTAATATACGTGTTTCTGATATAAACAATACACTGTGCACAATGTGAGGACAATAAAACTAATAAATAAGGCTTTACCTTAAGTCTAACTCTACTACATTTTAAAGTCATTTTTAAGCCATTTATGTTAAAATATTTACTAATGACATAGGGTTCTATTTACTAAGCTGTAAGGAGATAAAGTGAACGTGATAAGGAACCAGCCAATCAGCTCCTAACTGTCATTTTTCAAAAACAGCCTGTGACATGGCAGTTAGGAGCTGATAGGCAGGTACCTTATCACCATGCGCTTTATCTCCTAACACAGCTTAGTAAATAGACCCCATAATTTGTGTGGTTTGCATTGTAATGAATATTTAAATATTTAAATTGTCTTCATAGATGTGGGCTGCAGTTTAATATAAATAAAAAAAATAAGTAAAAAAAAATCCCATACACCATAATGAAAGTGTTTTTCACAGTTGTAGGTGTTAAAAATTGTGTTATATTTTCTGCAGTAGAAAATACAATTAAAAGCGTGTCTTGTTTCTAAAAAATATTTTTTACTTAATTAAAAAAACAAAAAAAATGAATTTTTAGAATATAATTTACTTTAAATGTACTTTACACTTATAACCAATATTTGTTTTCATTAGAAGAACCACATTTACATCCTATAAGACAATTTTAGACCATTTTTGGTATAAAATGGGAGGTTTTGTTCAATAACCTCCCACTGAGTATATGGTTGTTGCAGACTTACCTTGGCCACCTTTTATGTTGTAGAAAGGTCCTGTGCATGTATACTGAATTATCGCATTGTATGTAGTCACGCCTCTCGCTGTTTCATAGGTGAAGGTCCCATTGTCTATGCTGTCAGGCACGCCACAGTCAACAACTAGTAAAATTATACAATATACAATGTTACACGTCAGCATTTTGTTTCCCAGAAGTGGTATCACCAGTGTTTTAATTAAGATTAGCCTAACAAAATATACATATATAGAAATAGTTATATTTACTTCTGTCCAGTAATTAAATGCTGAAATAAATCAATGATTATATAAAAAAAAATGGTGCTGGCTTTTTTCCTGGTTTTGAGTCTCCTCTGGTTACAGGTGCGCCATTGGCTCCAGTATATCATGAGAAAAGGGCGCTATATGAACTAACAATGAGTCGTTGGAAGAGAAATATGCCGCCACCACTTTAGCTTTGTGGAGAAGATAGAAAACAGGAAAAGAGAAGACCCTTTCTGAATGCAGACATTAAATTAGTAAATTCTATAATTTAAGGACACGAGTAGGGGGGCGTGGCTTGGATGTGGATCCGGGAAGACGTGCTCTTGATAGCGCTCCCGGCGATCAAGCACAAAAGAGAGGCTCTCGGGTGCACCAGTGACTGGTGAGCGGCTACTATACGAAGCAGTAGCCCTCCGGAGTCTGCCGCATAAGTCTAAGCCGTTTCGCCGCATACTCGTCTCCGGTCCTTGATTGGGCCTAGCACTGAGGCTGAGACCGCGGCCTCGATTTCAGGACAGCACGATCGCGACGGAAACCGGAAGTGAAGAGTCGCCGGAATATATACTGCTCTCTGCCTGCGGCACTACATAATCGGGATGCTAAGGTGGGCACAGTAGTTCTAGTAAAAGAACAAAGGGGTCCCAGATTATTATATTTGAGGATACACTACTGTGGTGTAATACACAAAGCTGGTAGTGAAGCAGGCCATATTGGATAGCATTCAGGCCTTGAATGTTAGACTGACAGGAGAGGTCTTCCTGGATACATATAGAGATCCACAGAGCTAATATCACCCTGCTTTTCCCCCACAACCACTGGATGAGACATCAATAATAAGTGGCACTGCTGGACAGGTCATACTCATTTTCCATGATTATCCCACATTCCAGGTGGTATTGAATTTACACTCCATACTCTCATTATAATTATGAAGTAAAGAATATCTCCTACACAGAGCCCTGTTGTTACCCGCAACTTCTTTATTTCAATATTGCCGAGACTATAAAGCCTTATAATATATATATTTTCTATGGAAAAATATTTTTCTGCATCAGCCACGCTGAAGCCGCAACAGCAGAGACAGGAAAAACGTCGAGCTGAAACGGTAATGTCTCCAGGAAAGGATAAAGATCCTGCATCACCTGCAGCTAAGAAAGTAATATTACCTCAAGACACTCAGTCTTCTAAACAGAATCGTAGTGTGTCAGACGCTCCCATTACTTATAACGATGTGGTGGAAGCCATTAAAACAACAATGGGTCCACTCTTGTCGCAAGCTGTTTCAGATATCACGTCACAGTCGAAAGAGTTAACACATAGAGTTACTGTAACAGAACAAAGGATGGGAGAAGTCTTTCAGGATGTCTCACAACTAAAGCACACAGTGAAGAAATTAGAGCAAGACAACTACCATTTATGGCACAAACTAGACGACCTAGAAAATAGGTCCCGTCGAAATAATACTAGACTTGTTGGACTCCCAGAATCAATTAAAGGCCCAGCATTGGCTCATTTTGTTCGTAATACCTTACCCAAATTACTCGAAATTGAAGAAGAATGTAGTGACTTAGTGGTGGAGAGAGTTCATCGTCTGGGCCAAGCTCCCAATTCATCTAACATGCGTCCAAGAGTTGTCCTTTTTAGATGTCTTAATTGCCTACTAAACAGGCATTTTGGGCGGCCTCAAAGAAAAGAACTATGCCAATTCTTTGGGAGAGTACGAAGCTCTATCTCTTTCAAGACTATTCTGTAGAATTATCTAGAGCAAGGAAAGCGTTTTCCCCTGTCTGTTCACAACTAGCTGCAGATAAACGCAAATTTGCCCTTATTTACCCAGCCAGACTTCGACTTTTTGAAGGTTCAACGTATAAGGACTTTACCAATCCTTCAGATGCTATGGCTTACATCCGTGAGGAACACGAAGCTTCGTCTCAGGATATTTCTGATACTATTGATACACCAACATGATCTAATTTCAACTAAATTGGCCAAACTTATAAAAAGTGGACAACGTTTCGACTGATACCATTTCTATCGGTTCAATAGAGGTTGATGTCCTAAAAAATAGTCTGCATAATTATTTCATCATTGGATAAGTATATTTTGATTAATAATTGATCTTTATCCTTATGTGATCTTAGAAGATTTTCCACTAGGTTATAGAAATATTATCTTTGCATTTTTTGTTTTTCTATTTACCTTAGTGATAAGGATATTATAATACTAGCTCTCTTTAATAATTTTTAGAGGGTTATGACAAGGGGCTCTGTAGACCCTTATTGTCTAAATATGTTTCTTGGTTTATTGATGCAAATATTGTTTTGCCTAATAATCTTTGGGCTAGAGTTCATTGATATAATATCAAAATGGAGTATGATATGCTTTGTCTTCCCCCTGTCTTTGTCTGTTTGTTCTTCTTCCCCTGTGGTTTTTCCTCCCCCATTACTTTATATCATTTTAAGAGGAATGGAAATGTATGACTTCAGGTATATAAGATTTATTCTTATAATTATTATAATCTTCTGTGAGTCACTATGGCGCTTAAGATTGGCACGTGGAATGTAGGAGGTATAAATTCTCCTGTGAAGAGACATAAAATTCTCATGTATCTCTCTAAACAACAAATAGATATTGCATGTCTTCAGGAAACTCACTTGACGGCAGAAGAGACAACTAAATTCCAAATGCTTCAGTGGAAATTAATAGCAGCTGCTCCTTTTAATTCTAAATCGCGAGGGGTTGTTATTCTGGCCAAAAGATCCATTCCTCTATCTGTTATCTCTATGGACGCTGATCCAGACGGTCGCTATGTCATAATTAAAATATGTATCCATAAGACTAACTATGTGCTTTGTAATATATATGCTCCAAACATATATAAAAAAATCCTTTTTTCAGTCATTGTTAACTAAACTATTGGTATATGATTCTGACTCAATGATAGTATGTGGTGATTTCAACCTAATTTCATCCCCATATTTAGACAGATCCCAGAAAACCTCTTCTACAATATCTTTACCTAAGTTAGGAGTCCCAACTATAGCATCTAGACTTCAATTAGTAGATGTTTGGCGGGCTATTAATCCTATTGAAAAAGATTATACGTGTCTCTCTTCAGCTCATCATACTTTTTCACGAATAGACTACATTTTGGCATCTCACTCCCTTTTTCCACAAGTTTCAAAGCCAAATATTGAGTCTATAGTTTTATCTGACCATGCGTTGGTCTGGATGATTATTCAGACAACTCTAGATAGAGGTCCATATCGACATTGGAAATTTCCAGCATACCTTTCGCAGTCTATTTCTTTCCGTAATAAATTGGAAACAGGGTGGATGGATTATAAACACACTAATATATCTCATGCCGAGTCTAATCCGTCATTATTTTGGCAAACAGCGAAATCAGTCCTTCGTGGCAATATTATTTCATATGTTTCGGCGGAGAACAAGAGATTAGCTGTTGCATATTCAGATATTCAAAATAGACTCACTAATGCGTTTCAATTATTTAAAACGAACCCGACTCCCTCATCAAAAGTGGCATATAATGAAGCTAAAATTCATTTCGATGAATACATGAAAAATAAAGGAGACAGACATCTATTTTTGATTAATTACAAATTTCATAAATTTGGCAACAAAACTGGGAAATTGTTATCTAATTTGTTGCAAGGAACCAGGAAACCAATGGTTGTTAACCCATTACAAAATGACGATGGCTCTTTGACCACCTCAAGTAGCCAAATTACAGAGGTTATGAGATCATTCTATGCCAAACTTTATTCACTTAATGTTACTCCCACTGAATCTAATAACATTGCTTCTTCTTGGTGGGATAGTCTCTCATTCCCTCAGATACAAACAGACTTAGCAAATTCTCTAACAGATCCTATAACACTTGAGGTCACAGGGGTTGTGCAACAGCTGAAGTCTTCTAAAGCCCCCGAACCAGACGGCTTATCGTCAGAGTTTTATAAAATCCTTTTACCAAGGATTGGAGACACATTGGTCTCATTTTATAATCATATTATCAACACTAAAACAGTTCCACTTTACTTTAATTCTGCAATAATTAAAGTTTTACCTAAAACTGGTAAAGATTTATCACTCCCAGGTTCTTACAGACCGATATCTTTACTTAATATCGACTATAAGATATTGACAAAAATTTATGCGGAAAGATTGAAACAAATCCTTCCACAAATCATACATACGGATCAATCCGGATTTATTATGGGTCGCCATTCTGTAGTGAATGTTAGAAGACTGTTAGCTGCAATTCAGCATCTTCGACTTTCTCAATGTTCCAATCCCCATATGATAGTTTCCTTTAACGCCGAAAAGGCATTTGACCTTGTGATTTGGGAACATCTTTATTCAACATTAATTAAATTTGGTTTCCCTTTATCTTTTGCTGATGTTTTAAAAACATTATATACGAACCCACTCTCACAGGTCTCTTGCAATGGATATATTTCTTCACCATTTGAGATATACAGAGGAACACGGCAGGGATGTCCTCTATCTCCACTCTTATTTGCCATAGCAATTGAACCCTTGGCTATAGCATTAAGAGTATCCCCGCATGTAGAAGGAATTTCAATTGGAGACGTCACTTTGAAAATTGTGCTTTTTGCTGACGATATGCTACTGTTCATTTCCAATCCCCAGGAATCATTCCCAGCAGTGATGGATCTCATATCCTCTTTTGGATCAATTTCGGGGTATAAAGTTAACTTAGATATATCTGAGATAGTGCCTATATGTGGATCAAATACTTACTTTAATTCTTTACCATTTATACCATTATTTTCTGGTGTTTCAAACACACTTAAATATTTAGGTGTTCACATTACTTCAGATTTATCACACTTATATGAGGCCAACTATATACCAATGATAGCTAAAATAAAATCATTGCTAGATAATTGGAAATCCTTACCCCTTTCATTATTGGGGAGAATAGCAGTAATAAAATCTATTATTTTTCCCAAAATTTTCTACTTGATGCAAATGCTTCCGATTGGTTTGTCCTTAAAAGACATTAAAATTCTCAACAAAAATCTTTGACATTTTCTATGGCAAGGTAAACGCCCTCGTATAGCACAGACTAGGTTGACTAATACTCGATCTAAAGGAGGTTTTGGTCTCCCAGATCTAAAAAGTTACTGTTATCTATATTTTTCCATTATATTAATGATTGGATATCAGACAAAGAAGAGTATACAGATAGACGATTGGATTGGGCATTATTCTCACCATACTCCCCTAGTGCATTATTACATTCCAAAATTAAAGATATTCCTCCTTTTATTTTACAAAATATTATCTTTAAAGATACTTATTATGCGTGGATTTCTATTAACAAAAAGTTACGAAGTAATTATTTATATTCCCCGTACATTCCCTTATGGGGTAACCCAGCCTTTCCTCCTTCTTTGACTAACAGCAATTATCTTAGATGGAGAGAGAAAGGCCTATCAAGTATCACCAAAGTTTTTGATCCAGGTGGCTCCTTATTGTCTTTCGCTGATTTACAACAGAAGTATAATTTGCCAAAACAACATTTTTACATGTATTTGCAAACAAGACATTACATATCTACTGCTCCTTTAGTTTCCGATAATGACATTGAATCTACCACTCTTAGATCACTTTTAAAATTATTAGTTAATGTCCCATACAAAATCAATATGTTATATGCACATTTGGTTAATAATTTCTTTGCTGCTCAGTGGATATCATTACATAATATATGGAAGAAAGATGTGATGGCCATACCTGACCTTTCTGATTTAATAATGCACCTAGAATCAACTTTAAGAAAATTGCAATCATCATACTTGCAAGAAGTACACTTGCGGACGATTCACAGGGCATATATTTCTGCGTTCGGATCTCCCTCCCCGTTTTCAAGCACCTTCCCCTGTTACCACCCACAAACGCCTCATCCTGTCACTCAAATTAGCAGGCACTCGCAATTTTGCGAACACACGTTTTCCGACCCCACTGACTGGTTGGCGCATGCGCATTACGACCCATACGCATGCGCAGATGTGCAAACATCGCTCGGAGTGAACGAGCTGCCGCTTACGAGCGGCTCTGAATCAGGCCCTAAGTTAGCAAAACATCTAACCAAATTGTCTGACTAAAGCTGGCCATATATCAGAATGATATCATTCCAAGCAGCCTAGTTGATTGGTTGGAACGATAATTGACAAGTGTGTGGGAGCAAATGATCAGGGTCGTTTCTAGGAGCGGACGAGCCGTTCCATAGCATGGGGCTACCAGAACAGGGAAACGGGGGAGCAGCAGCGCGACTGGCGGCAACAGCAGCACCGCCAGTCCTACTTTGGGTCGGGGGAGTGGTGGGCTCAGACGCTGCCCGTGCCATGACCTATGGCGGTGAGGTGGTGTGACATCACAGGTCATGAAGCCTCCTACCTGTGCCTCAGCCAGTCTCTGCATCTCTCAGGCTGTAGTGCTGCCCGTGGGTGAGTGAGGGACTGGGAGCTTCTCCTCTGCGGCGCTGCCAACAGGTCAGATGTCTTTTTTTTTACTGTGTTTGCCATTGTGGTTTTATTTTTACCGTGGGGACAATTGCTGCGTTTCTTTTTTACTCTGGGCTCCGATGTGTGTGCTTTTTTACTGTGTTGGCCAATCTGTGGGGATGCAGGGTGCAAATCTATGGTGTAAGGTAGTGTTCTCCTTTGAGGATACACCCCTTGTTGTGTGGCCACGCCACCGAGCGCAAAGGTACGGTCTTATGCTTGGCGTCAAACGATAAGATCGATTTGAAAACAAAAATTGGAGGTGGGGGGTGCACATTTCAACTGTTTTCACTGCGAGCCATATCGTCTAGAGACTGCCCTGTAAACGGTAATCATAATCATTTGTTCTCACGTGCCAAAAAAACAACACAATGGTAGGTCCGACTAACTAAACATGTTTGATTTTTCACAACTAGTTGCCCGATAATTATTCTAGTGTAAGGAGGAACTTGGAAACTTTTCCCTCAAATAAGCGATAAGGGCCGCCCATGTTCACATTCGGCTTTTGGCTCCGGGACAGCAGATGTCCTGTGCTATTCCAGGTACTAAGCAGGACCTCTGGGTAGTCACCAGGAGCTCTGACCCCATCTTACTCCGGGCACAGGGACCACCACAGACCTCAGCAAGCACCAGCTGCAGAGCGCAAGACGAAGGGCCTTTTGCAGACCCCTGACACTGTTCCAACCTCCAAGCTCAAACCTCTGCAACCCCCTGCCACAGGGCACATACTGCACAGCTCACTCAACATTTCCATTCTCACAAGTGAGTAACTTCTGTGTTATACCTGTACAGGGACTCAGGGCCCGAATCATCATGGATTGCTATTGCGATCGCAGCTCCGTAATCGTACACTGGTCTGCTTTGAAAATATACTAATGATAGCAATCGCAATGCCGTCGTACTGCCAGCATAGAGACGCCCACTACCTCTATCTCAGATACATAATACTTTGCAAACCTTCATAAACATCGGTAATATCGAGTACCATTGGTGCCTCACGCAGAATTATAGCAGCCCTGACCTCACTTAGAAATTGCTAACTTCATTGAACGCAGTGAGTACTCAAGCTGCGTATGGAATTGCAATGGCTAATTTATGCACGCCCATGCAACGGTGTTCAAACGGACAGGCACGCCTGCGTTTCTTCAACCACCCCCCGTCACCACCCCCAAACACTCACTGCCTGTCTGCAATGGCTGTCTTCCCCCAGTTCATCTTTGGGTGGTGGTCATCTACCATCCTCAACATTCATCTAAAGTCCTCCTGGCCCCACCTCCCACTTCTTTGCTAACTTTGCTGCTTGAGTCCTCCACTTTCTCTCCTTCCTTCCCCCATCCTGGAGAACTTAAAAACTACCTTTTCCCCCAGATCATCTACCATCCTCTAACGTCTTCTGGGCCCCACCTCCTAACTAACTTTGCTGCTTGACTCCTCCGCTTTCTCTCCTCTGACCTTCCCTTCCTCATCCTGGGGTTTCCAGGGGGAAACCCACTGATGGATAATCCCAGTGATGCTGCTACCAAACTTCTCTACTTCTCTTCCTATTTTGGTCATGCTCAGTGGACTTCCTCCCCCAATCATTCCAGTCACGTTTGCAGTCTAGTATTCTCCCACCACTGTGACTTTTCTGACTTCTTCAAGAGTGTTTTTCACTCTTTTCACCATCTTCTCTCCTTTAGTCTCTCTCTTCCCCCTCCCAAAGCTACTCTCACCAAACACAACTAGGAGATCTTGACCTGGCCCTGTTCTTATCCTTTCTGGAATAATTTGTGGCTCTGTCCTGATCATGGTTGTAAAACTCCATCCTTATCCCTCCATCTCTCCCTGTTCCTCTCCTTAACCCATTGCTTCCCTCCTCACCCTTGTGTCCTGTGTGTGAGAGATAAAGCACAACTGTTTAATATCATTTAAACATGACCTAAATACAACAATAAATCGTCCACATTTTACATTAGAACAGATCCATTGGCAGGTTGAAAAGATTGTAAACAGTCATATAAGGCCTGGGAGAAGATAGTGGGGTTGCCTATGAACCCATGGGAAACCCGTGTTCATGTGTGGTGTTCTTCACTTTGCAGTACTTATGTTTCCCACTTGGTGACAGTTAAAACATCTTTTTGAACGGGGTGGATGAAAGGATTGTTGTGGGAGTTGAGCAAGAGGGAAAGATGGTGGGTATGGGTAGGAATATGGAGGATAATGGTATGGTGGGAGGTGTGAAGTTTGTGGGTAGCATGGGACCTGTGTTTGTGTATGATATGTGGGGTAAGGATATGTTTGCTGTGGTGTGGGATTGGTGAGGACGTGTAACTGTTCAGGTGCAAGTGTGTGTATAGGTGCAGGTGTGTCTACTGGCTGTGATGTTACAGTCATTCCTTCCAGAGCTTGGATACTGACAGCCATTAGTTTTTTGCTCTGGGTCTCTCTCTTCTTTGAGATGTTTTTATCATGTTTTATGGCAGATTCTGTGAGGGTATCTATTGTGACTCCCCTCCAGCCAGGCTGTGAGGTCTGAACCCGGGTCTTTAAGTCTTCTTTAAGGCCATCCATGAGTATGGTGACAATCATTCGCCTGTGGTGAGTGCTATCTTTAATATCTTCTAACTCAGTGTACTGGGTGATAGTCTGCAGAGCCCGGTCGCAATAATCTTCTGCAGATTCACTCTCCTTTTGCTTTATGGTGAAAATTTTGTTCCAGTTAACTACTACTGGAAAATATACACCCAATTGAGTTATGATGCGTGAAATATTATCTTGGTTTACTTGGTCTGTTAAGGGAACGTCACCATCCAATACACAATCCGTGATAAATTTTTCCACGTCGGTATTGTGTGGTAGACAGGCCCTTAACACCACACGCCAATCTTTATTAGTTGGCTCATGAGAACTACCCAAATTCCTCAAAAATCTTTGACATTTGGCTAGTTCCTTTTTGGGATCGGGGAAATCTTTTATGATGGAATTTAGTTCTGCTCTTGTCCAAAGACAATGCATTACCACTTCCCTAGTGGGCACTACACCGTTCGCATCTGCATTTCCATTCGGAACAGTTATAGTCCGAATGGGATGCAGACCGGCAGCGCTGCTACCTTTTGACCTTGCTACCTGGTTGGGGGTTTAGTCTGCTGTTGCTACGTATGGTATTAACAACTTCCTCTACGGGTGCAGAGGGGGCTAGCACTTCCCTTACTGTTACCAATGGAAATGGCGTCACCACTCGTGATTGTCGTGGTGCAGCATCTATCATCTGTACAGCATGGGAAATGGCAGACATTACAATAGGCTCATCATCCACATCATGAACATTTTCTTTATGATGGCTTAGGAGAGGGTACAAATTGCTTGTTACATTTTTATGGGTATTTTTGATAACTGTACTTGCACCTCCATCCACATAAGGTGGAGGTGGTGTGCGTGAACTGCTGGCAATACAAAAGTGCATCTTTACTGTGCGCAAAACTGCGACTCAGCCGCGTGTTCAATACTGCAGCACCCCTTTAAATGTTAGGTTCTATCAACAAAGGAAAACAAACTTTTTCCTCTCTTGTCCCTGGATTCTAGTCAGCGTCCCTGGCTTACACAAAAATGGGTAGCGATCTCTCAGCACTGTGCGGTTGCAGGTAAACCCTGCATGTGGCCACTCCACCCTTTGGTGAGATATCGATAACCATATGTGCCGTGTGAGTAGGTAAGTGACTTCACTACGAGCCCCCAACTAACGATACTGCCTTTGAACCTCTATACACCCCTGCCTATACCTTCTGATATCCTGCCTACAAACCTTTAAGGATGACGCTATTGTAAAACTCCATCCTTATCCCTCCATCTCTCCCTGTTCCTCTCCTTAACCCATTGCTTCCCTCCTCACCCTGGCATGCAATATTCTCATTTCAGCGCTTGGTAATTCCAATGGAAAAGAGCATTGCGGTTGGAAAGGGAGTTATCCCCTGCGGTCCCTCCATGGTAAATCCCAGGGATTCTTAATATTTGTGAGTATCCCTGAAAATGCCTGTTTTATAGCCCACTGACATTATTTAATAAATATGCCTCAGTATCACCACACTGCGGTCTATGGATCTCCTCAACACTCTAACTAGCAAAAATTACAGAGGTTTATAATACAATAGAAGCAATTTGTCTTTGGCAAACTACAAATCTCAGCATGGACAACCAGTCAAAAATGGGTGGTGAGGTCTGCTGACACCTGCAGGACCACAAGTGGCAGCTTGCCCTGACACCAGGCCATGCTGACAACTGTAGTTCCACAAACAAGGAAAAAAGTAAAAGCTAAAAAAGAAGACATAACAAATGCTTACTGTAATCAATGCAGACAACCGGAATCTTGGGGCCCGGTACACTTTTATCTCTGGGGCCCCCAACCCCCTCCTTGACCCCTTCTCCAAACACACATGCCAGGTCCACACACACACACAATTATTACAGATAGAGAAATGTACACACACACATATATACATACACACACACATATATACATACATATACATAAACACACATATATATATATATAAATACATACTGTACATGCATACACACTAACGATACTGCCTTTGAACCTCTATACACCCCTGCCTATACCTTCTGATATCCTGCCTATAAACCTTTAAGGATGACGCTATTTTGTGTACGTAGTTATACAGTAAATAAAGACTCCAGACCTAGAACCTGTGGTTCCAAAGCACAAAATATTATTCAAGTAAAAGTACAGTCAGTTACACACGTTATAAGTACAATTTGGCGCAAAGGAATTATACAGACCCAAGTACAGTTATACATACGCAGCGCTCTGGACCAGATGTAGGCATCAGCAAGAAACCCCCGTCTATCAGCATTCAGCACGAAGACCAGGAACCCAGGGTCAGAGCATATTTATACCCCCCAGAAATAAACAACACAATAGAGAAGTTTGTTGCTAATACCATTGGTCCTAAAGGAGAGGGCATATGTTACAAGGCATTTACCAGGTTGGTTCAAATAGACACAGTCCAGCCTCTAACAACTGGTGGTCTCTGGTTTCCCGCCTCATGCAAATCCTAACAGTTGGTCATATGATGTACATTTTGTTGCTTGAAGTCTCTGCGGTCCATAAGTTAAGAATGCATGTTGCGATCTCTCCATCGATATTACAGGAATATTGTTGAGAGAGTACGCATCAGAACAATACCAAACATGGCTTACTTATCACGTATAAAACCTTAGTTACGAAATAATCTTTATTTCCTAGCAATTATTATAAATGTGCATACTTGAATCTTATACCTTAAAGCTTATGGAACCTTGTATGTGAATATGTAATGTGTGAGTATGTGGGGTTTGATGTAAAGACGCTAGTTAACTTGGGGCAGATGCATGTGCTTGAAGTTAATATTCAGCGTTTTCATACAGGATCTTATGCATTCGCTAATGATGCTAATAGTAATATCGCCACATGTACTAAAGTGTGAGTTTATCTAAAAATGGCACTTGAGCGGCCATTCACAAAATGGCATCTTGCGATCTCATTTCCAAGATGGCGTCTTGCGGCCAGTAGCAAGATGGCGTCGCTGCGATCCAATTTTAAACTGATCTTGTCTCAGCCAATTATCCAGCTTTGACAACACACACCTATATACACACACACACATATATATATATATATATATATATATATATATATACAGTCAGGTCCATAAATATTGGGACATTGACAGAATTTTCAGATTTTGGCCTCTATTCACCACCACAATGGTTTTGAAATGAAACAAACAAGATGTGCTTTAACTGCAGACTTTCATATTTAATTTGAGGGTAATTACATCCAAATCAGGTGAACGGTGTAGGAATTACAACAGTTTCAATATGTGCCTCCCACTTTTTAAGAGGCCAAAAGTAATGGGACTATCAACTCAAAAGCTATTTCATGGACAGGTGTGGGCTATTCCCTCATTATTTCATTATCAATTAAGCAGGTAAAAGGTCTGGAATTGATTCTAGGTGTGACATTTGCATTTGGAATCAGTTGCTGTCAACTCTCAATATGAGATCCAAAGAGCTGTCACTATCAGTGAAGCAAGCCATCATTAGGCTGAAAAATCAAAACAAACCCATCAGAGAGATAGCAAAAACATTAGGTGTGGCCAAATCAACTGTTTGGAACATTCTTAAAAAGAAAGAATGCACCGGAGAGCTCAGCAACACCAAAAGACCCAAGAGACCACGGAAAACAACTGTGGTGGATGACAAAAGAATTATTTCCCTGGTGAAGAAAAACCCCTTCACAACAGTTGGCCAAATCAAGAACACTCTCCAGGAGGTAGATGTATATGTGTCAAAGTCAACAATCAAGAGAAGACTTCACAAGAGTGAATATAGAGGGTTCACCACAAGATGCAAACCATTGGTGAGCCACAAAAACAGGAAGACCAGATTAGAGTTTGCCAAACAACATCTAAAAAAGCCATTACAGTTCTGGAACAACATCCTATGGACAGATGAGACAAAGATCAACTCGTACCAGAGTGATGGGAAGAGAAGAGTATGGAGAAGGAAAGGAACTGCTCATGATCCAAAACATACCACCTCATCATTGAAGCATGGTGGTGGTAGTGTCATGGCGTGGGCATGTATGGCTGCCAATGGAACTGGTTCCCTTGTATTTATTGATGATGTGACTGCTGACAAAAGCAACAGAATGAATTCTGAAGTGTTTCGGGCAATATTATATGCTCATATTCAGTCAAATGCTTCAGAACTCATTGGACGGCGCTTCACAGTGCAGATGGTCAATGACCTGAAGCATTCTGCAAAAGCAACCAAAGAGTTTTTTAAGGCTAAAAAGTGGAATGTTATGCAATGGCCAAGTCAATCCCCTGACCTGAATCCGATTGAGCATGCATTTCACTTGATGAAGACAAAACTGAAGGGAAAATGCCCCAAGAACAAGCAGGAACTGAAGATATTTGCAGTAGAGGCCTGGTAGAGCATCACCAGGGATGAAACCCAGCATCTGTGATGTCTATGCGTTCCAGACTTCAGGCTGTAATTGCCTGCAAAGGATTTGCAACAAAGTATTAAAAAGTGAAAGTTAGATTTAGGATTGTTTAGTTTGTCCCATTACTTTTGGCCCCTTAAAAAGTGGGAGGCACATATAGAAACCGCTGTAATTCCTACACCGTTCACCTGATTTGGATGAAATTACCCTCAAATTAAATATGAAAGTCTGCAGGTAAAGCCCATCTTGTTTGTTTCATTTCAAAGCCATTGTGGTGGTGACTAGAGGCCAAAATATGACAACTCTGTCAATGTCCCAATATTTATGGACCTGACTGTATGTGTGTATATATATATATATATATATACTGTACATGCATACACACACATATATCTATATATATATATATATATACACATATACTCACACATATATATATACATACATATACAGACACACACATACATACACACACACCTATATATACATACACACACACATATATATACATACTGTACATGCATTCACACACACCTATATATAAATACATATACACACATATATATATACATACATACTGTACATGCATACACACACACCTATATATACATACATTTATACACACACACATATATATATATACATACATATTCATACACACATATATATATATACATACATATACATACACATACATACATATACATACACACACATATATATACATACATATACACACACACCTATAATATGTTAAAAATGACAATAACACAGACACTTACCTTCATGCTGGGTCTTGGCTTTTTCACTTAATCTTCAGCTGGACCACTAGGGAGGTGAAGGAGGAGTGTGGGGCTGGTCGGGAGTGTCACGAGTGGGGTGAAGAGCGAGGGGCCGCAAGGTGGGGGGGGGGGGGTCGGGGCGGTCTCTAACGGGAAGGAACAGGAAGGAAGCAGGAGGGACCCAGGAGGAGAAGGGTAGGGCTGCTGTAACGGCGTAGCAGCTCTCCTCAGAGGCGGGTTCTCCTGCAGCGGGGCTTTCCACAAGCTGCCTGCAGTGGGTCCTTCCTCATGAGGAGCGCATCTGTCAGCGGGGGTTCCCCCTAGGGTACAGGAGTCACCCTCCTTCATCTGTAGGCAGCATGGCTCTTCACTCTCTGTCCCGGCAACCACAGTGACAGCTATTCACAGTACTGCTCACGGGGTCTCCTCCCGTCGTCAGCACCAGCTGCGGGAATCCCACCAACAGCAGGGGGCAGCGGCTAATCGACAAGACTGGGGCAGCAGTAGGGCCCGACGTTTATTCTGTTCCTGATTGTCGGGGCCCCTCTAATCCATGGGGCCCGGTATGGGTGTCCCCTTGGTCCCCCCCTGTCACTGGGCCTGACTGTAATTGTTCATTTATATCAGATCTACCTGGTGCCGCTGTCCAGAAGTACAGATGTGCCAACATACAGCCATCCTCCGTGTGCTACAAGTCGGATTACATATAACATGTGAGCGATGTATGATTCGGTAGTGCTGAGCGTCTTTTCGTTAGACCTTTTCCCTTAGAATGCAACTTATTTGCAAAGCAGCTTCTGCTGATTAAAATGTTATGCGGCACGCCTATATTCTGCGCGCGGCTACGGGTGTATCTGCATGCAAAATTCTCCGTTATAGTGTCAGCAGCTGTGAAACTGTAACGTAGCGTTCCACATGCAGATTTAGTCACACACAGAATATAGGCATGGTAAGGGAAAAAGTTGCTCAAAAAGACAATTGGCACTACCGACTCATACCACGGCGCGACTAGAAGGGCAGTTTAACACGCAAGGAGGCTAGATGTATCTGTACTCCATAGGGTACACTTTGAAAAAATAAAAATCACTACTGGAGATACTGACGCACAGGTACGAGGAAGGGCTTGTACTTGTGGTCCTCCAAGTACCAGCTTGCCTTGGCAGCCTGTCCATGCTGGGATCTGTAGTTCACTAAAAAAAGCAGTTGAAGAACAAAAGCATTTGAAATAAATAGATATGCAAAAGGGGTTTTTTTATAATAAAAAAAGAAAAGAAAAGTTATTCAGAACTGACAGAAATATGCAGACACCGTTCACCTACTTCTGTGACATCACAACTTGGAGAGAGCTGTCTAGTCTGATCAGGGCCAGTTTTAGACCAAGTGGAGCCCAGGGCGAGAATTTAATTTGGCACACCCATAGCCTAAGTCATGACGTCTCTCCCAAAGTTCTGAGGAGTGGTCGCAGGAGCGGGGCCTAAGGTAAATATTGTGTTTGTATTTTTAATTATATTTGTTTTTGTGTAAGGGGAACCACTACTGGGGGCACTACGAATGGGGGAATTACTACTGGGGGCACTACTAATGGGGGAATTACTACTGGGGGCACTACTAATGGGGGAATTACTACTGGGGGTACTACTACTGGAGGAATTACTACTGGGGGCACTACTAATGGGGCATTACTACTGGGGATACTACTAATGGGGACATTACTACTGGGGGCACTACTACAGGGGACACTACTACTGGGGGAATTACTACTGGGGGCACTACAAATGGGGGAATTACTACTGGGGACACCACAAATGGGGGAATTACTACTGGGGACACTACTACTGATGGCACTCCTACTGGAGGAATTGCTAGTGTCCCCTGTAGTAATGTCCCCATTAGTAGTATCCCCAGTAGCAATGCCCCCATTATTATACAGGTTGAGTCTCCCATATGCAAAATGCTTGGGATCAAGGCTATTTTGGATATCGGAATATTCCGTATTTTGGAGTATTTGTATACCATATTAAAATGTCTTAGGAATAGGGCCCAAATCTAAACACAGAATGCATTTATGATTCATATACACCTTATACACACAACCTGAAAGTAATTTTCTACAATACTTTCAATAATTTTGTGCCTTAAACAAAGTTTGTGCACATTGAACCATCAAAAATCAAAGATTTCACTATCTCAGTCATGCTAAAAATATTCCGTATTTCAGAATATTTGGATATGTGAGACTCAATCTGTACAGTATTCCATGTATAACAAATACAGTCTAACCATACAATACATCAACCACCTACCTGTGATGGGCCCAGGGGTAAATCGTACAATCGCTCATCCCTGTGAGAATGAGGTGCCGCATGCCTGTCCACAGGGCCAGATTATAGGGGCGCTCGCCCAGGGGCCCCCACACAGCAGCAAACATTGCACCTGGACCGGGCCACTCTGGACCCTCCCTGGCCGGCTCCCAGCAGCATCACAGACACAGTCACAACACCGACAGACTTGTCTTGTTTCTACTTTAGAGAGGCGGAGCATAAAGCTTTGTCTCGGCCTCCACATTGGGTGCCTGGCCATGACTAATGACCAAAGCCCCGCCCCCTCACTGATCATGCCACAATTCACAGGTGTATGGGTAAGGGGCAGAGCCTAATGCCGCGATATGCCCACTTGTTACCTGATCCTGAAATAAACAAGGCAGTCAGGTAGTGTGTGTGTGCGTGCTCTCTCTCTCCCTCTGTCTCCCCCCTCTCTCTCTCTTTGCCCACCTCGCTCTCCCTCCTCCCCCTTCTCTCTCTTTCCCTCCATCTCTCTGTCTCCCCCCTACATTCTCCCTCACCTCTCCCCCCCTATCTCTCTACCCCCACAAGCCTTAATCTGGCCCTGCTTGTGCGTTAGGGACCCCATGTTTTTTCACAATTACTATACAAACCTTGCAGGTTTTTTTTTCATCTCCAGCCCCTCATCTTTAATAATAAAGTTCCTTCACAGCTAATTTATATGGGTATTTGCTCTGGAAGTCTGGAAGGTGGGCTTCATCTCCCCAGATCAGTGGTAAGGCAGAGCCATGTCCCGATCACAGTGATGAAAGGGGAGTCAGTAAGGGGGGAGAGCCGGCGATATCTGCAGCCTTTCAGGAGAGTTCTGCATAATAAATTCAGCACAGTGTTACTGCTCTGCCCCCACTCACTGCAGCGTACAGCCCGGCCGGATCAGATAGACTTTTAAAAGAGAGCACAGATTTACTAAGGTTACATTATGTACAGCCTCCTACTGTGTCTGAGCTCATCTGTACAGCTGCATGACTGATGCCTGTCAGTACACGGGGAGGGAAGCAATGAGTGCTCCCCTCTCCCCAACAGCCGCGCCTCCGGCTCTGCCTTCCCCGGCTGTTGCTGTACAAGCTCCGGAGGATAGTGTGTCTCTCTGCTCTGTCACCGGGAACACCACACAATGGCAACCGCCTGTTAGCTTCCCAATGACGGTGGGTATCCCTGCGCAGGTCTCCCCTCTGAGAACGCTCCCTTAGGACTCCCTGTAACTGCATTAACTGACCACCTGAGTCACCGGTTCTAGGTCCTGTGACCTGCTGCTGCTCACCACTGGATTACTCCTACTCTCTTCCCCTGTTGCCTCTGGATTACCCTTGTGGGGTTCAGAACCCCAACATAGCACATACACAATATCAATATTGACACTAAGTAGACATAAATCTATATATCTCACATAGGACCCTGCATCGGTAGGTCATACCTGCCTACCCTCCCGGTTTTCGCGGGAGGCTCCCGATTTTTCGGGTAACCCCCCGCACCCCCGGAAGGGTAGGCACTTCTCCCGCATTCTGCCCACTTCCTAATGAAGTGGGCAGAATGGGGAGAACTTCCGCGGCAATCGCGGGTCCCTGTGTACAGGGCGGGTCTTGAAGACACGATTCTTCATGAATTGCGTCATTTAGCCCCGCCCCTTATTTAAATATGCGCCAATCGCGGCAATTTGCCACGGAGGGGGCGGGGCTTAATGCCGTGAATCGTTTGGCCCCGCCCCCGTCGGGACCCAGCTGCTTCTCCTCCCCGGGTTCTCCCGGGGAGGAGATTTAAAAGGTAGGCAAGCATGCGGTAGGTACACCTAGGGTACCACAGCTGCCTGTAGTAATCACTGCACGTGGTGGACCAACAAAGTAGTGACGTTAATAAAATCTAGTTGATCTATTTGCTGTCAGTGTCCAATCACTTTTGTCCACATTGTGTACCATATGAAAGTCCTTTTGTGTAAAATAGACCACATGTGAGCGCTGTCAACCACAAGGCAGCATAAAAAAAGCACTAACGTGACTTGCAAATAATGAACAAATTAGTGATATATTTCTTTGTAAGATCAGTGTATGCCGTGAGATCTCCAGTAAGTAAATGTTCATAATGAAGTATGTTAGGATGTTAGTGCATCGTACCAATGTATCATAATGATGTTTTTTTAAGTAAAAAGAACTTACTGATACATTTTGGTAGTGGTTTGTCCCATTTTCCATCACTCTTACAGACTGCTGTGAATGAGTTTATGATTTTCACGTTCTGTGGAAGAAAAGTTACGTTCATTATATTATACGTTGATGTGAGAAAACAGATAACACAACTTTGCAATATAAGCCTGAGATATTTTATAAAGGTGAGTGATAATGAACAAGACCTGTGATTTCTTTCATTTTGGCACTTATAGACAATTATTCTTTATGTGCAGCTGTAGAGCTCTTGCTTGCCTAACAGCCTAACACTAGCCACACATGGTATCATTCTGTATCTTGACATGAGTACCAAGCAAAGTGATGAGTGTAATATGACTACAAGTAACAAGCCAACATTTGACTAGATCCATCCATTCCTGGGAAGCCACACCCTCTGATTGTAGGAAAGACGGCCTTTCCCCAGTTCCACAAGGCCACTCCCCAGTTCCACAAAGCCACGCCCCAGTTCCACAAGGCCACGCCCTTTTTCATGTACATTCAGCCCAGACACGCGTATGCATGGATGGGTGGGAATTGATCACACCAGGTATCACTGACCTTGGTGTCACCACTGACCAAAGGGTAGGCTTTCTAGTACCTGTAGTTCCACTGTGCCACCATGGCTGTAACAATATTACTACTTCATTTAAACCATTACCTCTGCACTCACCATCACCTGGGGTGCGGGGAAGATCCCTGGTCATTTTTTGAGCGGTCCCCACTTTCCAAGGATTGCAAACCCTGAGCTGACCAGTTTGAGACTTTTGAATGCTTTGGCAGGAAGACCCCATGGTGTGTGTCCCACTGCTGTGGCATTACCACCCTGGCTGGTTCATCTGTTGCTGGTTAATGGAAAATAGGGGGAACCCCACACCAGTTTCCCCCCTGATTTTCCATGACCAGACCAGGCTAAAAGGTCCAGGACTGGTTATAGGTTTAGGGGGGGACCCTACGCCGTTTTCTATTTTCACATTTTTATCATCTTTTAAGCCTAAAGCTGGCCACACACTAGACCAACTTACATCCAACCAGCCAACTAGCTGATTGGTTGGAATGAAAACTTGGTAAGGTATGAAAGCAAATGACAATCAGCAATTTGCTCCCAAACGCCGGAAAATGGACAAAAACTGTTGTTTGAACAAATTGTTTAGATCAAACATTTAACGAACTTGTCTGACCGACCATTTTCATCTGTTTTCTGGCATTTAGGAGCAAATTGCTGATCATCATTTACTCCCATCCGTTACCAGATTTTCATTCCAACCAATCAACAAGTTGGCTGGTTGGATGTAAGTTCGTCTAGTGTGTGGCCAGCTTCAGAATCATGCACAGATCAAAGTGATCATAACGATATGTGCATGCTTCTCCCAAACTCGCCTATTTGGGTGGTTTTAAAGTTGGATATGAAGTCGATTTCTATTCGAATTTAAATCTGACTGTTAGTAAATGAAGGGATCCTGTAGTCAGCTATGGGAAAGGTCAGATGTTTGATAATTGTGCGATCTTTATCAGGATTTGGTTTTATAGTCGATTTTGCTTTTAATAAATCCCTTGATTGCAAAATCGGATAAAAATCAACTGTAAAACCCCAAAATTTACTAAAATCATCCTCTAGTAAATATACTCCCACATCTCTCAACATGTGCAGTCAGGGCGTAACTAGACCTAGGGGAGCCCCATAGCAAAATTTTCATGGGCCCCTGCCCCCCCCCTCCTCCTTTTCTTACCTCTGCTCTGTGGTCGCGTCCTCCTTCAGCAAGTGTTGCGCAGGGCAGGCACACCTCCGTTCCCAGGTGGCACCATCTCACCTCACCGACTGATGCAACTCCCAGTATGAGGAGAGACGGAGCCAACCAGGAGGGCAGATGTGCCATCCCTGCACACACAGCTGGAGGAGGCCACCATGGCTGGCTTGGTAGCGTAGGTGCAGGGGTAGGGCCGGGCCCAGGAGGTGGTCCAGGTCCCATAGCAGCTGCACACCCTGCACCTACGGTAGTTACGCTAGTGTATGCAATGAAGATCCAATCTGTTTTGAACAAAATCAGAAAGGTCATTTTGGGATTACAACCGGATCTCTCCCAGCACACCTCGCGCTGCGAGCTTCCTTCTGCGCATGCACAGAAGGACGCCAGAGAGGCTTCTGAGTCATAGACCTGGAAGTCCCTCCATCGCAAGGGGCTACCGTGAACGCGAGAGAGCGGTCCTTTGCAGTGTTCGTCATGCATCCTATATCTCTGCTTTTTTTTTAATATATAACAGCTACATAATGGGGGTAAGGTGCAGTCAGAGAGATTGTTAGACTCTTCAGGGAGTCTCTCTGAAATTCAGGGAGTGTTGGCAAATATGGTTTTATGTGTATGTAATGGGCGTGTGTGCCACTGCGATGTGTATGTGCAGTGGCGTAAGTAGGGCAGGGTCGCCGTGGCTCATGCCCTGGGCGCTGTCGGACCAGCAGAGCGGGGGCACCACAACCATGGTACCGGCCCGTCCTAGATAGCCAGTGTAGTGCAGACCGCAGGGAATGCGGTCGCACTACACATTTACACACACATTGCCACCAGCGTGGCAGCGACGTGTTTGTGTTTCAGCAGCCAATGAGAGTCAGACAGACTCATTAGCTGCTGCTGCGCCCACTGCAAGAGCCGGGCTGAAGCTCACTCATGATCTCCACCATCCAGCTACAGCATGACGTCTCTCACATAATGCAGAAAGTGCCATCTGTATACCCTGTTCACTTCACACTGACCTCCCCGCTGTCTGTATACTCTGCTCACTCCACACTGACCTCCCCGCTGTCTGTATACTCTGCTCACTCCACACTGACCTCCCCACTGTCTGTATACTCTGCTCACTCCACACTGACCTCCCCGCTGTCTGTATACTCTGCTCACTTCACACTGACCTCCCCACTGTCTGTATAACCTGCTCACTCCACACTGACCTCCCCGCTGTCTGTATACCATGCTCACTCCACACTGACTTCCCCGCTGTCTGTATACCCTGCTCACTCCACACTGACCTCCCCGCTGTCTGTATACCATGCTCACTCCACACCGACCTCACCGCTGTCTGTATACTCTGCTCACTCCACACTGACTTCCCCGCTGTCTGTATACCATGCTCACTCCACACCGACCTCACCGCTGTCTGTATACTCTGCTCACTCCACACTGACCTCCCCGCTGTCTATATAACTTGCTCACTCCACACTGACCTCCCCGCTGTCTAAATAACCTGCTCACTCCACACTGACTTCCCCGCTGTCTGTATACCCTGCTCACTCCACACCGACCTCCCCGCTGTCTGTATACTCTGCTCACTCCACACTGACCTCCCCGCTGTCTGTATACCCCGCTCACTCCATTCTGACCTCCCCACTGTCTGTATACTCTGCTCACTCCACTCTGACCTCCCCGCTGTCTGTATACTCTGCTCACTCCACACTGACCTCCCCACTGTCTGTATACCCCGCTCACTCCATTCTGACCTCCCCACTGTCTGTATACTCTGCTCACTCCACTCTGACCTCCCCGCTGTCTGTATACTCTGCTCACTCCACTCTGACCTCCCCGCTGTCTGTATACTCTGCTCACTCCACACTGACCTCCCCGCTGTCTGTATACTCTGCTCACTCCACACTGACCTCCCCACTGTCTGTATACCCTGCTCACTCCACACTGACCTCCCCGCTGTCTGTATACCCTGCTCACTCCACTGTGACCTCCCCGCTGTCTGTATACTCTGCTCACTCCACACTGATCTCCCCACTGTCTGTATACCCCGCTCACTCCATTCTGACCTCCCAACTGTCTGTATACTCTGCTCACTCCACTCTGACCTCCCCGCTGTCTGTATACTCTGCTCACTCCACACTGACCTCCCCACTGTCTGTATACCCTGCTCACTCCACACTGACTTCCCCGCTGTCTGTATACCCTGCTCACTCCACTCTGACCTCCCCGCTGTCTGTATACCCTGCTCACTCCACTCTGACCTCCCCACTGTCTGTATACCCCGCTCACTCCATTCTGACCTCCCCACTGTCTGTATACCCTGCTCACTCCACTCTGACCTCCCCACTGTCTGTATACTCTGCTCACTCCACACTGACCTCCCCACTGTCTGTATACCCTGCTCACTCCACACTGACTTCCCCGCTGTCTGTATACCCTGCTCACTCCACACTGACTTCCCCGCTGTCTGTATACCCTGCTCACTCCACTCTGACATCCCCACTGTCTGTATACCCTGCTCACTCCACTCTGACCTCCCCGCTGTCTGTATACTCTGCTCACTCCACACTGACCTCCCCACTGTCTGTATACCCTGCTCACTACACACTGACTTCCCCGCTGTCTGTATACCCTGCTCACTCCACTCTGACCTCCCCGCTGTCTGTATAACCTGCTCACTCCACTCTGACCTCCCCGCTGTCTGTATACCCTGCTCACTCCACACTGACCTCCCCGCTGTCTGTATACCCTGCTCACTCCACTCTGACCTCCCCACTGTCTGTATACCCTGCTCACTCCACTCTGACCTCCCCACTGTCTGTATACCCTGCTCACTCCACACTGACCTCCCCGCTGTCTGTATACTCTGCTCACTCCACACTGACCTCCCCACTGTCTGCATAACCTGCTCACTCCACACTGACCTCACCGCTGTCTGTATAACCTGTTCACTCCACACTGACCTCCCTGCTGTCTGTATACTCTGCTCACTCCACACTGATCTCCCCACTGTCTGTATACCCCGCTCACTCCATTCTGACCTCCCCACTGTCTGTATACTCTGCTCACTCCACTCTGACCTCCCTGCTGTCTGTATACTCTGCTCACTCCACACTGATCTCCCCACTGTCTGTATACCCCGCTCACTCCATTCTGACCTCCCCACTGTCTGTATACTCTGCTCACTCCACTCTGACCTCCCCGCTGTCTGTATACTCTGCTCACTCCACACTGACCTCCCCACTGTCTGTATACCCTGCTCACTCCACACTGACTTCCCCGCTGTCTGTATACCCTGCTCACTCCACTCTGACCTCCCCACTGTCTGTATACCCTGCTCACTCCACTCTGACCTCCCCACTGTCTGCATAACCTAGACACTCCACACTGACCTCCCCGCTGTCTGTATACCCTGCTCACTCCACACTGACCTCCCCACTGTCTGTATACCCTGCTCACTCCACTCTGACCTCCCCACTGTCTGTATACCCTGCTCACTCCACTCTGACCTCCCCACTGTCTGCATAACCTAGACACTCCGCACATGCTTTTACCTCCCTTCTCAGTGCTGTCTTTGACCAGAGGGTAATTTTTCCCCATAATGGAGAGGCCCATACCACCAACTGTCCTGATAACAGTAAGATAACTTAAGCACTGTGAGCCACCCAGCCCAGCGCAAAGCCGCGGCGGGAGGGGGGGGGGGTGCGTTCAGCATGGTCACTCCCCCCCACAGGCATAGGCGACTGCTGTCCCCCACAGCAGCTCAGCACTCAACAGCGTTTGATGGGCATTTGCTGGGGAAGGGTGCCTCTGGTTCTTCCCCAGTGTCAAAAATATAAAAGTGCTTTTTTTGTGTGTGTGTGTGTGTGTGTTAGCAACCTAGCTGCACTATTATTGCTCAGTGACACTGCCGGACAGACAGCAGTTTATCATCCATGTATTTGTGACTCTGCAGTGGTCCATCCACTCAGCGGGGGTGCTATGTTGTCCATGGGGTGCTGCCTGTGTTGTTCATCAAGGGGCTGCTGCTTCGTTCAGGGGTGCTCTTCCCCATTGTAAAAAAAATAAGTGTTTTCTTTTTTTTGGTGTGTGTGTGTTAGCAAGTTACTGTAGCTGCGCTATTATTGTCCGGTGACACTGTAGGCCAGACCGAAGTTTATTATCTACGTCATTGTGACTTTGCAGTTGCTCCATCCGCACTCCGCAGGGGTGATTTTTTGTCCATAAAGGGGTGCTGTGTTGTTAAACAAGGGGCAGCTGCCTTGTCCAGGGTGCTCTTCCCCAGTGTAGTTCTTGTTGTTATTATTTTCTTATTCATAAAAAATATTGTGACACTGTAAGTCATTGATACCGAAGTGTAATATTTAAAATTGGTACTAATTGATGTGTGTGATGTACCCCACTTCCTCCGTGTTTTTTGATATGGAGAACAATAAGTTGAGAGGAGAGCAGAAACCAGTTGGAGCTGCTGCCAGTGCCATCAGACATGACGATACTAGTCCGCCTACGTCATCTACTAAAATCGATAGCCAAGGGCATACAGGGCTTAAGTCAGGGCATCTAAAATCAAAGAACCAATCATTTACAGTGGTAAAGAAACAAACATCAAAGGGAAAGTCAGCTGCAGAAAGTCATAACATAATATGCCAGTTTCACCTCACTAAGTGGCAAGGAAAGGCTAAGGCCTTGGTCTTTATTCATGACTGGTGGTTTTGCCTCTTATGATGTAAGCACAAGTGAACATGCTGACATAGAAATAGAGGATGCTTCTGTGGAAGTGCACTAGGAGGAGGAGGATATTTGTGTAGCTGATGCTAATAAGGATGTTGATGATGTTAATGAGGATGTTGTTTGTGTAAATCAGGATCCAGTGGAAGAAACAGTTGTTGCCCATGATAAGGAAAAGCCCATTGTCATGTCTGGGAATAAGACAAAAAATCCACTTCTTATGTGTAGAATTATTTCTACCCAAATCCGGACAACAATTGTCAAGCCAATTAGGGACCCTAAACATGGATTCAGTATGATTTACCGACAGCGGCATCCCGGCAGCAGTGAAAATCCCGATCATTGAGAGGTAAGTATTGACTAACCTATTCTCCCCCCTAACCCTCCCTTAGGGGTCTTACCTCCCCCCAAATGCCTAACTCTAATCCCCCCTCTAAGTGCCTAAACCTAACCCCCCCTTCCCCGCCGCCTAAGCCCCCCAGGGGGGTGCCTAAACCTAACCCTCCCTTCCCCAGGCCTAACCCTAAACTCCCGGGGGGGTGACTAACCCCAAGTCCCCCCCGGGAACCCTAAACCTAACCCTCCCACCCAGCAGCTGTCCGCTTCCGGCGCCCGGCTTACCTTCGATCAATAAGCCAGGTGTCGGGCTCCTGGCGTAGGTAAAATGACAGGAGTCGGGATTTCGACACCTGTCATTTAGCCCGTGCCAGGATTAGACAGTCAGGAAGCCGACGGTCGGGAATCCATCCATCGGTTTCCCGACTGCTTCCCCTAAACAACTAGAACCTCCTCCCTGTTACGTCATCTACAGCACATCCATTATAAAACAACAAGCAGTCCAGTGGCTGGCTCCAGGGCCGGACTGGCCATCTGGCAGTTCTGGCAAATGCCAGAAGGGCCGATGCCAAGATGGGCCGGTCCGGCTACTGAAATGCCCGGCCGAAAATCCCTCCCAAAATGGCCGCAATGTAATGCTCAGAGGGAGAGGTGGCTCTAGTGTCCATTAGGGAAGCACATGCTCAGCTGGAGGCGGAGATATTGCTTCCCTGGGTGCTGTACATCACAGTGCACACCCCCCCGCGATCACTAGAGTGCCAACACCCCCCCGCAATCACAGCAACCTCCCCAGCGGGTAACCCCCCCGTGATCACAACCTCACCCCACCCCGCGGGTAACCCTACCCGCGATCACAACAGCCCCCCTGATCACAACAGCCCCCCCACTGGTTCCGCCTGCGATCACAACCGCGCCCCCGTGGGTAACTCTGCCCCCCCCCCCGCGATCACAACAGCTCCTCCCGCGGGTACCCCCCCACGATCAAAACAGAGCCCCCCCCCGCAATCATAAGAGTGCCTACCCACATGAAATCACCGGAACAAAGCACCACTGTCCTCATTCGGATACCACAGCAGCACCAACTTGCAGGTAGGTGCTGATGCTAGAACCCCCTTGCAGTGCTACATAGGTGTGTGTATGTATATATATATATATGTGTGTGTGTGTATATATATGCATATAGATGTGTGTGTATATATATATATATATATATATATATATATATAGCGAGAACCTTGGTTTGCATTGTTTTCTTTGAATTGTTTTTTAAAATTGTAAATCACCAGTAATCACCAGTATTTGGATCATTTATTTTTGTATATTTCGATTTTCTCGCATTTGAATATATATATATATAGGTTGTCTGATCACTTACATTTGATCTAGGTTAGTGTTGTTTTAGTCCTCGCTAAATTGTATTAATACAGTGATCCCAGTATGTGAGCATCAGGCTATTTCTGCTTGTTTCTGAGGTCCCTCTCTTCATGATTAGATTTTCAAATGCTCCTCTGTATACTCTTTTTGTGCTTTCAAAAGTTGTTGAAATTTCTAAATCTTTATAATACTTTAAATATTCTAATATCTTTAAAAAAAAAAAAAAATGTCAGTATTTTCTCAAATTGTTTGTCCTAATAGATGTTTTGGTGTGCTGGTGACAAATTTTTAGAGGTCCTTATAGACTTCTGGAATTGCCTCATGAACAACACTAATAACCGCTTATAATAATAATATTTTTATAAATACATTATTCATATATCTAATTATTGTAATAAAGTTTTGTATGCATGTTATGTATGTATTAATTACTTATGCCATTCTGTGATTTTATTTTTGTACAGACTCGCTGCACCATGATTACCTAGGTAACGGTGACACCTGCTATGAGCGTGCTTCCATCAGTCTGACGTGGTCGCGACTGTACCAGACGTCCACGTGATGGCCGGTGGGTAGACGTCATCATGCGGCGACCCGCACCGGCAGCGGCACTCAGAGACTTCAAAATTTTAAAAATGTGTGTTTTAATCCATACTATTAAATATACTTTTTTGAAATCTTGAAGTCTCCGAGTGCCGCTGCTTGTTCATATTGCCCATATACAAGTCTGTTTCCAGAGGTCATCGGAGCAGGAGATACCTCTGTGTGGAGAGTGCCAGTCCATTTGTAGTTTTTTATATATATATATATATATATATATATATATATATATATATATACAGTCAGGTCCATAAATTTTGGGACATTGACAGAATTTTCATATTTTGTCCTCTATTCACCACCACAATGGCTTTGAAATGAAACAAACAAGTTGTGCTTTACCTGCAGACTTTCAGATTTAATTTGAGGGTAATTACATCCAAGTCAGGTGAATGCTGTAGGAATTACAACGGTTGCTATATGTGCCTCCCACTTTTTAAGGGGCCAAAAGTAATGGGACAAACTAAACAATCCTAAATCTAACTTTCACTTTTTAATACTTTGTTGCAAATCCTTTGCAGGCAATTTCAGCCTGAAGTCTGGAACGCATAGACATCACCAGACGCTGGGTTTCATCCCTGGTGATGCTCTGCCAGACCTCTACTGCAAATGTCTTCAGTTCCTGCTTGTTCTTGGGGCATTTTCCCTTCAGTTTTGTCTTCATCAAGTGAAATGCATGCTCAATCGGATTCAGGTCAGGGGATTGACTTGGCCAAAAACTCCTTGGTTGCTTATGCAGTATGCTTCGGGTCATTGTCCATCTGCACTGTGAAGCACCGTCCAATGAGTTCTGAAGTATTTGACTGAATATGAGCATATAATATTGCCTGAAACACTTCAGAATTCATTCTGCTGCTTTTGTCAGCAGTCACATCATCAATAAATACAAGGGAACCAGTTCCATTGGCAGTCATACATGCCCATGCCATGACACTACCACCACCATGCTTCACTGATGAGGTAGTATGTTTTGGATCATGAGCAGTTCCTTTCCTTCTCTTCTCTTCCCATCACTCTGGTACAAGTTGATCTTTGTCTCATCTGTCCATAGGATGTTGTTCCAAAACTGTAATGGCTTTTTTAGATGTTGTTTGGCAAACTCTAATCTGGTCTTCCTGTTTTTGTGGCTCACCAATGGTTTGCATCTTGTGGTGAACCCTCTATATTCACTCTTGTGAAGTCTTCTCTTGATTATTGACTTTGACACATATACACCTACCTCCTGGAGAGTGTTCTAGATTTGGCCAACTGTTGTGAAGGGGTTTTTATTCACCAGGGAAATAATTCTTTTGTCATCCACCACAGTTGTTTTCCGTGGTCTTCCGGGTCTTTTGGTGTTGCTGAGCTCTCCGGTGCGTTCTTTCTTTTTAAGAATGTTCCAAACAGTTGATTTGGCCATACCTAATGTTTTTGCTATCTCTCTGATGGGTTTGTTTTGATTTTTCAGCCTAATGATGGCTTGCTTCACTGATAGTGACAGCTCTTTGGATCTCATATTGAGAGTTGATAGCAACTGATTCCAAATGCAAATGTCACACCTAGAATCAACTCCAGACCTTTTACCTGCTTAATTGATAATGAAATAACGAGTGAATAGCTCACACCTGTCCATGAAATAGCTTTTGAGTTGATAGTCCCATTACTTTTGGTCCCTTAAAAAGTGGGAGGCACATATTGAAACTGTTGTAATTCCTACACCGTTCACCCGATTTGGATGTAATTACCCTCAAATTAAATCTGAAAGTCTGCAGTTAAAGCACATCTTGTTTGTTTCATTTCAAAACCATTGTGGTGGTGAATAGAGGCCAAAATCTGAAAATTCTGTAAATGTCCCAATATTTATGGACCTGACTGTACATATGAGGAGACATGGATATACACAGGGGGGAAGACATGGATATACACAGGGGAAGACATGGATATACATATGAGGAGACATGGATATACACAGGGGGGAGACATGGATATACACAGGGGGGGAGACATGGATATACACAGGGGGGGAGACATGGATATACACAGGGGGGAGACATGAATATACACAGGGAGGGATCCATGGATATACACAGGGGGGGAAGACATGGATATACACAGGGGGGAGACATGGATATACATATGAGGAGACATGGATATACACAGGGGGGAAGACATGGATATACACAGGGGGGGAAGACATGGATATACACAGGGGGGGAAGACATGGATATACACAGGGGGGAGACATGGATATATACATATGAGGAGACATGGATATACACAGGGGGGGAAGACATGGATATACACAGGGGGGGGAGACATGGATATACACAGGGGGGGAAGACATGGATATACACAGGGGGGAGACATGGATATACACATGAGGAGACATGGATATACATATGAGGAGACATTGATATACACAGGGGGGGAGACATGAATATACACAGGGGGGATCCATGGAGATACACAGGGGGAGAGCCATGGATATACACAGGGGGAGAGCCATGGATGTGCCATGGATATACACAGGGGGAGAGCCATGGAGGTGCCATGGATATACACAGGGGGAGAGCCATGGAGGTGCCATGGATATACACAGGGGGAGACATATTCACAGGGATAGAGCTATACACAGGGGGGGAGCCATGTATATACACAGCGGGGGATCCATGGATATACACAGGGGGGGGATCCATGGATATACACAGGGGGCGATCCATGGATATACACAGGGGGCGATCCATGGATATACACAGGGGGGAGACATGGATATATGGATATACACAGCGGGGGATCCATGGATATACACAGGGGGGGGATCCATGGATATACACAGGGGGGGGATCCATGGCTATACACAGGGGGGATCCATGGATATACACAGGGGGGGATCCATGGATATACACAGGGGGGGATCCATGGATATACACAGGTGGGGATCCATGGATATACACAGGGGGGGAGACATGGATATATGGATATACACAGAGGGGAGACATGGATATACACCGGGGGGGAAGACATGGATATACACAGGTGGGGGAAGACATGGATATACATCGGGGGGGAAGACATGGATATACACAGGGGGGGGAAGACACGGATATACACAGGGGGGAGCCATGGATATACACAGCTGGAGACATGTGGGGGTGGGGTCTGGAGATATTCCACAACTTTTAACATTAGCAGCAATGGCTGGGGCACAATAATCTTCATTAAAACACCAGTTCTATAAAAACCCATATTATATCTCTGTTGTATGATGATGACATTGTTTATATTCCTATCAAAACAGATGTCTTCCGGACCATTTGATCGCCTACATGAATAGTGAATACGGAATGAAGTTACCATCTGCCCAGGGAGGATCAATTTCTTCAGAGGTTCCCCATTGCTGAGAAACCACGATATAGGTAAGAAAAGTCTCAAGCTGACCGTTCAGTTATTAGGACAGAGGAGAGGGGTGTACAAGGCCCCAAGATATCTGTTGCCGTCCCTGCATAGAGACCACATTGAAGGGGACAGGGGGGTTCTTTGAGGTGTAGGAATCACAGCAGGGTCATGCAGTTCAAGATGGTTTGCCTACCAGGTACATATGTTTAAAATACTGTTTATAAAAACTATGGAAAAAGAGTATCCACTTGAAACGGGACAAGCGGACACAAGGGACCTTTGCAGGGATCTTGGTAGTTGCCCTATTCACCAACTGCCAGGACGTTCAGGGGGACTTTTGGGGAACATCCTTCCAGAGCACCTCATTATCATTCTGACATATATTTTAAACATCTATATCTGTTGTGATTCCTACATGATAAGCTCTTACAAACTTGTTTTATGCGAGTGCATGATGTAATTTACAATAAATTATTTGGACGTATTGCACTATTTTTTTCTCTCTTTTTCATTCACACTTGGGACCTCATTCAGAGTCGGTCGAAGCGGCCGCACGGTCGTACGGGAAAAGGGGCCGGATATGCAAATGATTCCCTCGCAAGTTGCGTCCCTAAGTTCGGATCGTTTGCTGGCCGACCAAGGGGAGGAAGCGGCCGGAATTCCAAAGAATTCGCCCCCTTCTCGTACGCATTGCACGTCATCTCCGGGCATATAAGGATTAATCGAGACCATCGGGAACCATCTACTGGTCGTAGAGCTTAAGGTTGACCATACCCTCTCTTAAGCTCTACGATCATGTCAGTGTAAAATCCTCCCATGTCACATGTGCCATGACGCTACTTTGTTAATTATGCACTCCCATAAACCGTATGCACTCCCATAAAACGCCGTTCGCATAATTAGGCACGCCTGCGTTCGGATCTCCACTCCCCCGTTTTCAAGCATCTTCCCCTGTTACCACAAACGCCTCAATCTGTCACTCAAACTACCGACCTGGCTGTGTTCAAGGAGAGAGAAATTTCTGATCGTAGCAGCTAGTTTGCGCAGGCGCATTGCGAACTTTACACATGCGCAGTATAGCGAACATCGGTGGCGTACAACCATGCGGCCGCTTCGACCGCCTCTGAATGAGGTCCTTGATGTGGAGAAAGTGTAAGAACATGCCATATTTCATCATGGCAGAGATGGGCTGGGGTCAGAGCATGGTAGAAGGGCAGAGATGGCTGAGGAGATCTGGTCTGGAGGCAGAGCAGGGTTTAAGAGCGGAGGTGGCAGAGCTGGGCTGGAGGCAGAGCAGGATATTAGGGCAGAGCTGGGCTGGATGCAGAGCAGGGTATAGTGGTAGAGGTAACAGAGCTGGGCTAGAGACAGAGCAAAGTATACGGGAAGAGGTAGCAGAGTTGGGCTAGAGGCAGAGCAGGGTATTAGGGCAAAGGTAGCAGAACTGGGCTGAAGGCAGAACAGGGTATATTGGAAGAGGTAGCAGAGCTGGTCTGGAGGCAGGGCATGGTATAAGGTGGGCAGAGGTGGCAGAGCAAGGAATAAGGGCTGAGGTAGCAGTGCTGAGCTGGTGGCAGAGCAGGCTATAAGAGCAGAGCTGGGCTGCTGGCAGGCCAGTGTATAAGGTCAGAGGTGGCAGAGCTTGGCTGGAGGCAGAGCCTGGTACAAGGCAGTCACAGGTTACAGAGAAGAGAAGGGTGTAAGGACAGAGATGGCAGAGCAGAGCTGGTCTAGAGTAGGGCAGGGTATAAGAGCAGAGGTGGCAGAGCTGGGCTGGAAGCAGAGCAGGATATAAGGGTAGAGGTGGCAGGTCAGGGTATAAGGGCAGAGGTGGAAGAGCTGGGCTGGAGGTAGAGCAGGATATTAGGGCAGAGCTAGGCTGGAGGCAGAGCAGGGTATAGTGGTAGAGGTAACAGACCTGGGCTAGAGGCAGAGCAAAGTATACGGGAAGAGGCAGAGCAAAGTATATGGGAAGAGGTAGCAGAGCTGGGCTAGAGGCAGAGCAGGGTATAGGGGAAGAGGTACCAGAGCTGGGCTGGAGGCAGAGCAAAGTATACGGGAAGAGGCAGAGCAAAGTATATGGGAAGAGGTAGCAGAGCTGGGCTAGAGGCAGAGCAGGGTAGAGGGGAAGAGGTAGCAGAGCTGGGCTGGAGGCAGAGCAAAGTATACGGGAAGAGGCAGAGCAAAGTATATGGGCAGAGGTGGCAGAGCTGGGCTGGAGGTAGAGCAGGATATTAGGGCAGAGCTAGGCTGGAGGTAGAGCAGGGTATAGTGGTAGAGGTAACAGAGCTGGGCTAGAGGCAGAGCAAAGTATACGGGAAGAGGCAGAGCAAAGTATATGGGAAGAGGTAGCAGAGCTGGGCTGGAGGCAGAGCAGGGTATAGGGGAAGAGGTAGCAGAGCTGGGCCGGAGGCAGAGCAGGGTATAGGGGAAGAGGTAACAGAGCTGGGCTACAGGCAGAGCAAAGTATACGGGAAGAGGCAGAGCAAAGTATTTGGGAAGAGGTAGCAGAGCTGGGCCGGAGGCAGAGCAGGGTATAGGGGAAGATGTAGCAGAGCTGGGCTGGAGGCAGAGCAGAGTATAGGGGAAGATGTAGCAGAGCTGGGCTGGAGCAGAGCAGGGTATAGGGGAAGATGTAGCAGAGCTGGGCTGGAGGCAGAGCAGAGTATAGGGGAAGAGGTAGCAGAGCTGGGCTGGAGGTAGAGCAGGGTATAGGGGAAGATGTAGCAGAGCTGGGCTGGAGGCTGAGCAGGGTATAGGGGAAGATGTAGCAGAGCTGGGCTGGAGGCAGAGCAGAATATAGGGGAAGAGGTAGCAGAGCTGGGCTGGAGGCAGAGCAGGGTATAGGGGAAGATGTAGCAGAGCTGGGCTGGAGGCAGAGCAGGGTATAGGGGAAGAGGTAGCAGAGCTGGGCCGGAGGCAGAGCAGGGTATAGGGGAAGAGGTAACAGAGCTGGGCTACAGGCAGAGCAAAGTATACGGGAAGAGGCAGAGCAAAGTATATGGGAAGAGGTAGCAGAGCTGGGCTGGAGGCAGAGCAGAATATAGGGGAAGAGGTAGCAGAGCTGGGCTGGAGCAGAGCAGGGTATAGGGGAAGATGCAGCAGAGCTGGGCTGGAGGCAGAGCAGGGTATAGGGGAATATGTAGCAGAGCTGGGCTGGAGGCAGAGCAGGGTATAGGGGAAGATATACCAGAGCTGGGCTGGAGGCAGAGCAGAGTATAGGGGAAGAGGTAGCAGAGCTGGGCTGGAGGCAGAGCAAAGTATACGGGAAGAGGCAGAGCAAAGTATATGGGAAGAGGTAGCAGAGCTGGGCTGGAGGCAGAGCAGGGTATAGGGGAAGAGGTAGCAGAGCTGGGCCGGAGGCAGAGCAGGGTATAGGGGAAGAGGTAACAGAGCTGGGCTACAGGCAGAGCAAAGTATACGGGAAGAGGCAGAGCAAAGTATATGGGAAGAGGTAGCAGAGCTGGGCTGGAGGCAGAGCAGGGTATAGGGGAAGAGGTAGCAGAGCTGGGCTGGAGGCAGAGCAGGGTATAGGGGAAGATGTAGCAGAGCTGGGCTGGAGGCAGAGCAGAGTATAGGGGAAGATGCAGCAGAGCTGGGCTGGAGCAGAGCAGGGTATAGGGGAAGATGTAGCAGAGCTGGGCTGGAGGCAGAACAGAGAGTATAGGGGAAGAGGTAGCAGAGCTGGGCTGGAGCAGAGCAGGGTATAGGGGAAGATGCAGCAGAGCTGGGCTGGAAGCAGAGCAGAGTATAGGGGAAGAGGTAGCAGAGCTGGGCCGGAGGCAGAGCAGGGTATAGGGGAAGATGTAGCAGAGCTGGGCTGGAGGCAGAGCAGGGTATAGGGGAAGATGTAGCAGAGCTGGGCCGGAGGCAGAGCAGAGTATAGGGGAAGAGGTAGCGGAGCTGGGCTGGAGCAGAGCAGGGTATAGGGGAAGATGTAGCAGAGCTGGGCTGGAGGCAGAGCAGAGTATAGGGGAAGAGGTAGCAGAGCTGGGCTGGGGCAGAGCAGGGTATAGGGGAAGATGCAGCAGAGCTCGGCTGGAGGCAGAGCAGAGTATAGGGGAAGAGGTAGCAGAGCTGGGCCGGAGGCAGAGCAGGTTATAGGGGAAGATGTAGCAGAGCTCGGCTGGAGGCAGAGCAGGGTATAGGGGAAGATGTAGCAGAGCTGGGCTGGAGGCAGAGCAGAGTATAGGGGAAGAGGTAGCAGAGCTGGGCTGGAGCAGAGCAGGGTATAGGGGAAGATGCAGCAGAGCTGGGCTGGAGCAGAGCAGGGTATAGGGGAAGATGCAGCAGAGCTGGGCTGGAGGCAGAGCAGGGTATAGGGGAAGATGTAGCAGAGCTGGGCTGGAGGCAGAGCAGGGTATAGGGGAAGATGCAGCAGAGCTGGGCTGGAGGCAGAGCAGAGTATAGGGGAAGAGGTAGCAGAGCTGGGCTGGAGGCAGAGCAGGGTATAGGGGAAGATGTAGCAGAGCTGGGCTGGAGGCAGAGCGGAGTATAGGGGAAGAGGTAGCAGAGCTGGGCTGGAGGCAGAGCAGGGTATAGGGGAAGATGTAGCAGAGCTGGGCTGGAGGCTGAGCAGGGTATAGGGGAAGATGTAGCAGAGCTGGGCTGGAGGCAGAGCAGAGTAAAGGGGAAGAGGTAGCAGAGCTGGGCTGGAGGCAGAGCAAAGTATACGGGAAGAGGCAGAGAAAAGTATATGGGAAGAGGTAGCAGAGCTGGGCTGGAGCAGAGCAGGGTATAGGGAAGATGCAGCAGAGCTGGGCTGGAGGCAGAGCAGAGTATAGGGGAAGAGGTAGCAGAGCTGGGCCGGAGGCAGAGCAGGGTATAGGGGAAGATGTAGCAGAGCTGGGCTGGAGCCAGAGCAGGGTATAGGGGAAGATGTAGCAGAGCTGGGCTGGAGGCAGAGCAGAGTATAGGGGAAGAGGTAGCAGAGCTGGGCTGGAGCAGAGCAGGGTATAGGGGAAGATGCAGCAGAGCTGGGCTGGAGCAGAGCAGGGTATAGGGGAAGATGCAGCAGAGCTGGGCTGGAGGCAGAGCAGGGTATAGGGGAAGATGTAGCAGAGCTGGGCTGGAGGCAGAGCAGAGTATAGGGGAAGAGGTAGCAGAGCTGGGCTGGAGGCAGAGCAAAGTATACGGGAAGAGGCAGAGCAAAGTAAATGGGAAGAGGTAGCAGAGCTGGGCTGGAGGCAGAGCAGGGTATAGGGGAAGAGGTAGCAGAGCTGGGCCGGAGGCAGAGCAGGGTATAGGGGAAGAGGTAACAGAGCTGGGCTACAGGCAGAGCAAAGTATACGGGAAGAGGCAGAGCAAAGTTTATGGGAAGAGGTAGCAGAGCTGGGCCGGAGGCAGAGCAGGGTATAGGGGAAGATGTAGCAGAGCTGGGCTGGAGGCAGAACAGAGTATAGGGGAAGAGGTAGCAGAGCTGGGCTGCAGCAGAGCAGGGTATAGGGGAAGATGCAGCAGAGCTGGGCTGGAGGCAGAGCAGAGTATAGGGGAAGAGGTAGCAGAGCTGGGGCGGAGGCAGAGCAAGGTATAGGGGAAGATGTAGCAGAGCTGGGCTGGAGGCAGAGCAGGGTATAGGGGAAGATGTAGCAGAGCTGGGCTGGAGGCAGAGCAGAGTATAGGGGAAGAGGTAGCAGAGCTGGGCTGGAGCAGAGCAGGGTATAGGGGAAGATGCAGCAGAGCTGGGCTGGAGGCAGAGCAGGGTATAGGGGAAGATGTAGCAGAGCTGGGCTGGAGGCAGAGCAGGGTATAGGGGAAGATATACCAGAGCTGGGCTGGAGGCAGAGCAGAGTATAGGGGAAGAGGTAGCAGAGCTGGGCTGGAGGCAGAGCAAAGTATACGGGAAGAGGCAGAGCAAAGTATATGGGAAGAGGTAGCAGAGCTGGGCTGGAGGCAGAGCAGGGTATAGGGGAAGAGGTAGCAGAGCTGGGCCGGAGGCAGAGCAGGGTATAGGGGAAGAGGTAACAGAGCTGGGCTACAGGCAGAGCAAAGTATACGGGAAGAGGCAGAGCAAAGTATATGGGAAGAGGTAGCAGAGCTGGGCTGGAGGCAGAGCAGGGTATAGGGGAAGAGGTAGCAGAGCTGGGCTGGAGGCAGAGCAGGGTATAGGGGAAGATGTAGCAGAGCTGGGCTGGAGGCAGAGCAGAGTATAGGGGAAGATGTAGCAGAGCTGGGCTGGAGCAGAGCAGGGTATAGGGGAAGATGTAGCAGAGCTGGGCTGGAGGCAGAGCAGAGTATAGGGGAAGAGGTAGCAGAGCTGGGCTGGAGGCAGAGCATGGTATAGGGGAAGATGTAGCAGAGCTGGGCTGGAGGCAGAGCAGGGTATAGGGGAAGATGTAGCAGAGCTGGGCTGGAGGCAGAGCAGAGTATAGGGGAAGAGGTAGCGGAGCTGGGCTGGAGCAGAGCAGGGTATAGGGGAAGATGTAGCAGAGCTGGGCTGGAGGCAGAACAGAGAGTATAGGGGAAGAGGTAGCAGAGCTGGGCTGGAGCAGAGCAGGGTATAGGGGAAGATGCAGCAGAGCTGGGCTGGAAGCAGAGAAGAGTATAGGGGAAGAGGTAGCAGAGCTGGGCCGGAGGCAGAGCAGGGTATAGGGGAAGATGTATTAGAGCTGGGCTGGAGGCAGAGCAGGGTATAGGGGAAGATGTAGCAGAGCTGGGCCGGAGGCAGAGCAGAGTATAGGGGAAGAGGTAGCGGAGCTGGGCTGGAGCAGAGCAGGGTATAGGGGAAGAGGTAGCAGAGCTGGGCTGGAGCAGAGCAGGGTATAGGGGAAGATGCAGCAGAGCTGGGCTGGAGCAGAGCAGGGTATAGGGGAAGATGCAGCAGAGCTGGGCTGGAGGCAGAGCAGGGTATAGGGGAAGATGTAGCAGAGCTGGGCTGGAGGCAGAGCAGAGTATAGGGGAAGAGGTAGCAGAGCTGGGCTGGAGGCAGAGCAAAGTATACGGGAAGAGGCAGAGCAAAGTAAATGGGAAGAGGTAGCAGAGCTGGGCTGGAGGCAGAGCAGGGTATAGGGGAAGAGGTAGCAGAGCTGGGCCGGAGGCAGAGCAGGGTATAGGGGAAGAGGTAACAGAGCTGGGCTACAGGCAGAGCAAAGTATACGGGAAGAGGCAGAGCAAAGTTTATGGGAAGAGGTAGCAGAGCTGGGCCGGAGGCAGAGCAGGGTATAGGGGAAGATGTAGCAGAGCTGGGCTGGAGGCAGAACAGAGTATAGGGGAAGAGGTAGCAGAGCTGGGCTGCAGCAGAGCAGGGTATAGGGGAAGATGCAGCAGAGCTGGGCTGGAGGCAGAGCAGAGTATAGGGGAAGAGGTAGCAGAGCTGGGGCGGAGGCAGAGCAAGGTATAGGGGAAGATGTAGCAGAGCTGGGCTGGAGGCAGAGCAGGGTATAGGGGAAGATGTAGCAGAGCTGGGCTGGAGGCAGAGCAGAGTATAGGGGAAGAGGTAGCAGAGCTGGGCTGGAGCAGAGCAGGGTATAGGGGAAGATGCAGCAGAGCTGGGCTGGAGGCAGAGCAGGGTATAGGGGAAGATGTAGCAGAGCTGGGCTGGAGGCAGAGCAGGGTATAGGGGAAGATATACCAGAGCTGGGCTGGAGGCAGAGCAGAGTATAGGGGAAGAGGTAGCAGAGCTGGGCTGGAGGCAGAGCAAAGTATACGGGAAGAGGCAGAGCAAAGTATATGGGAAGAGGTAGCAGAGCTGGGCTGGAGGCAGAGCAGGGTATAGGGGAAGAGGTAGCAGAGCTGGGCCGGAGGCAGAGCAGGGTATAGGGGAAGAGGTAACAGAGCTGGGCTACAGGCAGAGCAAAGTATACGGGAAGAGGCAGAGCAAAGTATATGGGAAGAGGTAGCAGAGCTGGGCTGGAGGCAGAGCAGGGTATAGGGGAAAAGGTAGCAGAGCTGGGCTGGAGGCAGAGCAGGGTATAGGGGAAGATGTAGCAGAGCTGGGCTGGAGGCAGAGCAGAGTATAGGGGAAGATGTAGCAGAGCTGGGCTGGAGCAGAGCAGGGTATAGGGGAAGATGTAGCAGAGCTGGGCTGGAGGCAGAGCAGAGTATAGGGGAAGAGGTAGCAGAGCTGGGCTGGAGGCAGAGCATGGTATAGGGGAAGATGTAGCAGACCTGGGCTGGAGGCAGAGCAGGGTATAGGGGAAGATGTAGCAGAGCTGGGCTGGAGGCAGAGCAGAGTATAGGGGAAGAGGTAGCGGAGCTGGGCTGGAGCAGAGCAGGGTATAGGGGAAGATGTAGCAGAGCTGGGCTGGAGGCAGAACAGAGAGTATAGGGGAAGAGGTAGCAGAGCTGGGCTGGAGCAGAGCAGGGTATAGGGGAAGATGCAGCAGAGCTGGGCTGGAAGCAGAGAAGAGTATAGGGGAAGAGGTAGCAGAGCTGGGCCGGAGGCAGAGCAGGGTATAGGGGAAGATGTATTAGAGCTGGGCTGGAGGCAGAGCAGGGTATAGGGGAAGATGTAGCAGAGCTGGGCCGGAGGCAGAGCAGAGTATAGGGGAAGAGGTAGCGGAGCTGGGCTGGAGCAGAGCAGGGTATAGGGGAAGATGTAGCAGAGCTGGGCTGGAGGCAGAGCAGAGTATAGGGGAAGAGGTAGCAGAGCTGGGCTGGGGCAGAGCAGGGTATAGGGGAAGATGCAGCAGAGCTGGGCTGGAGGCAGAGCAGAGTATAGGGGAAGAGGTAGCAGAGCTGGGCCGGAGGCAGAGCAGGTTATAGGGGAAGATGTAGCAGAGCTCGGCTGGAGGCAGAGCAGGGTATAGGGGAAGATGTAGCAGAGCTGGGCTGGAGGCAGAGCAGAGTATAGGGGAAGAGGTAGCAGAGCTGGGCTGGAGCAGAGCAGAGTATAGGGGAAGAGGTAGCAGAGCTGGGCTGGAGGCAGAGCAGGGTATAGGGGAAGATGCAGCAGAGCTGGGCTGGAGCAGAGCAGGGTATAGGGGAAGATGCAGCAGAGCTGGGCTGGAGGCAGAGCAGGGTATAGGGGAAGATGTAGCAGAGCTGGGCTGGAGGCAGAGCAGGGTATAGGGGAAGATGCAGCAGAGCTGGGCTGGAGGCAGAGCAGAGTATAGGGGAAGAGGTAGCAGAGCTGGGCTGGAGGCAGAGCAGGGTATAGGGGAAGATGTAGCAGAGCTGGGCTGGAGGCAGAGCAGGGTATAGGGGAAGATGTAGCAGAGCTGGGCTGGAGGCAGAGCAGAGTAAAGGGGAAGAGGTAGCAGAGCTGGGCTGGAGGCAGAGCAAAGTATACGGGAAGAGGCAGAGCAAAGTATATGGGAAGAGGTAGCAGAGCTGGGCTGGAGCAGAGCAGGGTATAGGGAAGATGCAGCAGAGCTGGGCTGGAGGCAGAGCAGAGTATAGGGGAAGAGGTAGCAGAGCTGGGCCGGAGGCAGAGCAGGGTATAGGGGAAGATGTAGCAGAGCTGGGCTGGAGGCAGAGCAGGGTATAGGGGAAGATGTAGCAGAGCTGGGCTGGAGGCAGAGCAGAGTATAGGGGAAGAGGTAGCAGAGCTGGGCTGGAGCAGAGCAGGGTATAGGGGAAGATGCAGCAGAGCTGGGCTGGAGCAGAGCAGGGTATAGGGGAAGATGCAGCAGAGCTGGGCCGGAGGCAGAGCAGGGTATAGGGGAAGATGTAGCAGAGCTGGGCTGGAGGCAGAGCAGGGTATAGGGGAAGATGTAGCAGAGCTGGGCTGGAGGCAGAGCAGAGTATAGGGGAAGAGGTAGCAGAGCTGGGCTGGAGGCAGAGCAAAGTATACGGGAAGAGGCAGAGCAAAGTATATGGGAAGAGGTAGCAGAGCTGGGCTGGAGGCAGAGCAGGGTATAGGGGAAGAGGTAGCAGAGCTGGGCCGGAGGCAGAGCAGGGTATAGGGGAAGAGGTAACAGAGCTGGGCTACAGGCAGAGCAAAGTATACGGGAAGAGGCAGAGCAAAGTATATGGGAAGAGGTAGCAGAGCTGGGCTGGAGGCAGAGCAAAGTATATGGGAAGAGGTAGCAGAGCTGGGCTGGAGCAGAGCAGGGTATAGGGGAAGATGCAGCAGAGCTGGGCTGGAGGCAGAGCAGAGTATAGGGGAAGAGGTAGCAGAGCTGGGCTGGAGGCAGAGCAGGGTATAGGGGAAGAGGTAGCAGAGCTGGGCCGGAGGCAGAGCAGGGTATAGGGGAAGAGGTAACAGAGCTGGGCTACAGGCAGAGCAAAGTATACGGGAAGAGGCAGAGCAAAGTATTTGGGAAGAGGTAGCAGAGCTGGGCCGGAGGCAGAGCAGGGTATAGGGGAAGATGTAGCAGAGCTGGGCTGGAGGCAGAGCAGAGTATAGGGGAAGATGTAGCAGAGCTGGGCTGGAGCAGAGCAGGGTATAGGGGAAGATGTAGCAGAGCTGGGCTGGAGGCAGAGCAGAGTATAGGGGAAGAGGTAGCAGAGCTGGGCTGGAGGCAGAGCAGGGTATAGGGGAAGATGTAGCAGAGCTGGGCTGGAGGCTGAGCAGGGTATAGGGGAAGATGTAGCAGAGCTGGGCTAGAGGCAGAGCAGAATATAGGGGAAGAGGTAGAAGAGCTGGGCTGGAGGCAGAGCAGGGTATAGGGGAAGATGTAGCAGAGCTGGGCTGGAGGCAGAGCAGGGTATAGGGGAAGAGGTAGCAGAGCTGGGCCGGAGGCAGAGCAGGGTATAGGGGAAGAGGTAACAGAGCTGGGCTACAGGCAGAGCAAAGTATACGGGAAGAGGCAGAGCAAAGTATATGGGAAGAGGTAGCAGAGCTGGGCTGGAGGCAGAGCAGGGTATAGGGGAAGATGTAGCAGAGCTGGGCTGGAGGCAGAGCAGGGTATAGGGGAAGATGTAGCAGAGCTGGGCTGGAGGCAGAGCAGAGTATAGGGGAATAGGTAGCAGAGCTGGGCTGGAGGCAGAGCAGGGTATAGGGGAAGATGTAGCAGAGCTGGGCTGAAGGCAGAGCAGAGTATAGGGGAAGATGTAGCAGAGCTGGGCTGGAGGCAGAGCAGGGTATAGGGGAAGATGTAGCAGAGCTGGGCTGGAGGCAGAGCAGGGTATAGGGGAAGATGTAGCAGAGCTGGGCTGGAGGCAGAGCAGAGTATAGGGGAAGAGGTAGCAGAGCTGGGCTGGAGGCAGAGCAAAGTATACGGGAAGAGGCAGAGCAAAGTATATGGGAAGAGGTAGCAGAGCTGGGCTGGAGGCAGAGCAGGGTATAGGGGAAGAGGTAGCAGAGCTGGGCCGGAGGCAGAGCAGGGTATAGGGGAAGAGGTAACAGAGCTGGGCTACAGGCAGAGCAAAGTATACGGGAAGAGGCAGAGCAAAGTATATGGGAAGAGGTAGCAGAGCTGGGCTGGAGGCAGAGCAAAGTATATGGGAAGAGGTAGCAGAGCTGGGCTGGAGCAGAGCAGGGTATAGGGGAAGATGCAGCAGAGCTGGGCTGGAGGCAGAGCAGAGTATAGGGGAAGAGGTAGCAGAGCTGGGCTGGAGGCAGAGCAGGGTATAGGGGAAGAGGTAGCAGAGCTGGGCCGGAGGCAGAGCAGGGTATAGGGGAAGAGGTAACAGAGCTGGGCTACAGGCAGAGCAAAGTATACGGGAAGAGGCAGAGCAAAGTATTTGGGAAGAGGTAGCAGAGCTGGGCCGGAGGCAGAGCAGGGTATAGGGGAAGATGTAGCAGAGCTGGGCTGGAGGCAGAGCAGAGTATAGGGGAAGATGTAGCAGAGCTGGGCTGGAGCAGAGCAGGGTATAGGGGAAGATGTAGCAGAGCTGGGCTGGAGGCAGAGCAGAGTATAGGGGAAGAGGTAGCAGAGCTGGGCTGGAGGCAGAGCAGGGTATAGGGGAAGATGTAGCAGAGCTGGGCTGGAGGCTGAGCAGGGTATAGGGGAAGATGTAGCAGAGCTGGGCTAGAGGCAGAGCAGAATATAGGGGAAGAGGTAGAAGAGCTGGGCTGGAGGCAGAGCAGGGTATAGGGGAAGATGTAGCAGAGCTGGGCTGGAGGCAGAGCAGGGTATAGGGGAAGAGGTAGCAGAGCTGGGCCGGAGGCAGAGCAGGGTATAGGGGAAGAGGTAACAGAGCTGGGCTACAGGCAGAGCAAAGTATACGGGAAGAGGCAGAGCAAAGTATATGGGAAGAGGTAGCAGAGCTGGGCTGGAGGCAGAGCAGGGTATAGGGGAAGATGTAGCAGAGCTGGGCTGGAGGCAGAGCAGGGTATAGGGGAAGATGTAGCAGAGCTGGGCTGGAGGCAGAGCAGAGTATAGGGGAAGAGGTAGCAGAGCTGGGCTGGAGCAGAGCAGGGTATAGGGGAAGATGCAGCAGAGCTGGGCTGGAGGCAGAGCAGGGTATAGGGGAAGATGTAGCAGAGCTGGGCTGGAGGCAGAGCAGGGTATAGGGGAAGATATACCAGAGCTGGGCTGGAGGCAGAGCAGAGTATAGGGGAAGAGGTAGCAGAGCTGGGCTGGAGGCAGAGCAAAGTATACGGGAAGAGGCAGAGCAAAGTATATGGGAAGAGGTAGCAGAGCTGGGCTGGAGGCAGAGCAGGGTATAGGGGAAGAGGTAGCAGAGCTGGGCCGGAGGCAGAGCAGGGTATAGGGGAAGAGGTAACAGAGCTGGGCTACAGGCAGAGCAAAGTATACGGGAAGAGGCAGAGCAAAGTATATGGGAAGAGGTAGCAGAGCTGGGCTGGAGGCAGAGCATGGTATAGGGGAAGATGTAGCAGAGCTGGGCTGGAGGCAGAGCAGGGTATAGGGGAAGATGTAGCAGAGCTGGGCTGGAGGCAGAGCAGATTATAGGGGAAGAGGTAGCGGAGCTGGGCTGGAGCAGAGCAGGGTATAGGGGAAGATGTAGCAGAGCTGGGCTGGAGGCAGAACAGAGAGTATAGGGGAAGAGGTAGCAGAGCTGGGCTGGAGCAGAGCAGGGTATAGGGGAAGATGCAGCAGAGCTGGGCTGGAAGCAGAGCAGAGTATAGGGGAAGAGGTAGCAGAGCTGGGCCGGAGGCAGAGCAGGGTATAGGGGAAGATGTAGCAGAGCTGGGCTGGAGGCAGAGCAGGGTATAGGGGAAGATGTAGCAGAGCTGGGCCGGAGGCAGAGCAGAGTATAGGGGAAGAGGTAGCGGAGCTGGGCTGGAGCAGAGCAGGGTATAGGGGAAGATGTAGCAGAGCTGGGCTGGAGGCAGAGCAGAGTATAGGGGAAGAGGTAGCAGAGCTGGGCTGGGGCAGAGCAGGGTATAGGGGAAGATGCAGCAGAGCTGGGCTGGAGGCAGAGCAGAGTATAGGGGAAGAGGTAGCAGAGCTGGGCCGGAGGCAGAGCAGTTTATAGGGGAAGATGTAGCAGAGCTGGGCTGGAGGCAGAGCAGGGTATAGGGGAAGATGTAGCAGAGCTGGGCTGGAGGCAGAGCAGAGTATAGGGGAAGAGGTAGCAGAGCTGGGCTGGAGCAGAGCAGGGTATAGGGGAAGATGCAGCAGAGCTGGGCTGGAGCAGAGCAGGGTATAGGGGAAGATGCAGCAGAGCTGGGCTGGAGGCAGAGCAGGGTATAGGGGAAGATGTAGCAGAGCTGGGCTGGAGGCAGAGCAGAGTATAGGGGAAGAGGTAGCAGAGCTGGGCTGGAGGCAGAGCAGGGTATAGGGGAAGATGTAGCAGAGCTGGGCTGGAGGCAGAGCAGGGTATAGGGGAAGATGTAGCAGAGCTGGGCTGGAGGCAGAGCAGAGTAAAGGGGAAGAGGTAGCAGAGCTGGGCTGGAGGCAGAGCAAAGTATACGGGAAGAGGCAGAGCAAAGTATATGGGAAGAGGTAGCAGAGCTGGGCTGGAGCAGAGCAGGGTATAGGGAAGATACAGCAGAGCTGGGCTGGAGGCAGAGCAGAGTATAGGGGAAGAGGTAGCAGAGCTGGGCCGGAGGCAGAGCAGGGTATAGGGGAAGATGTAGCAGAGCTGGGCTGGAGGCAGAGCAGGGTATAGGGGAAGATGTAGCAGAGCTGGGCTGGAGGCAGAGCAGAGTATAGGGGAAGAGGTAGCAGAGCTGGGCTGGAGCAGAGCAGGGTATAGGGGAAGATGCAGCAGAGCTGGGCTGGAGCAGAGCAGGGTATAGGGGAAGATGCAGCAGAGCTGGGCTGGAGGCAGAGCAGGGTATAGGGGAAGATGTAGCAGAGCTGGGCTGGAGGCAGAGCAGGCTATAGGGGAAGATGCAGCAGAGCTGGGCTGGAGGCAGAGCAGAGTATAGGGGAAGAGGTAGCAGAGCTGGGCTGGAGGCAGAGCAGGGTATAGGGGAAGATGTAGCAGAGCTGGGCTGAAGGCAGAGCAGAGTATAGGGGAAGATGTAGCAGAGCTGGGCTGGAGGCAGAGCAGGGTATAGGGGAAGATGTAGCAGAGCTGGGCTGGAGGCAGAGCAGGGTATAGGGGAAGATGTAGCAGAGCTGGGCTGGAGGCAGAGCAGAGTATAGGGGAAGAGGTAGCAGAGCTGGGCTGGAGGCAGAGCAAAGTATACGGGAAGAGGCAGAGCAAAGTATATGGGAAGAGGTAGCAGAGCTGGGCTGGAGGCAGAGCAGGGTATAGGGGAAGAGGTAGCAGAGCTGGGCCGGAGGCAGAGCAGGGTATAGGGGAAGAGGTAACAGAGCTGGGCTACAGGCAGAGCAAAGTATACGGGAAGAGGCAGAGCAAAGTATATGGGAAGAGGTAGCAGAGCTGGGCTGGAGGCAGAGCAAAGTATATGGGAAGAGGTAGCAGAGCTGGGCTGGAGCAGAGCAGGGTATAGGGGAAGATGCAGCAGAGCTGGGCTGGAGGCAGAGCAGAGTATAGGGGAAGAGGTAGCAGAGCTGGGCCGGAGGCAGAGCAGGGTATAGGGGAAGATGTAGCAGAGCTGGGCAGGAGGCAGAGCAGGGTATAGGGGAAGATGTAGCAGAGCTGGGCTGGAGGCAGAGCAGAGTATAGGGGAAGAGGTAGCAGAGCTGGGCTGGAGCAGAGCAGGGTATAGGGGAAGATGTAGCAGAGCTGGGCTGGAGGCAGAGCAGGGTATAGGGGAAGATGTAGCAGAGCTGGGCTGGAGGCAGAGCAGAGTATAGGGGAAGAGGTAGCAGAGCTGGGATGGAGCAGAGCAGGGTATAGGGGAAGATGCAGCAGAGCTGGGCTGGAGGCAGAGCAGGGTATAGGGGAAGATGTAGCAGAGCTGGGCTGGAGGCAGAGCAGGGTATAGGGGAAGATATACCAGAGCTGGGCTGGAGGCAGAGCAGAGTATAGGGGAAGAGGTAGCAGAGCTGGGCTGGAGGCAGAGCAAAGTATACGGGAAGAGGCAGAGCAAAGTATATGGGAAGAGGTAGCAGAGCTGGGCTGGAGGCAGAGCAGGGTATAGGGGAAGAGGTAGCAGAGCTGGGCCGGAGGCAGAGCAGGGTATAGGGGAAGAGGTAACAGAGCTGGGCTACAGGCAGAGCAAAGTATACGGGAAGAGGCAGAGCAAAGTATATGGGAAGAGGTAGCAGAGCTGGGCCGGAGGCAGAGCAGGGTATAGGGGAAGATGTAGCAGAGCTGGGCTGGAGGCAGAACAGAGTATAGGGGAAGAGGTAGCAGAGCTGGGCTGCAGCAGAGCAGGGTATAGGGGAAGATGCAGCAGAGCTGGGCTGGAGGCAGAGCAGAGTATAGGGGAAGAGGTAGCAGAGCTGGGGCGGAGGCAGAGCAAGGTATAGGGGAAGGTGTAGCAGAGCTGGGCTGGAGGCAGAGCAGGGTATAGGGGAAGATGTAGCAGAGCTGGGCTGGAGGCAGAGCAGAGTATAGGGGAAGAGGTAGCAGAGCTGGGCTGGAGCAGAGCAGGGTATAGGGGAAGATGCAGCAGAGCTGGGCTGGAGGCAGAGCAGGGTATAGGGGAAGATGTAGCAGAGCTGGGCTGGAGGCAGAGCAGGGTATAGGGGAAGATATACCAGAGCTGGGCTGGAGGCAGAGCAGAGTATAGGGGAAGAGGTAGCAGAGCTGGGCTGGAGGCAGAGCAAAGTATACGGGAAGAGGCAGAGCAAAGTATATGGGAAGAGGTAGCAGAGCTGGGCTGGAGGCAGAGCAGGGTATAGGGGAAGAGGTAGAAGAGCTGGGCCGGAGGCAGAGCAGGGTATAGGGGAAGAGGTAACAGAGCTGGGCTACAGGCAGAGCAAAGTATACGGGAAGAGGCAGAGCAAAGTATATGGGAAGAGGTAGCAGAGCTGGGCTGGAGGCAGAGCAGGGTATAGGGGAAGAGGTAGCAGAGCTGGGCTGGAGGCAGAGCAGGGTATAGGGGAAGATGTAGCAGAGCTGGGCTGGAGGCAGAGCAGAGTATAGGGGAAGATGTAGCAGAGCTGGGCTGGAGCAGAGCAGGGTATAGGGGAAGATGTAGCAGAGCTGAGCTGGAGGCAGAGCAGAGTATAGGGGAAGAGGTAGCAGAGCTGGGCTGGAGGCAGAGCATGGTATAGGGGAAGATGTAGCAGAGCTGGGCTGGAGGCAGAGCAGGGTATAGGGGAAGATGTAGCGGAGCTGGGCTGGAGGCAGAGCAGAGTATAGGGGAAGAGGTAGCGGAGCTGGGCTGGAGCAGAGCAGGGTATAGGGGAAGATGTAGCAGAGCTGGGCTGGAGGCAGAACAGAGAGTATAGGGGAAGAGGTAGCAGAGCTGGGCTGGAGCAGAGCAGGGTATAGGGGAAGATGCAGCAGAGCTGGGCTGGAAGCAGAGCAGAGTATAGGGGAAGAGGTAGCAGAGCTGGGCCGGAGGCAGAGCAGGGTATAGGGGAAGATGTAGCAGCGCTGGGCTGGAGGCAGAGCAGGGTATAGGGGAAGATGTAGCAGAGCTGGGCCGGAGGCAGAGCAGAGTATAGGGGAAGAGGTAGCGGAGCTGGGCTGGAGCAGAGCAGGGTATAGGGGAAGATGTAGCAGAGCTGGGCTGGAGGCAGAGCAGAGTATAGGGGAAGAGGTAGCAGAGCTGGGCTGGGGCAGAGCAGGGTATAGGGGAAGATGCAGCAGAGCTGGGCTGGAGGCAGAGCAGAGTATAGGGGAAGAGGTAGCAGAGCTGGGCCGGAGGCAGAGCAGGTTATAGGGGAAGATGTAGCAGAGCTGGGCTGGAGGCAGAGCAGGGTATAGGGGAAGATGTAGCAGAGCTGGGCTGGAGGCAGAGCAGAGTATAGGGGAAGAGGTAGCAGAGCTGGGCTGGAGCAGAGCAGGGTATAGGGGAAGATGCAGCAGAGCTGGGCTGGAGCAGAGCAGGGTATAGGGGAAGATGCAGCAGAGCTGGGCTGGAGGCAGAGCAGGGTATAGGGGAAGATGTAGCAGAGCTGGGCTGGAGGCAGAGCAGGGTATAGGGGAAGATGCAGCAGAGCTGGGCTGGAGGCAGAGCAGAGTATAGGGGAAGAGGTAGCAGAGCTGGGCTGGAGGCAGAGCAGGGTATAGGGGAAGATGTAGCAGAGCTGGGCTGGAGGCAGAGCAGAGTATAGGGGAAGAGGTAGCAGAGCTGGGCTGGAGGCAGAGCAGGGTATAGGGGAAGATGTAGCAGAGCTGGGCTGGAGGCAGAGCAGGGTATAGGGGAAGATGTAGCAGAGCTGGGCTGGAGGCAGAGCAGAGTAAAGGGGAAGAGGTAGCAGAGCTGGGCTGGAGGCAGAGCAAAGTATACGGGAAGAGGCAGAGCAAAGTATATGGGAAGAGGTAGCAGAGCTGGGCTGGAGCAGAGCAGGGTATAGGGAAGATGCAGCAGAGCTGGGCTGGAGGCAGAGCAGAGTATAGGGGAAGAGGTAGCAGAGCTGGGCCGGAGGCAGAGCAGGGTATAGGGGAAGATGTAGCAGAGCTGGGCTGGAGGCAGAGCAGGGTATAGGGGAAGATGTAGCAGAGCTGGGCTGGAGGCAGAGCAGAGTATAGGGGAAGAGGTAGCAGAGCTGGGCTGGAGTAGAGCAGGGTATAGGGGAAGATGCAGCAGAGCTGGGCTGGAGCAGAGCAGGGTATAGGGGAAGATGCAGCAGAGCTGGGCTGGAGGCAGAGCAGGGTATAGGGGAAGATGTAGCAGAGCTGGGCTGGAGGCAGAGCAGGGTATAGGGGAAGATGCAGCAGAGCTGGGCTGGAGGCAGAGCAGAGTATAGGGGAAGAGGTAGCAGAGCTGGGCTGGAGGCAGAGCAGGGTATAGGGGAAGATGTAGCAGAGCTGGGCTGGAGGCAGAGCAGAGTATAGGGGAAGATGTAGCAGAGCTGGGCTGGAGGCAGAGCAGGGTATAGGGGAAGATGTAGCAGAGCTGGGCTGGAGGCAGAGCAGGGTATAGGGGAAGATGTAGCAGAGCTGGGCTGGAGGCAGAGCAGAGTATAGGGGAAGAGGTAGCAGAGCTGGGCTGGAGGCAGAGCAAAGTATACGGGAAGAGGCAGAGCAAAGTATATGGGAAGAGGTAGCAGAGCTGGGCTGGAGGCAGAGCAGGGTATAGGGGAAGAGGTAGCAGAGCTGGGCCGGAGGCAGAGCAGGGTATAGGGGAAGAGGTAACAGAGCTGGGCTACAGGCAGAGCAAAGTATACGGGAAGAGGCAGAGCAAAGTATATGGGAAGAGGTAGCAGAGCTGGGCTGGAGGCAGAGCAAAGTATATGGGAAGAGGTAGCAGAGCTGGGCTGGAGCAGAGCAGGGTATAGGGGAAGATGCAGCAGAGCTGGGCTGGAGGCAGAGCAGAGTATAGGGGAAGAGGTAGCAGAGCTGGGCCGGAGGCAGAGCAGGGTATAGGGGAAGATGTAGCAGAGCTGGGCTGGAGGCAGAGCAGGGTATAGGGGAAGATGTAGCAGAGCTGGGCTGGAGGCAGAGCAGAGTATAGGGGAAGATGTAGCAGAGCTGGGCTGGAGCAGAGCAGGGTATAGGGGAAGATGCAGCAGAGCTGGGCTGGAGCAGAGCAGGGTATAGGGGAAGATGCAGCAGAGCTGGGCTGGAGGCAGAGCAGGGTATAGGGGAAGATGTAGCAGAGCTGGGCTGGAGGCAGAGCAGGGTATAGGGGAAGATGCAGCAGAGCTGGGCTGGAGGCAGAGCACAGTATAGGGGAAGAGGTAGCAGAGCTGGGCTGGAGGCAGAGCAGGGTATAAGGGAAGATGTAGCAGAGCTGGGCTGGAGGCAGAGCAGAGTATAGGGGAAGATGTAGCAGAGCTGGTCTGGAGGCAGAGCAGGGTATAGGGGAAGATGTAGCAGAGCTGGGCTGGAGGCAGAGCAGGGTATAGGGGAAGATGTAGCAGAGCTGGGCTGGAGGCAGAGCAGGGTATAGGGGAAGATGCAGCAGAGCTGGGCTGGAGGCAGAGCAGAGTATAGGGGAAGAGGTAGCAGAGCTGGGCTGGAGGCAGAGCAGGGTATAGGGTAAGATGTAGCAGAGCTGGGCTGGAGGCAGAGCAGAGTATAGGGGAAGATGTAGCAGAGCTGGGCTGGAGGCAGAGCAGGGTATAGGGGAAGATGTAGTAGAGCTGGGCTGGAGGCAGAGCAGGGTATAGGGGAAGATGTAGCAGAGCTGGGCTGGAGGCAGAGCAGAGTATAGGGGAAGAGGTAGCAGAGCTGGGCTGGAGGCAGAGCAAAGTATACGGGAAGAGGCAGAGCAAAGTATATGGGAAGAGGTAGCAGAGCTGGGCTGGAGGCAGAGCAGGCTATAGGGGAAGAGGTAGCAGAGCTGGGCCGGAGGCAGAGCCGGGTATAGGGGAAGAGGTAACAGAGCTGGGCTACAGGCAGAGCAAAGTATACGGGAAGAGGCAGAGCAAAGTATATGGGAAGAGGTAGCAGAGCTGGGCTGGAGCAGAGCAGGGTATAGGGGAAGATGCAGCAGAGCTGGGCTGGAGGCAGAGCAGAGTATATGGGAAGAGGTAGCAGAGCTGGGCTGGAGCAGAGCAGGGTATAGGGGAAGATGCAGCAGAGCTGGGCTGGAGGCAGAGCAAAGTATATGGGAAGAGGTAGCAGAGCTGGGCTGGAGCAGAGCAGGGTATAGGGGAAGATGCAGCAGAGCTGGGCTGGAGGCAGAGCAGAGTATAGGGGAAGAGGTAGCAGAGCTGGGCTGGAGCAGAGCAGGGTATAGGGGAAGATGCAGCAGAGCTGGGCTGGAGGCAGAGCAGAGTATAGGGGAAGAGGTAGCAGAGCTGGGCCGGAGGCAGAGCAGGGTATAGGGGAAGATGTAGCAGAGCTGGGCTGGAGGCAGAGCAGGGTATAGGGGAAGATGTAGCAGAGCTGGGCTGGAGGCAGAGCAGAGTATAGGGGAAGAGGTAGCAGAGCTGGGCTGGAGCAGAGCAGGGTATAGGGGAAGATGCAGCAGAGCTGGGCTGGAGGCAGAGCAGGGTATAGGGGAAGATGTAGGAGAGCTGGGCTGGTGGCAGAGCAGGGTATAGGGGAAGATGCAGCAGAGCTGGGCTGGAGGCAGAGCAGGGTATAGGGGAAGATGTAGCAGAGCTGGGCTGGAGGCAGAGCAGAGTATAGGGGAAGAGGTAGCAGAGCTGGGCTGGATGCAGAGCATGATGTACAGGATCCATTACTGCATTAGAATCCCAGGGACTTCGCATTATCACAGCTGTTATGGGAGGCAGTGAGTGGGGCCAGACACACATGGATGGAATCTCCCTTCCTTCTGCCCACTCTCAGGTCTCAAGAGGAGGAGCAACACTCTCTTCTCATCTCTCACCTTCATCTGTCAACTTGTCCAGAGCGTAGCCAGGATTTTTTTCCATTGTGGGTGCATTTTTTCTTCTGAGGTGAACCCCACTTCAATGATCATTGGCAGGACACAAGTGGGAGTGGTTTCAGCGAGAGGAACTAATAATTAGTAACTACCTTTCTGTATTACGTGGCAAGTGGTCCCATGCACCAGCCTGTGGGATTCTATAGCAAGTAACAGGTCTCTAGCATCGCTCTCGGGGAATCCTATATTGAGTTATTATCGTGCAAAGTTGCTGCAGAACTTAGTGCAGCCCTGGTGCATCCTCCTACAGGTCACTCATGCTGCACCCCATCACACCCTATGTATAATTCATTATTTATTGCTGCTTACAATTACATACTGATCACTGGTATGGTGCTCTTTGTTCCTGTATAGCTTCTTAGGTCATGTACTCCTATTGTGAATTTTTATACAGTACATTTTTTACTGTTCCACTACTTCAGCATTCATTTGACTTCTGGAAAGAGTTGGACTTTAACAACAATAGAGAGACCTGTTGTTCTGATTAAAATCATTTAGATGCCAGTCACATACTGTAGGTCACTAAAAGACCAGTCTGTAAAGGTTCTGCCTCTGGGTACATTGTTTACCTGCAGCGGGTGCAAAGAGCATTGCATGGAGGCAGCAGAGGGTGCACTGAGATTAGACACCTGGTTATTATTATAACTAAACAGCAACAAATGCCATTTTCACACAAAGGAGCAACCTGGGGAATATGTACAGTAGTATATATGGTTGCAATGGGTTAAACATCAGCATTTTCTTGATTCTTTACAATCTATTATGACATGCAGGGTCAAGTGTAATAGGGTGAGAGTTTAGAAAATGTCAGAGTTTAGCAGTAACCTCTCTCACTTTTTAAGCTCAGCCAATGTAACAGAGTCCGAGAATATGTACACTTGCATGTTTATAGGCTCATAAAACTCTCACAATTAAAAATACTCATCCAGAGGATTTCCCATTTTGAAGATAAAACTCAATCCTATTACATTTGTCCTGCAAAGTTTGTTCCTACAGACTTCAAAGGGACATGGCTCTTGTACAGGGACCACGATACACATTTATGTTATAGTTGTGTGACCAGGGTTTTACTGATAAGTCTATGTTATATGCTTTATATGTTTTATAAGATGTTCCGACGTAGGTCCAGGGAGTATTTTAAAGTCAATACCCTGGAGTCACAACAAAATGGCACACAGCATACAATCTGACCTCTACGTTATTATTTATATAGCACTTTTCTCCTGCTAGGACTCAAAGTGCTTAAATACTTGGGACATAGCACAATATTATATAGCCTTTTTTTTGTGTGTTAGTCCTCTCTCCCTTGTGTTGCTGTAACTCCACATACTATTGCATTTTGCTTTAGCCATACTGTACCTCCCAACTGTCCCGCTTCTGGCGGGACAGAACTGCTATTTAGGTACTGTCCACCATCCCACCCAAGGATGAGATATATGTAGCAGAGCTGGGCTGGAGGCAGAGCAGAGTATAGGGGAAGAGGTAGCAGAGCTGGGCTGGAGGCAGAGCAAAGTATACGGGAAGAGGCAGAGCAAAGTATATGGGAAGAGGTAGCAGAGCTGGGCTGGAGGCAGAGCAGAGTATGCCAGTCACATACTGTAGGTCACTAAAAGACCAGTCTGTAAAGGTTCTGCCTCTGGGTACATTGTTTACCTGCAGCGGGTGCAAAGAGCATTGCATGGAGGCAGCAGAGGGTGCACTGAGATTAGACACCTGGTTATTATTATAACTAAACAGCAACAAATGCCATTTTCACACAAAGGAGCAACCTGGGGAATATGTACAGTAGTATATATGGTTGCAATGGGTTAAACATCAGCATTTTCTTGATTCTTTACAATCTATTATGACATGCAGGGTCAAGTGTAATAGGGCAGATGTATGCAAAACCTTCTCATACAAATAATAACAAAATCATGTAAGAAGAAAAAGACTCCCAGCTGAACAAAAAGAGTCTATTCAGCACCCAATCAAGGGGGCTTCAACTAACCACACCGACAGAACCAGCTGACAGCGTCTAGCCTCCCCCTATCCAGATCCATCATCCTCTTCAGCTCTTGTAGAATCGAACCCACCACCACTTCACAGAGGAGGACCTTTCTGTATGGAGACATGACACCGTGCACCCCACGTGTGGTATCTACCTGCTAAACTAACTAAAAAAATTGTGGTCAAATCAAATCCACTGTACCTTCTGACTACCCCATAAGCCAACTCAGGGTAACTAAGACCCGAAAGGCACGGGATTCCAATGGCCCTTGATACCTCCTCATAAACTTTTACATTAAAGGGGCACTCATGCAGGCAGGAAGTGGTCCATTGTCTCCTCCACCCCTGGACATTACATTCTGTCAATGTCCCAATATTTATGCACCTGACTGTATATCCAGCTCCAGACCCTTTCTAGCGGGGGACTGATGCCACAGCCAAGGAAGCCCCTTCAACGGGCCTCCATGCCGCAACATCAGCTCTGACCACTAGTCAGCCGAGGCCAGGGATCCCTGGGGAGTTGGGGACCCCTTCAATAAAGGGGTCCCCCTCTCCAGGGCACCCCTGGCTTAGGCTGATATCCTGGGGCTATCCCCGCCATCCCTGGGCTGTGGGTGGCAGGTTGATTGTGTATGTGTAGTGTAATAATAGAGTTTTCACATTGTCTTTACAGTAGAACTGCAGGTCCCAGCAAGCCTCCCCAGCATGCTGGTACTTGGCAAACCACAAGTACCAGCATGCGGGCATTAAGGGCCCGCTGGTACATATAGTTCACCTGTAAACAAATGTGTAAAAAAAAACACAAGACACACATACCGTGAAAATAAAGTTTTATTGCATGCATACATACATACATACTCTCACATACTCACCTGCTCCCAGATGTTCACGTCTTAATCTAGATGGCTTGTTATTGCCAGGGAGAAGATGCCCCAGGTCCAGGCGTCCAGTCTGCCATCTAGCTTAAGATGCTGCCAGGCAACGTCTTAAGCTAGATGGCTTGTTATTGCCAGGGTGAATATGCCCCCAGGTCCAGGCGTCCAGGAATAGCGGGGAGCACAGGGGTTGAAGGGGTGCACTGCAGAGCATGGGGGTGCCCAGCAATTAGGGAAAAGGGCTGCAGGGTGGATGTTGGGCCTTGCATTGCCAGAAGCACTTACAGGGATTTAAGGGCTGGCTGGGACCTGTAGTGCCACGGTTGAAAGTAGAGGCGGGGGATGTGCTATTAGTGGGGCAGCATCTAGGATGTATACCTTTTTGTATTGTCTAACTGTAACATGTCGATCATTTATTTGTCAATCTATTTACGGTCGACCTATTTAGTTTCAATCTAGGACTCGTCGATCTTTTATATGTCGATCTATTAACTGACGACCTATTTAGTTTCAATCTTTTATTATGTCTATCATGTGTTTTGTCGATCTTCATATTGTCGGTATGCTTTGTTTCGATCATATGTAGTGTCAATCTAATGTCCGTATCAATCTCGTGTTTGTCGATATAGAGGTGCAGTCGATCTATAGTTTGTCGACATCGATGGAGTCGATGTATGTTTTGTCGATCTAACTGAGGTCGATCAGACAACCGGATACCGATGTTTTCGTCTCTAGACTAAAAATTATCAACTTAACCTGAACCAAACCAAAAACATTTCCTCCCATGTTCTACTCAATGAGAACGCCACAAGAGTCTCTGGTTATTGAATATGAATGGCAGTGAGGAAAAATATAAGAAATATGAAAAATTATGAAATTATGAGAAATATTATAACAAAAAAAGAAAGAAAAATCAGCAAAAGAAATAAGGATTGATTGTCATAGTGGTCACCTCCAAAGCTCCACTTGTTCCCTTATCACAGCAAGCATCGTCATGGTAATAGCATAAGGTGTTCCTTTACTGAGGATTAAGCCATTTACTGAGCCCTGCTGGGGTCCCAGCGGAAGATTTATTGTTTGCTAAAGGTTAGCGATGAGCACTGTTGGTTAGAATGTAGCTCTCACAAGCAGGGACCTCTTCCCTCATGTGCTCCTCTTTACATTTTCTTCTACTCTTTACTCCCCATTAGGGCACCTAAGACGTGACTGCCAACTCCGGGCACCTAAGACGTGACTGCCAACTCCGGGCACCTAAGACGTGACTGCCAACTCCGGGCACCTAAGACGTGACTGCCAACTCCGGGCACCTAAGACGTGACTGCCAACTCCGGGCACCTAACACGTGACTGCCAACTCCGGGCACCTAACACGTGACTGCCAACTCCGGGCACCTAACACGTGACTGCCAACTCCCTGCTGCTTATTGTGAGTGTTATAATCAAAGCCTTCCAGCTCTCATCTTAACTTGCTGCTACATACTCCTCTCTCCCTGCCTACCCCATCTGTGTCATCCCTGTTTGTCTGCCCCTCCCCCTTAGAATGTAAGCTCCTATGAGCAGGGCCCTCTACCCTCTTGTGCATCTCCTTACTATACCTTCATCTACTTCTTACTCTCTACCAGGGCACGTAACAGTTGATTGCTTTGCATTGTTGCTTATCTGGGTGTTATGGTCGTGAATGTATATTATCCATGCCCTGTAATGTATTGTAATGTACTGTAAGTCACTGTAAATCAATATATTTCTTTATGTACTTTGTAAGGCGCTGCGGAAAACTTGTGGCGCCATATAAACGATAATAATTATAATAATCGCTATTGCAGCAATGTATATAAATCGTGTCCTTGTACTGCACTGTAATATACTGTAAGTTACTTGTTTCTTGTTCACCTATTAGTTCTATGTACTATGTAAGGCACTGCAGAACACTTGTGGCGCCATATAAATAAAGGATAATAATAATAATCTATCCATCTATCTCATATCTATATATCTATCTAATATCTATCTATCTCATATATATCTATCCATCTCATATCTATCTATCTCTCATATCTATTTATCTATCTCATATCTATCTATTTATCTATCTCAAATCTATCTATCTCAAATATATATATATACACACACACAGTATCCATCTCATATCTATCTATCTCATATCTATCTTATATATATCTACAGTATCTATCTCGTATATATCTACAGTATATATCTCATCTATCTCATATCTATCTCATATCTACAGTATCTATCTCATATCTATCTCATATATATCTACAGTATTTATCTCATATCTATATCACGTATGTCTACAGTATCTATCTCATATCTATCTCATATATATCTCATACTTGCCTACTTTTGATAATTAGTTTCAGGGAGATTATAGTCGGTTGTAGTATGTGTCATCGAGGGGGGGGGGTGTCATGCTCCGCCCAAAGGGCGTGTCTAGCTTTACCTATGGGCATATCTATTTGATAGTGGATAGTTCCCCTTCAGTAGATGTACCCTGAGGTCATCACTCAATGTCCAACGTCAATAGTTACTATCCCTGTGCACATGGAGGGGAAATATAAGCCTGTGGCAAGTGAAGCGTGGCAAGCGAACAAATTTCAACTTTTGGTGGCCTTTATGGAACCGCACTTCCGCCCCCACTTTACGTCACTTCTAGGTACATCTACTGAAAGGGATCTATACACTACCATATCTATTTCTACTCAGGGGTGAGACGCCGGCAATAACGGGGTTGGATACTGCAAAATGCAGGTGCTGGGGATTGTGGGTAAGGGTAACGGCTGTCCAGTTGCTGTGTGTGGGCTGGTGTCTCAATGCTGTTGCTGCGGTGCAAGATGTGTCATATATCATTATCACTGTACATTCCCCTCTCCCCCTATATAATAATAATACCACATATCAGTGTGTGCTGGGAGCTGTGCTATTCCCCCTCATATATCACTATACAGTCCCCTCTCCCCTATATAATACCACATATCAGTGTGTGCTGGGAGCTGTGCTATTCCCCCTCATATATCACTTTACAGTCCCCTCTCCCCTATATTATTATAATAATACCACATATCAGTGTGTGCTGGGAGCTGTGCTATTCCCCCTCATATATCACTTTACAGTCCCCTCTCCCCTATATTATTATAATAATACCACATATCAGAGTGTACTGGGAGCTGTGTCCCCTCCTCTCTTATATATCACTGTACAGTCCATCTTCCCCTATATAATAATACCACATAGTATGTACTGGGAGGTGTGTCCCCTCCCCTCATATATCACTGTACAGTCCATCTTCCCCTATATAATAATAATACCACATAGTATGTACTGGGAGCTGTGTCCCCTCCTCTCATATCACTGTACAGTCCCCTCTCCCCCTATATAATAATAATACCACATATCAGTGTGTGCTGGGAGCTGTGTTATTCCCCCTCATATATCACTGTACAGTCCATCTTCCCCTATATAATAATAAAACCACATAGTATGTGCTGGGAGCTGTGTCCTCTCCTCTCATATCACTGTACAGTCCATCTTCCCCTATACATTAATACCACATATCAGAGTGTACTGGGAGCTGTGTCCCCTCCTCTCATATCACTGTACAGTCCCCTCTCCCCTATATAATAATAATACCACATAGTATGAGCTAGGAGCTGTGTCCCCTCCTCTCATATCACTGTACAGTCCCCTCTCCCCTATATTATTATAATAATACCACATAGTATGTACTGGGAGCTGTGTCCTCTCCCCTCATATATCACTGTACAGTCCCCTCTCCCCTATATTATTATAATAATACCACATATCAGAGTGTACTGGAAGCTGTGTCCCCTCCTCTCATATCACTGTACAGTCCATCTTCCCCTATATAATAATAATACCACATAGTATGTACTGGGAGCTGTGTCCCCTCCCCTCATATATCACTGTACAGTCCATCTTCCCCTAAATAATAATAATACCACATAGTATGTACTGGGAGCTGTGTCCTCTCCCCTCATATATCACTGTACAGTCCCCTCTCCCCTATATTATTATAATACCACATAGTATGTACTGGGAGCTGTGTCCTCTCCCCTCATATATCACTGTACAGTCCCCTCTCCCCTATATTATTATAATAATACCACATATCAGAGTGTACTGGAAGCTGTGTCCCCTCCTCATATCACTGTACAGTCCATCTTCCCCTATATTATTATAATAATACCACATATCAGAGTGTACTGGAAGCTGTGTCCCCTCCTCTCATATCACTGTACAGTCCATCTTCCCCTATATAATAATAATACCACATAGTATGTACTGGGTGCTGTGTCCCCTCCCCTCATATATCACTGTACAGTCCCCTCTCCCCTATATTATTATAATAATACCACATATCAGAGTGTACTGGAAGCTGTGTCCTCTCCCCTCATATATCACTGTACAGTCCCCTCTCCCCTATATTATTATAATAATACCACATATCAGAGTGTACTGGAAGCTGTGTCCCCTCCTCTCATATCACTGTACAGTCCATCTTCCCCTATATAATAATACTACCACATAGTATGTACTGGGAGCTGTGTCCTCTCCCCTCATATATCACTGTACAGTCCCCTCTCCCCTATATTATTATAATAATACCACATATCAGAGTGTACTGGAAGCTGTGTCCCCTCCCCTCATATATCACTCTAATCACCCTCCCGGGCCAGTGTGCAGTCTCCACAGTTACTTACCTGGTTCACATGACTCTCCTGCTGCTGCTGCTCAGTTCTCGTGGCTGCGGAGGAAGAGAAGGCGGATTCTGCTGCATTGTGGAGAGGAGGTAAGGGCAGCTCTGCCGCAGCACAACACGCCCGACCACCCGCGCATGTTCTCTTATACAGCCACGGGATCGGGCTGGGTTAGGCGGCTGGCCACCGCTACTCACTCACAATCCTGCGGTGGCCGGCCAATAAGCATGACGTCCAGACATGCGCGTCGTGCCCTCTCAAACCCCACCCTTGTCACATCCAGACTGAGTCGCGCATGCGCAGTTAGGATGTTTTGACGGGCAGTGGGGAAAACGGGAGATTCTCTTTATATTGCGGGGTAGCGGGAGGGTAGGCAAGTATGATATATCTACAGTATCTATCTCATATCAATTTATCTCATATCTATATCTATCTCATATCTATTTTTCTCATATCTATCTATATCATATCTCATATCAATCTATCTCATATCTATATCTATCTCATATCTATCTCATACCTATCCATCTCATATATATCTACAGTATCTATCTCATATCTATCTACAGTATCTATCTCATATATATCTACAGTATCTATCTATCTCATATCTATCTATCTATCTCATATCTATCTCATATATATCTACAGTATCTACCTCATATCTATCTCATATATATCTACAGTATATCTATATCATATATATCTATCTCATAAATATCTACAGTATCTATCTCATATCTATCTATTCATCTATCTCATATCTATATCTATCTATCTCATATCTATCTATCTCATATATATCTACAGTGTCTATCTCATATTTATCTCATATATATGAGATAGATATGAGAAAAATAGATATGAGATAGATAGATATGAGATAGATAGATATAGATATGAGCTAGATAGATATGAGATAGATACTGTAGATATTTATGAGATAGATATGAGAAAAATAGATATCTACAGTATCTATATCATATATATCTCATATCTATCTACAGTATCTATCTCATATATATCCATCTATCTCATATCTATATCTATCTCATATATATCGATCTATCTCATATATATCTACAGTATCTATCTCATAGCTATCTCATTAATATCTACAGTATCTATCTATATCATATATATCTATCTCATATCTATCTCATATATATCTACAGTATCTATATCATATATATCTCATATCTATCTACAGTATCTATCTCATATCTATCCATCTATCTCATATCTATATCTATCTCATATATATCGATCTATCTCATATATATCTACAGTATCTATCTCATATATATCTACAGTATCCATCTCATATATATCTATCTATCTCATATATATCTATCTCATATATATCTATCTCTCTCATATCTATCTATCTATCTCATATATATCTACAGTATCTATCTCATATCTATCTCATATATATCTACAGTATCTATCTCATAGCTAACTATCCATCTATCTCATATCTATATATATCTCTCTATCTCATATATATCTACAGTATCTATTTATCCATCTATCTCATATCTAACTATCTCTCATATCTATCTATCTCATATATATCTACAGTATCCATCTCATATCTATCTCATATATATCTAGAGTATCTATCTCTCATATCTATCTATCTCATATATATCTGCAGTATCTATCTCATATATATCTGCAGTATCTATCTCATATCTATCTCATATATATCTGCAGTATCTATCTCATATCTATCTCATATCTATCTCATATATATCTAGAGTATCTCTCATATCTATCTCATATATCTACAGTATCTATCTCATATCTATCACATAGCTATCTCATATATATCTACAGTATCTAGCTCATATCTATGTCATATCTATCTCATATCTATCTATACATCTATCTCATATCTTTCTATCCATCTATCTATCTCATATCTATGTATCTATATAAATTTCTTCCCTATCTTCCCCTTCTGTGTCACGCATGTTTGTCTGCCCCTCCCCTTTAGAATGTGCTTTAATCGCTATTGCAGCAATGTATATAAATCGTGTCCTTGTCCTGTAATGTAATATACTGTAAGTTACTTGTTTCTTGTTCACCTATTAGTTCTATGTACTATGTAAGGCACTGCAGAACACTTGTGGCGCCATATAAATAAAGGATAATAATAATAATAATAATAGATCACCATGACCTGTGGTCACTTTCATTGCACACTCCCTACTGGCAACTGTTTGAATTTCATCTGGAAACTTTACTGACCTCTAGTAGTACATATCCTACATCACAGGAAAGAGACAGACGGTCCTTCACCACATACATTTTCTTTACAGGCATGAAATGTCCTCTAGGTGGCAGCACAGGATCAGGACATGGAAGGGCTAAGTAGTGAGACAAAGAATTAAAACTTCAGTATGGGGGAATCTAATTATGTAAATTTTAACTTAACACCTTTTCTTAAACCAATCAAAATTACCAAAAAAAACCAGAAAGTTATCTTTTTTTTTAAATCGTTTATTAGAATTATCAGAGATAAACAACGAAATAATTCAGTGTCATAGTAGATACATTAACCAATAACAATATATAAAGTCATATAGAAAAAATAAACCTGTGACATCATAATAGAAAAAAAAATTTCAACTGTTTTGAAATTGAGAAAGATATCATCTTAAGTGTTCGTAAAAAACATTGATAAGATGTGGTAAAAAATAAAGTTCAATTAGAGGATATTTGAGGTAAAGGGAAAGGATAGAAATTAAAAAGGTGGAGGGGGGAGTGTGTAAGCGAGTCGGGACAACATAATATAAAATAATAAGTTAAAACATCAGGAGCAGAAATAGGGGTCATGGTTCACGTAAGACGGGGAAGAGTAATCGCTTAGGAAGAGTACCAGGGAAACCATATTGAGTGAAATTTATGTACTGTATTATTCAATATACTCATAGTATACTCCATTTTAGATAAAAACCAAATTCTGTTTACAAGTTCTGGTTGAGTTGGTGTCTTATGTTTTTTCCAGTTACGTGCCAGTTGGTATTTGGCTGCACAGGAGATGTGGAGAACTAGTTTGTTAGTGTCCTTGGAAACCTGATCAACCGGGACACAGAGTAAGAGGTTGGCGGGGGAGAGAGAGAGAAAGGTAAGGTAACAGCAGATGATATGAGGGAGTGAACCATACTCCAGAATGGAATAATTTTTGGGCAGGACCACCAAACATGAACAAAAGTGCCGACATGTCCACATTGCCTCCAACACAGGTTAGAGGTGTTGGGATACATATGATGGAGTTGTTCTGGGACTAAATACCATCTGGTGAGAACTCTATATATGAATTTTCTCTGATTGCCACACTAATGGAACATTTAGAAATAGTAAGACGTCCCCCGTTTCCCAGGTGTCCTAAATCTGCCTCCCATGCGAGTTCATGTGTCAAGAGTAGGGGGATTCCGGTGCCAAAATAGAATGGTATAGAAAGGATATAGTACCCTTGTCAGTAGATCGGTGTATGCAATATCTTTCTATATGAGAAGGATTTCGAGGTGAGATAGTGGAAAATAAAGAGGTAACAAAGTGTCGAATTTGCAGGTATCGGTAGTGTAACGAATTGGGGATGCTGTGTTTTTCCTGAATATCATTAAATGACTGCAGGGCGAATTGTCCTATAATGTGACGGAGGCGGGCAATACCTGTCCTGGACCAGGCAGATATCATGGTAGGTGAGAGGCCTGGTGGGAAGGAAGGGTTGTTCCATATGGGGTCTGAGGAGACTGGTATGTGGAGAGAGTTTTTTTATTAAGATTATCCCATATCGAGAGTGTTAGAGCTACTGTTGGTATTGAGAGGGTGACACGGGATCTGTACTTGCAAGGTAACCAAGGCAAGTGTGAGATTGAATCCAAACCCACTAAAGCATTCTCAAGGTCAACCCAGCGTTTAGTAAAACTAGGAGCTTGCCAGGCTACCATCTGACTCAACTGAGAGGCTTTATAGTAGTGTAGGAGCAGAGGTAAACCCAGACCTTCTTCTGATGATCGTCTAGCTAAGATATCCCAACGTATACGGAATCATTTATAGTTCCATATAAATTTACAATATAAAGATTGGAGTTGGTTGAGGACTTGGTTATCGCCACAGGTAGTGTCTGAAACAAATAAAGCAATTTTGGTAGAACATTCATCTTTATTGCATTGATGCGCCCAATCCATGAGATAAAATAAGTTTTCCATTGTAGAATATCCTGTTCAATTGATTTAAACAAAGGAGGGTAGTTAGCTTTATATAGATGAATAGGGAGAGCTTCAGATTTGGTTTGATTGACTTTGTACCCCGACAGATCTCCATATAGGGACAATTCGCAAAATAAGTTTGGTAGAGAGTTGAGTGGTTTAGTCAAAGTAAGAAGAAGATCATCGGCAAATAAAGAGAGAGTATATTGAGAGTCTCCAATAGTTACACCAGATATATCAGGGTTAGCCCGTATTCTCCTAGCCAGCCTGGAAAAAGGATCCAAAAGTATCCCCCCAGCAAGAACAGAAGCAGTTGGGTTAACATAAAGGGATTTAATAGCTTGTAAAATTTACCCCCGAGGCCAAAAGTAGTAAGCGTGTGCATCATAAATGACCAGGATACCCTATCAAAGGCTTTCTCCGTGTCCAAAGCAAGCACAAGAGAGGGAAGTTGATGATTATTTATATAGTGAATAATGTCCACTGTTTGCCTAGTATTATCAAGTGCCTGCCTGGACGGAACAAAGCCCACCTGGTCCGGATGGATAAGGTTAGGTAGAAGGGGATTGAGCCTGTTTGCAAGTATCTTAGCGAAAATTTTAAATCTGCTTTAAGTAAAGACATAGGTCGATAATTAGAGGTGATGAGAGGATCCTTACCTGGTTTGGGAATGACCGTGATGGTAGCTCTGGTGGTAGAGGGGTGAACAGTTTCACCATTCAAAATCTGGTTGAACATCTCAGGAAATTGTGGGATTAAAGAGGCTTGGAACGTTTTGTAGTAGGATATTGGGAATCCATCAGGGCCAGGTGCTTTAGATTGTTTTTGTGTTTTCAGGGCATTACAAGTTTCCTCTTCTGTAATGGGAAGTCCGAGTGTTCCCAACATTTGTGGATCAATATAGGGGAGACCACAAGAGGATAAATAATCTACAGTTTGAGGGTCGTCATTGGGGTCTGGACTGGCTGATCCTGAGAGGTTATATAAATGGCTATAATAAGTCTTAAAATAGTATTTATGGCAACTGGATTGTATTGAGATTCCTCATTGTCATCTTTAAGGGCTTGAATGGCAGATTTAGCTTTCCGGGATTTTAATCTGTTTGCTAGTAGAGCGTCCGCCTTATTACTTTTTTCATAGAAACGCTGATTAAGCCAGCGGAGGGATTTCTCGGTTGTTTTCAGCCAGAAGGGCATTAAGATAATTTTTAGCTGATGTAAGTTTTTTATAGAGAAGAGGAGAAGGATTGTTTTTGTGGGAAGTTTCTAAACTTTGAACTTCTTCAGTCAAATGAGCTAATTGAAGTTTATTCTTCTTATTTCTATAAGAAGCATAGCTAATTATATGTCCGCGTATAACCGATTTTTGGGCTTCCCAAACTAAAGGTGAACAGCGGGAATTTGCTTTATTATTAGAAAAATAATCAGCTAATGCGGATCTAATTTTTTCTTGAAATTGTGGTATCTTCAAAAGTGTTTCACTTAAATGCCAGGGATGTTTAGACATAGGTGTTTCTAGGAGATCGAAAGCAATTGTGAGAATAGAGTGGTCCGACCATGTATTGGGTAGGATAGAGGAATCGATTAAGTGTCCTGAAAGTTGGGTGCAACAAAGAAACAAATCAATTCTAGAATATATGTTTGATGAGGGGGGGAAAGTATAGTCGCGAGAGGAGGGGTTAAATGCACACCAAGCGTCGAAAAGTCCCGATTCTCATAAATGTTTATGAAGAGATTCAGTAAGTTGATGTGTTTGGGGGCGGTTTGGAGAGTGCGATTTATCTAGTTCTGGATTGAGGACAGCATTAAAGTCCCCACCTACAATGAGACAACCCTTCCTTCTTTTATTTAGAATTGAAAAAAATTAGTTGTAGAAGGAGATTTGGTTTGTGTTAGGAGCATATATATTAGCTATCGTCAAATCTAAATGTCCCAATTAACAATTTATAATAATGAACCTGCCTTCTGAGTCAGTAAAGACAGAGTCTTGAACAAAGGGTAGTTTATTGTTGATTAGTATAGCTACACCATTATGTTTACTTGGGCTGGAAGAGTAAAACACACTTGAGAAATGCTTAGATTGAAGAGATGGGTGAGAGGAGGCACAAAAGTGGGTTTCCTATAGGAATACAATGCCAGCTTTAAGACCATGAATGGAGCGAAAAAGTAATGATCGCTTCTGAGGCGTATTGAGACCTTTGACATTCATGGAGGCATTTTAATGCATTTAAAAAAAAACAGACTAGATTTGGGGGGGGAATAAAAGAACGTTGGATCCTGACTTGCTTAAAGGGTGGGGGGAAAAAAAAAAAAAAGCAGCAAGGGAGAAGTCTGGATATGAAATCCCCGAGTCCAGCGGAGGATAACACACACAGAAATTAGGACCTTAGAGTCCAGAGAGGTTTAAAAAACAAAATTCCTATAACCTCTAGAAAATATGATAATAAAAAAAAAACAGACAAAAGAAAAGTTTATAGTATGCAAAGTATTCAATAGCTAAATGTAAATAAATCTAAACAAAATTGAATTGAGATGGAACCCTCTGGGTGTGTTCTGAATATAATGAATATATTGTAAGGCCTATATTGTATTGGAAAAAACATATAATTAATGTATAAATTCTAGTAATGAGAACTTTCAAAAACAAGAAAATGAGGTATTGGCAATAGACGGAAGGCAGAGTAGCTTTGAAACACCTATATAACATCTCCTAGAATACATGGTAAATTATTGATGTATAACCTGTGGATAAACAACAATATACAGGCGAGAAAACAAAAACATGTTATATAAATTTCGCAATAATAACAATCTATATTAGTGAAAAAGGATATAAATCTTCTTGAGTGTTGATATAAAGGAGGAAGTCAGAGATCCAAAGTAGTAATAGGTATGACTGAGCAGGACTCGTGAAAAACAACAATACCTATTAGACAAGTGTGTGTTCATTTTCGATAAGGGAGAAGTTCAAGTGTCGCCATTAGTTGAGTGAGGGGGGGATCCGGATTCTTCAAGGTGAGTCAGCAAGTCTTTACCCTCTCTAGAATCTCGGATAATAATCGGTCTGCCGTGAAGATCGATAATAAGTTTAAAGGGGAACCCCCAGCGGTATTGAATTCCACGATCACATAGAGCCCTTGTTAGTTCTCTTCGTTTAATAATTGTGGTAGGTGCAAGGTCCCGATAGAACTGAAGTTTGGTATTCTCGTATAGGATGTGAGGCTTGCCTTGGGTTGGGGCTAGGATGGATTCTTTGTCTTTAAAACTGAGAAATCTTATAATGTCATCTCTCGGGGGGTCACCCTCTCGAGGTTTGGGTCTGAGTGCTCGATGCGCCCGTTTCTAGAGGTATGTGACGAGAGCCCAGGTCTGGGAGAATAAAAGAGAATATCTTATGTAGGTAGGGTTCCAGAGATTCTGAGGTTATTGATTCAGGCACATTACGAATATGGAGATTATTTTTCCTTTCACGATTTTCAAGATCTTCATTTTTGGTGCGAAGATCAGAAAGTTCTTGAGCTATATGATCCAAGTATCTGTGTGTCTCAGTCTGAGCTTTGTGGAGAATATCCTGACGAGTTTCCAGTTTAGACGTTCTAGAGGCTAAGGAGGAAATATCCGATTTAATAGATGAAACTGCCTTGTCAAGTTTGGTCTCCAAGGATTCTTTAAAGTCAGTGATTAGCGACTTTAGGGCTAGGATACATAGAGAGGGCAGGGGAAGAGGATCCATCTTCATCTTGAAGTGGAAGTGAGGGGAAGAAGGATTTTGCAGCTGTGACATTTTGTTGTTTCTTGTGAAGTGCTGAGCGATGTCGCCACTCGTTGGTTTCTTAGTTCTTGTGTTGGATCTGTTCATGACGGTAAGGGTGATTCACCGTTGGTCAGAGGTAAGCGAGATGGTTAACGTAAAAAGGCCAGTGAATAGACTCCCAGAGGGTATGAAATCTGGTGTTTAGGGTGCCATAAGCAAGTTGCGAAGATTTCAAGTGTGGCTATTAAAAAGTGATGTAATTTTACATATTGAAAAGTTACAACAAGTTGCCACAAGAGGGAGCCAAGACCTCAGTAAAAGAAACAATCAATCTGGTTACAGCAGCAAGTTGAGACACATCCCTTTTTTTATTATTTATTTCTTCAAAATCTTATTTGATCTCTCTTGGTGTTCTCTCTTTTTGTGTGTTTGCCCAGCTATATAATAGGGGGACAATGCTGCAAATCTGCAGTCTACTGGGACCAGCTATCCGGACCCGTGCAGGGTGGTGGGCTGGAAAGGATGTTAGCTGCAACAGCACATTAGAAAATGAGGTGGAAGGGTCGGTAACCCAACATTGGGCTCATCACTGATGGCTGGGCATAGAGAACGGGCTCCACAGGTCAGGAGGGGGCTGCAGTGTAGGCTGCTGGAGTATGGGACACTGGGAGTGTCCTTGGGGTGAGGGTAGCCGTGCTGGGCACTAGCCAGAGCAATCGGCTCTAATCAGGCAGCAGCAGTGAGGCTGCAGGGGGTTAGCCACTTGCGTGGTCAGACCTATGAGGAGGATGCCGTTAGGGGTGAGGCAGCCATTACAGGGGTGGTCGGCGTGCAAGGAAGCAGCCGATATACACAGCTCCCGTGATAGATGTCACTGGTGTGAGTGGGAGCCGCACGGGACACCAGCCGGAGCAATCGGCTATCACCTGGCGGCAGCGGGGCAGCAGTGGAGCCGCAGGATATCGGTCACCAGGGGGAGATTGCCGCTAGAGGGACGGCCAGTGCGCTAGGAAGCAGCCGGTATACACAGACGCCGCAGACAGGTTCAGATGTCCCAGCGGGGGTAGTAGAGCAGGTAAGCGGGTACTAACTGGGTGGAAGGGGAGCGCAGGAATCCAGTTCCCTTGTGCTTCGTGTCGTGGGCCAGTGGATGGTCCTCGCCGCATGCAGCAAATCTAGGTCCCGGCTTGAGGGAGGTGACTAGTGCCCCCCGACTCCATGAAGCCAGTCCCTCAGTTGAATGTGAGTAGAGGTGCAGTTCCGTAGCATCAGGAGGCACCAGAGGGTCAGAAACTGTGTATTTTTAAGTGTTGGAATGGAGCTACTCCAAAATGCGTCCACTCTCCATGCTCGTCAGGCCATGCCTACAAAGTTATCTTCTTTAACCACTTAACTGGCGTCAGCCTCTCTGTTCCCCGGGTTCTGCATAGGAGATCCGTTCTGCACAAATGTCTCCCCAGACCCTCCTGCAGTGATGCGGTGGTCTGTGACCCCCGACATCACTGCAGGAAACGTGCCCCAGTGCGAATGGCAGTCTGGGAAGCATGCGACACCAGTTAAAGGTTACCCTCCAGAGTATGCTGATTTCTGCATGTACAGAGATTAGCTGCAGCAGGGGGGGGACTGGTGATCAGCCGGTCCACTGCGCTCTGCATCACACAGGTAAAGGGGCGGGGCTAGACAGGGATAAAAGTGGGGGTCACGTGGGGCATCTATTTGCACTAAGGAGAGAGGTGGGGTTATGATGAACATTAAAATATATGTTTTTTTTCTGGGGGATAAAAATATTTATATAATAAACAATTACATATAGTCATCCATGCTGATGGGACCCATTGTCCCTGGGGGTGAGGGTGGGGGCTCTGCCTGGCGACTTTTTACCACTAGGGGGGTGGGGGTTGGTATTACTGGGTATTTTTTTACACTGTGGGGTTATTTTTGATGGGGGTGTCTAAGGACAAAGGGGTTGCGGGTTAGGATTAGCATCCCCATAACATCCCCTAAATGTATAGATTTTTAAATACTTCTCAAACTTAATTAAATAAATTAAAAAAAAAATGACAATTTCTGTGCGGTTTTGCCGAAATTTTTTTTGTCAGTTAAGTGGTTGAAACCCATTGAATTGTAATTGTTATGTTACCACATGTGAATGTAGAAATGTAGCTTTTCCCATTCAGTTTAATGATCCTCTCATTTCAGTGATGTTGCAGCGTGTGAACTAGGGCTCTGATTTAGGTTGTTCGCAATGTTGCGTTCGCATGCAGCCGGCCAATGTTTGCAATCTGCAAATAGAACGCAGTGTGCGTGTGCGAACCAGGTGCTGCGATCGGGAATGCGATCTCAGGCAGTACACAGACCCATCACTCATTGAGTGACAATAAGTGGCGTTTGTGGGTGGTGATGGGGAGTGGTCATGTGAACACGAGCGTGTCAGTGTGATGGAACGACGATGCAGGGGCGTGCATAGATTATTCACAGTGATCCCATACGCAGCCTGAGTACTCACTGTGTGCAGGCAGGGTCATGTCAGCCACAAGTGTGCGCGGAGCTCCGATGTTACGCCATTTTGCATACCTGCACATTAGTACGAATGTGAGAAGAGGGTAAGAGGGCGGCACTATGTAGTGCTGGGTGTCTGCATCTATTGCTGTGACGGCAGTGTGAATTAATTCATTAGCATATTTTCACAGCGGCCAGGTACGTGCGAACGCAGCATTGCGATTCAACTTTAATCAGGCCCTATATGTGAAAACGTACCCATTACATCAGTATATTAAGAGGAGGGGTCCTGTGTGGAAATGTTTGGGCCGTACTCCCATGATACTATAGCACCAGGAGAAGAGAGATGGTGATAAAGTCTTACCTACCTTGTGCGCATTAGCCATATTTCAGAAGAAAAACACAGAAACATGGCGAGTGTGATCACAAGGCATGACCATAAAGCGAGGGTCCCATGGAAGGTGCTGGCCCCTGACTCAGGGGAGTGTGTGCACCCCTTCTAGATAGGCTATTTACCCATTGAAATAGACAGTTGACTAATTGTTTAAAATAAACCCACATCAAATAGTCTCTATTGGTGTGTAATGAAATCAGTGTGTCCCAAGAAATATTCACTGCCAGCCAATCACAAGCAGCCAGTGTGAGAAGAGGACGTCTCATCATTTAGTGGTGGGCAGCGTTAGTAGGCACCTTCTGTATATGATATGTCTTCTTTTTAAACACTTGAACTACAGATCAAGACAAAAAGGAGAAAGAAAAGGAACTATAATCATTGGCCTGAGCAGACTATAGATCAAGAAGGAAGCTTTTATTCTAGCACCAATAAAGTGATGATGGTTTGGTATAATCATGGATAAAATTCACACTGAGCTGACATATAATAGTATTACAAATAATCTCTATTTAATTGGTTGGGTGCCTGTTAATTCCTGTGGAATTCCTTGCGGTGAGCTTTGAAACCACGGCCGGATCCAGTGGTCGGCGGATCTCCAAGTTCTAGCTACCCGCAAACATACCGAGGGCTAATACGGCTACAACTCTGACAGGCATCCCTGCTGTTGTACAGAGGTGCACAGTGCTGATTACATATTTAAAGTTGTGGACTTTGGACACTTTGTAACCGAACAAGCAGGGAATAGAATTTATACCTAGATGGAACTATTGCTCGTTATATTGCTACATAAGTAACCAGTGGTTACAAGTATTGCCAATGTTGCTGGATACAATATTATTTTTAAGTTACAGAAGACATTGGGCATGATTCATCAAGAATCGCAATTGCAAAGCTGCACACAGGCTATAGCGATATGATGTATGCACTCAAGCTATAGATATATGATAATACTTCATTTATTTTAAAACTTGCAACATAAATAGCATAAATATATATATACACAATATAAATATTATAATATAGTATACATAATAACAACAACAACTTAGGTACACATAATATTACCACATATTATGCCCCCTCCAAACAAATATCACCAAACTTAACCATATATCATCTAACACCTACAAAGAAAAACTAAGCAAGGATTTATAACACACATCACCTGTTCTAAATCACACAACTAACAAACTTAACTCTACCCATCACCATTACCTGCCACCTCCAGGCAGATGTATGCAAAACCTTCTCATACAAATAATAACAAAATCATGTAAGAAGAAAAAGACTCCCAGCTGAACAAAAAGAGTCTATTCAGCACCCAATCAAGGGGGCTTCAACTAACCACACCGACAGAACCAGCTGACAGCGTCTAGCCTCCCCCTATCCAGATCCATCATCCTCTTCAGCTCTTGTAGAATCGAACCCACCACCACTTCACAGAGGAGGACCTTTCTGTATGGAGACATGACACCGTGCACCCCACGTGTGGTATCTAACTGCTAAACTAACTAAAAAAATTGTGGTCAAATCAAATCCACTGTACCTTCTGACTACCCCATAAGCCAACTCAGGGTAACTAAGACCCGAAAGGCACGGGATTCCAATGGCCCTTGATACCTCCTCATAAACTTTTACATTAAAGGGGCACTCATGCAGGCAGGAAGTGGTCCATTGTCTCCTCCACCCCTGGACATTCTTCCCATGGACAACCACGGTCACTGGCACTCCTTCACTTGAGGTTCCCTCTAACATAAATTTTTCCATGAAAAGAGAGCCAGGCAATATCTTGAAACTTTGGTGGTATCCTCTGTGAATTTAACAGAGCTAACCCGTCTGAAGCGGCATTACCCGGGCAGTCCCTCAGTGACAGCGGGACATGAAAGAGAGTCTGCAAAATTCTGTTCCCCAACTCCCTCTTGGAACAGTTTTTAGTGCAAATTGTATTTATTATAGAAAAAATCAATAGAATAAAAATACAATTACTTACAGACAGTATCCGGGTCATTGCCGGGAGAGACAATATAGCAGAAATACGACACTTGAGAACGTCAAACCTCAATCACAAAAAGTACCAGTGGTATCATAAAATATCACAACATAAGACCCATTTATATAGAAACAAAAAACACAAAAAAGACACAACACAAGCAGACAAAGACATAACTAGACAACAAGGGAAGAGGGGAGAGGAAGGAAGGGGAATAGATATAGTAAAGTAAGAAGAGAAAAAAGTGAAAAAGAAAAAAAAAATAGCAGTCACCTCATATCACATAATATAGTCACAGATTTATCAGTACTTATTGGGAGGGAATTAAGAGAAATGTAATGAAAAGTATAGCTGTTAATTAATGTCTGAACCATGTGCAGATGCGCAAGAATTATCATTATATGTTATTAATTATTATTTGATACTAATCTAGGAAACTGGAGGGCGGGAAGCGGAAAGGATACTTTTGAAGAACACTGAGTGCTTGAAATCCATCCAGCAACACCAAGTATCTCTAAAGGACTCATAATCACCATCAGCAGAGGACACTATATCATCCATATCCATATATAGATCCAGCCTAGTGAACCAGTCCATAACTGTTGGAGGAGAGGAGGAGCGCCATTTCACCGGAATAACTGCTTTAGCAGCATTATTCAAATGACATAATAAAGTTTTCTTGTACTGTGAACCAACGTGATAACAGTTTATATTGAGTCTCCCTAACACCAACACTAGGAGAGCACGCGTGAGCCAACTTAAATATTTTCTCCCACTCATCGTCAGTTAGGGGAGAGAGAGGCTAGCATCTGCTAAAAGAAAATTATAAATCAGCGAGATAGTGTGAATTGGAGGGACAGGGCTAATACATAATTGCTAAAATGGCGTACAGGGTAAGCATAAAGTTTTGGGGGGACCAAGAGACTGCAAAAAATGCAGTACCTGGAGGTAGCGCCAATATTCCCGAGAGGGTAAATTCCACTTCCCACAGACCTCATCAAAGGGCACAACGCTACCACCACTCACCAGCTGTCCGAACCTAAAGAGTCCTACCGCTAACCAAGGATGAAAAATCCTAATGTCCAGGCCTGGGAGTAATTGTTCATTAAACAGGAATGAGGCGAGGGGGGAGTGAGACGATGATATCGAGGGGGATTTACGCAGTGTTTTCCAAGAGCTTAACATAGGGCCAATGGTCGGGTGAGAGATTTTGGGAAGGACAGGGAGCCAAGGGGCTATTGATAGAGGGATCTTCAGCATCTGATTCTCAATGTGCACCATTGTTTAGAGGTGTCTGGTCTGGACCAGGACAAAATTCTTTGTAGGATGCAGGCCTGATAGTAACCTTTAATATTTGGGAGGCGTAGGCCACCCCGCTCTTTATGGCGGGACATGACATCTAATTTCAAACGCGGCCTGCCGCCTCCCCAGACAAAATCTCTAATAAGGGCCTGGACTTCCAGGAACCATCGCGGAGGTAGTTGAATTGGGAGGGTTTGTAACAAGTAAAGGATCTTGGGAAGAGAATTCATTTTGAGAATGCCCAGCCTCCCAAACCATGAGAAGCGTCCTGATTTCCATAATCTCAAATCCGAGTGTATCCTGCTCAGAAGGGGAGTGAAATTGGCCTCAAATAGGCGAGAGAGATCTCTAGTAAGATTAACTCCTAGATATGTAAGTTGGGAAGGGTGCCAGGTGAAAGGGAACGCTGATTTAAGGCCTGAAACCATCTGTGGGGAAGCCGTAATATTTAAGGCCACCGATTTAGAATAGTTGTCTTTAAAGTTGGAGAGATCACCAAATATCCTAAATTCCTCCACCAAATTTGGTAGAGAAATAACAGGATTAGTAATCGTGGCCAATAAGTCATCAGCAAATAAAGCTAATTTATATTCATCGTTATGTAATCTAAAGCCAGATACATTCGGATTCAGTCTGATCGACCTTGCCAAAGCCTCCATACACACAACAAAAATCAGGGGGGACAAAGGACAGCCCTGCTTAGTACCATTATTAATGAAAAAGGAGTTAGAGAGGGAGCCGTTAACCCTAATGCGGGCAGAGGGAGAACGATAAAGAGCAAGAACGCGTTGAAGGCAAATAGGACCGAGTCCCAAGTGTCTCAATATTCCAGACATAAAACTCCAATCTATCCTATCAAATGCCTTCTCGGCGTCAGTAGACAATAGGATTGCTGGAGTGTCAGTAGACGAGATATAATGAATAAGGGCTATAATTTTGGATGTATTGTCCCTAGCTTCCCGACCCGGTACAAACCCCACCTGGTCATTGTGAATCAGAGAAGGTAGAAAGTGTTTTAATCTGTTTGATAAAAGTTTTGCATACAGTTTAATATCTATGTTAAGGAGGGAGATTGGACAGTAACTGGGACAGAGGGAGGGGTCCTTGCCTTCCTTAGGGATGACCGTAATGTGGGATTCTAGGGATTGGCCTGAAAAGGGGGTCCTATCGGAAACCGAATTGAAAGCCTCCAACAATGGGGGAGCCAGTTTGTCCTTAAAAGCTTTATAGTAATTTATAGAAAAACCGTCAGGGCCAGGACTTTTCCGGAAGGGGTGGATTTAATAGCTTCCAACAACTCAGTTAAAGTAAAAGGTTTCTCTAAGTCCCCACTGGCAAGGTCGTCCAGCTTGGGGAATCCAATTCTAGGCCTCTATGGCCTGTTGTTTCCCAAGAACATCAGGAAATGCAGAAGGGGCAGGCAAATTATACAACGCAGAATAATATGGGCAGAAAGCTTCTGCAATCTTATGGGTATCATGGAAAACTATTCCCCTCCCATCCTTAATAGAAGGGATAAAGGAACGGGCTCTCTGAGTTCGCAAAGCTCTTGCCAACATCTTTCCGGGTTTATTACCCCAACGATAATATCGATTACGACATTTTTGGAAAGAATGTTTGACCTTGTCGAGTAGAAGTTTATTTAGGGCTGAACGAGCTTGGACTAAGTCCACATAAACATCAGAGGAAAGGGAAGTTTTGTGAGTAGATTCCAAAACCTGTATTCTCTGCAATAAATGGTCTATCTGTCCCAACCTTTGTTTCTTTAAATAAGAACCAAGTTGGATGCATTTTCCTCTGAGGACAAATTTATGGGCTTCCCATATAATGAGGCTAAATACATCCGGGGTGGTATTACAATCTAGATATGCATCAATGGCCTCTTCTAACTGAGATCTACAGTAAGGGTCAGACAAAAGGGACTCATTAAAACGCCAAGATCTAGTGATTGGATCAGAAAATCCAAGCGAGATGTCCACCCCTACCGGAGCATGATCAGACCAGGTTGTCACTCCTATAAAAGTGTCTTGTATCAAGTGTAGAAATCTATGGCCAACTAATATGTAATCTATCCTGGAATAGGACTGGTGGGAACTAGAATAATATGAGTAGTCCCTATCTAATGGATGTGAGAAGCGCCAAACATCGGACAGCTGATGAGTGTAAAGCAACCGTCTTACCTTCCTCGATGTTCGGCAAGGGACTGATGAGGAGCCCGACGAGGTGTCTAGTAGATGGTCCAGAACCCAATTAAAGTCTCCACCTACCATCAAGATCCCCTGTTGGAGTGTATCAATTTTATCCAGAACCCTCTCAAGAAAGGTTGGCTGGCCCTGGTTTGGTGCATAAATATTAGCAAATGTGAAAAGTTGATTAAAAATAGAGCACTTAACCAGTAGGCATCTCCCCTCCTCCAAATCATGCACTTCAACATTGGTGACAGGCAAATGTTTAGTGAAAAGAATAGCAACACCCTTAGATTTTGATTGGGAATAATTACTATAATAAGTTATGGGGTAAAATTGGTTATTAAGTCGAGGAGCAGAGGAGGAGTGATGGAAGTGGGTTTCCTGTACAAAAACGATATCTGCTTTATCCGCATGAAAAGAACGAAGGGCTTGGGTTCTCTTTTCTGGGATATTCAGTCCCCTGGCATTAATAGAGACTATTCGTAATGAAGCAGCCATATGTGGAGAATAGGGCTAAGGCACCATGACAGAGAAGAATACATCAGATAAAAATTAGTAGAGGGACTAAGTAAGAGAGGAGGGAGGGAAAGGGAAAAAGGGAAGAAACATGAAGGAATGAAGGGGAGACATAAAAAACGGAAATTGCGATAGTATAGCAATACATTTATGAGAGGAAAAAGAAAAGAAAAAACGCTGCCGGACAATAAGGGGACCACCAGGGAACCCTTGTCATGGGAAAAAATTAGCGGTAGGGGGCACACAGGGGCGAAGTGCCCACGCCATCCAATAAAAAAGCAAAAATCACAATCTAGTAGAGACACACAATATTATCAATATAAATTAAATAAACATAATCACATAACTCCTCAAAAAAGAAGTAAATGTAGTCAGAATATATTTCTCTTTTTTTTTTTAAAACAGGTAAGTAGAGAGAAGGCATATACTAGCATTTTAACTTGAAAAAAGGTATGTAACTCAGTTAATCTGACACATCTGACTATAAATGGACCTTGGGAAGAAAGAGATCTAATAAGCCTCTAATAACAAAAGAGGCCCGGACGGCCCAATTCTAAACATTTCTGTAATAACAATTCTGCAAAAAATAATTAAAAGAAAGAGCCAAGAATGAATATCGTCTCAATGAAGGGAAACCCTCTAATATGCTGAACATAGATCAGGTGGGGTCCGATGCTGGAGGGGAGTCAGGACCTTTAGGTTTCTTTTTATGATGCTGTACTTGTTGCCAACGGTCTCTTCTCGGACGGCCAAGAGGAGCAAGTAGAGGAAGTGAAAAAGCCTGCCAATCGGGAAGTGTAATAAGCTCCACGCCCAAAGCAGAGCAGAAATCAGGTAAATCCTCAGGAGACTGGAGAACTAGATGTTTACCGGCATGAGTGACCTGTAGAGAGAACGGAAATCCCCATCTATATTTGATTTCTTGTTTACGCAGGGAATCTGTAAGAGGTTTCAATAACCGCCGTTGTTGGAGAGTCCCACAAGATAGGTCTTGAAAAATTTGTAGACGGGTACCATTAAATTCCACACCTTTCTGATTACGCACTTTACGTAGAATCTCTTCTTTTTGTGAGAAGTAGTGGACACGGTAAGTAACGTCTCTCGGATGATCAGTTGCAAGACCCTTCGGACGCAGAGCTCTGTGAGCACGATCAAATTCCACAGGATCATTGGGGTCAAGTTCCAGTATTTCTCCAAAAATTTTATTTAGGGCATCAATCAGTCCAGATGGAGGGACATCCTCAGGAAGCCCCCGGACATGAATATTGTTTCTGCGACCTCTGTTGTCCAGGTCATCCAGTCTGTTTTGCATTGTCCTCATGTCTGAGGCTTGTTGGGAGACTAAATTGTGAAGATGAGATAACTGGTTGTCAACTCACTCTTTCTCCTCTTCAAGGGTAACCATGCGGGATCCCAGATGTTTAACATCAGCTTGCACTAACGAGATCTGAGTCTGCATTGAGTCCTGGATTCGAGACTCCAACGCCTGCATGTCTTGTTTAGAGGGTAGAGAGCGGACGTGGGTTAATACTTCTGTGATTTCCCCTCGCAATTGAGACAATTGAGCATGAAGGTCACCGGATGCGGGAGAACGAGCCATGGTAGGGGAGGAAATCTGCAAAGGTATGGAGTCAGCAACAGGTGAATCCGCAATATGTGAAATGGATAGATATGAGCGAAGGTTAGGTTGAGAGGAATCGACCGTTGGTGTCCGAGGATCTTTTTTCTGCGAAACTCTCTTGGTCCTGCCCATCAGGAAAAGACTGTGTTAGGTAGATGGATGGCGGGTAGCACATTCCCCTGTTAGTAAGACCACATAGCAAGCAGGAAATGATCACATAGAGCCACCGGGCTCACACTATAGCTCCACTGAAAAGGGGGATAGAGTGAAGCATTTGGTGAGCAGGTGAAGGCAAGCCAAGATGCTAGTATAACAGCCTTTAGGTAGAGAGGGGAAGTGGATTATATAAAAGCCCCCGAGGCATATACAATAAAAGCAGTGCTAAGGGGACTGAGCTGGTGAAGGAGAGGTATGAGCTCACCACTTTCCAGGATATCACCTCCAAGGCAAACACCTCGGCACTACTGGGGGCACCAGCAAGACTCTGCAGGTCCACAGCCAGGATCAGGATCCAACAGATATCAGGATCACACAGGGCCTCAGGAAGGCCACATCAGGCACAGCAGGGTAAGGGCGTAGCACAGGGTCCCCAGCAGGTGTTGTCAGGAGAACCAGCCTTGTGAGGTAGTAATGATACAGCCGCACAGTGACCCCTATGCGGGGTAGTATCAGTAATCCCCGAGTGCAGCGGTGAGATCAGACGACGCGGACCCAGAGACTCCTCCGCCACATGCCCAGAAATATAGTCCCTAGCTTCAGGAGGTAGGGAAGGCCAAGATCCACACCAGGCTCCAGGGAGGTCGCGCCGAGCGGGAGCGCAGCACGGGCTTTCCGGCGGGCATCGACAGCAGCTCAGGCCAACGGAGGTAAGGAGGAGACCACCCGATGTCACCCACGTGGAGGGAGGGTCAGCCGGTCACAGGTGTAGCGGTGGGACCAGGCGCCGCGGACGCAGAGGCACCGCCGCAACAGGTCCGGAAATCCAGTCCCCGGCTTCAGGAGGTCGGGAAGGCCACAACCCGCAAAGGCATTTAAAAATGCCTTCCGATTCTGCGGACCTTCTCCCTCAATGTGGGCATGTATAGAGCCGATGTGGGAGCAAGCAGGGGTGTCAGGAACCGCCGGAAAGATGCTTTTAAAGGAGGCCAGGAAGGAGCTCTCCCAAAACACGTCTCTCCTCAGTGCTTGCTAGGCCACGCCCCCTTGGAACAGTTTTTGACTTCACTCATTCCCACACCATATCGCTTTATCACGTTCAAGCTCTGGATGACATAGATCAGGAGGTAACCATGCCATGTCAGGACTGTGACTATTTCAGTACATAAAGATAGACTACTTTTGCCAAAGTTCCATTGTAGTCATTGGAGGAGCTATCCTGCTTGCTGGCATGCTTCTCATTCAGGGGATAGAGTGTTAAAGTGATCATCTGTTTCCCATGTGTCAGGTTGTGGGATTCCTAGATTGCTCATTATTTCAAACCTGATTCCATTTGGGTCACATGTTCTGAAACTTCCTATGGATCACAGACCTCTAGTATAAATCCTGTTACTAACTGTGTCTCAGTGTCTGTGCAACATTGTTTTCAGGTATTTTCTTGGACTCCTGACAGATCCCCGCTGTGCCTGTGGATTGCTGTGGACTTTGTTGTATTCCACATGAACTTCTGATGTCAGTCACTCGCTGCACTACAGGGCCCAGCATTCCTATTGCCTAAGTATTGCTGATTGCTCCATCACCGCACTGTCACCATTTTGCTGCACTATTTACCTGTCTGTTGTCTTTCCGTTCCTGTGGATATTGAACTCATCCTTGTTACAGTTGTCAACTTCACCATTAAAGTGTCATCTCTACATCACGGGGCTCAACCCCGCTCCAAACCCTAGCCACACTACAGGGCCCAACCCTGCTACAATCTTCTCCGCATCACGGGGCTCAACCCCGCTACAATCTTCTCCGAATCCCGGGGCTCAACCCTGCGACAATCCTCTCTGCATCACGGGGTTCAACCCCGCTCCGAACCCTAGCCACACTACAGGGCCCAACCCTGCTACAATCTTCTCCGCATCACAGGGCTCAACCCCGCTACCATCTTCTCTGCATCACAGGGCTCAACCCCACTACAATCTTCTCCGTGTCATGGGGTTCAAACCCGCTAAAATCTTCTCCGCATCACAGGGCTCAACCCCACTACAATCCTCTCTGCATCACAGGGCTCAACCCTGCTCCGAACTCTAGCCACGCCGCAGGGCTCAACCCTGTCCTGGAATCTCATAGTCTTACAGGGCTTAACCCTGCTCCGACTTCACTACTCCACAAGACTAAAGTTTGCTTCATCTCTCACTGCACCGCAGGGCTCAGTCCTGTCCCGGAACTATATTATTCTGCAGGGATCGCTCTGCTCCGGATTTCCATTACTACAGGGTTCTACCCTGGCAAAGGTCCTTAATGTCATCCTGAGATGTTAGCCTCATTCTGGACTCGGGGTTCCCTACCACATTAGTCCCTAAAGACTGCTTATATATATTTGGGGATTCCCTCCTATACATATTATTGCATATGTGAACCTCTGTGCTGTTTGAGACTTTATATGAGACCTTGCTGTTTATGATTCATATGTGAATAAATTCTATTTTACTTTTATCCTGTGCTACTGAGTTTCATGGAAAGGTCATTCCTAAGACCACCCCAGTTTATTGTGCCTAGTAGGCCTGCCTCCCTCCAGGAGTCTCAAGTGTCGGCAGCTGTGACATGCCGAATCTGAAAACTTTTCACTTGGCCACCATCTATCCATAGACTGAGGAAGGGAGACACCCATGGTCTGAATCCCTCTACCCACCGAGGGGGAGTATCCAAAAACATACTCCCAATGTTAAATTTTATAAATGATCACAAAAAAAAAATCACAGGGTTTACCATATCTAAACCCCGGTCTTTCCTCGATTTGTAGGTAATACTTTTCTTAACTATGTTGGTCCTATTCCCCCACAACTGCAGAAAGAATAAGGAGTTCAATCTAGCCCACATAGATTGAGGCAGAAAGCACACGTAACTGACATACAAAAATATAGGGACCAGGAAAGTTTTGCACAGGTCAACCTTTTCCCTAAAAGACAACTTCCATCTTTTCCAACACTCTACCTTCTTGGTAGCATCCTCCAGTCTCCTAAACCAATTTAGAGAGGCATAATCACCATGATCAAATTTGATGCCTAGGATTTTAATCTGATCACTGACCTGGGGGAAGCTGTCCGGAAGGGAAAATTCATCACATTCCTCTCCCATCCAAAAACCTTCACACTTTTCACGATTTACTCTCGAGCATGAGTCTTCAGAATACTCACAGATCAGATGCTCCATGTCACAGACCTTCACCTGAGAATACAGAACCACTGTGACATCATCTGCATAGGCTACTGCCCTCAAGGGACACACTGGACTCAGCTGCACCCCTCCTGCAGTTCCGCTCTCTACCCTTCTGATAAAGGGATCGATCACAAAAACTTATAAAAGGGGGCTCAGGGGGCAACCCATACGAACCCCAGAGCATACCTCAAAGGCAGGATCCACCCAACCGTTCACAAGTGGGAAGTTTTTAGCCAGTTGATATAGAGTCTTCAACCAATTAACCACCCGCCCTGGAAGACCATACCAGTCCAGTAAAGCCCAAAGGTAGTTGTGGTTTACCCGGTCAAAAGCCTTAGACTGATCCAATGCCAGTGAGTACTTTCCCCACTTCTCAGCCCTGCACCGCTCAATGGCCTCCCGGACACCAAGGACAGCACTAAATCTGCTTCGGCCTTTCACAGTACAGTGCCGAAAAGATGAAAGCAGAAGCTCAGAAAATTCTGAAAGCCTATAGAAAACCACTTTCGCCAAAATCTTTCTCTCTGTATCAAGAATGATCAATGGGGTGCCAATTCTCAATACAAGATGGGTCTTTTCCTTTGGATAATAAAATAAGTGCAGACAACCTCATGGAAGGAGGGAGAATTCCCTCATCCAGGCTCACATTAAATACTTCCACAAGGCAAGGAATTAGGAGGTCTGAAAAGGTCTTATAAAACTCAGATGTTGAACCATCTGGTCCTGGTGATTTTTTGTAGTTCAACCCCACTATCGCTTTCCTAACTTCCTCTGCAGTTATATCACAAGCCAAAGAGTCAAGAGAAGTACCCTGAGAATCCAGACCAGGAGTTCTAGTAAGTGGCTGCTCAGACAACAGATCAGAATAGTAGGACGCAACTAAATCCAGAATCTCTTCCTTATCTTTACGAAGAGCATCCTGTTCGTCAACCAGTCCTCTGACATGTTTGGCATCAACTGACGCCTTACAGCTCTGGTAAGGATCTGGTGAGTGGTATGAACCATAATCCCTTTCCAAAACCAAAGACGCCAATCACTTATATTGAAATTCTCTCATCTGAGCTTTCACTCGGGAGATTTCCCCACAATTTCCCTCCTCAGAGATCAAGAAATCTAATTTCTTTCTCAGTCTATGGTAGACATTGCACTTTAATAAGTTTCTCTTGGCTACAAGACCACAGAAAAACTTAGATTCTCTTTTTTTATTCCGACCTACTCCAACCAGCCTCCAGAAGTGTCTCCTGAGATTGAAAGAAGACCTTGAAAGACTGCCAAACTCTCTCTTCCTCCAGAAGCTCCGAGTTCATACGCCAAAGGCCCCGCCCTTTCTGAGGGGTTTCTAATGTATAAGGGATTAAGGGGGTCATTCAGACCCGGTCGTTAGCGCCGATGCGCTCGGACCGGGTCGATGGCCCCCCACAGAGCATGCGCACGACGGCGCCGATGCGCGCATGCGTGAGACCCGCTACAACCAACAGCGCCGGTCGTAGCGGGTCTCGATCCAAAGGGGGCGAGCTGTCGATGTTGATTGACAGCTCGCCCCGTTTGGAAGGCGGGCCAGGTGGGTGGCAGCCCAAATGGAGGCGTTCCCATGGGAACGCCTACCATTTGGGGGAGGCCCCACTGACATCACTAGTAATGTCAGTGGAGAGCTTCCGGCTCAGACAGAGCCAGAAGCTCTTCGGGGCTTACAACAAGGGAGACCCTACCCTAGGGTCTCGTCGTAAGCCCCGATGGTCGCGATGGTCTCTGACCATCTCGACCATCACCGGAGCGGTTGTTAGAGCTGTGGGTGTTAACCCAAAGCCTAACGACCGCAACAGGTGGGCGGTCAGGATGCAAGCGGCCGCCCAGTTTCTGAGCGACCGCTTGCATCCTCCGACCGCCTCTGAATGAGGCCCTAAGTTTTAGAAGTCTCTTTAACAAAAAACCTATCTATCCTAGACCTATGGCTACCACTAAAGAAAGTGAAACCTGTGAGGTCTGGGGAATGACGAATATGTACATCCACCAGACCCGCCTGTCTAACCATACTAACTAAAAAATTCGAATCATAGCCCAGAGGTCTCCTTGAGTCCCCTCTGTCTTTTGGCCTAATTATGGTATTAAATTCACCACCAAAGATAACCTGCTGGGCCGTAAAAAGATAAGGTTTTATCTCCATAAAGAGACATTTCCTCTCTTTATGGAGATAAAGAGAGGAAATGTTGTGACTGAGGACCATAAATATTGATTAACCTAAGGTTCTGTCCCTTCATGTTAACATCCAAAATCATACATCTGCCTGTCTGCAATTCTATAATCTTGCATATAGTTACCATGCCGGTAAAAAGTACTGCCACCCCACCGTACGGCTCGGCCGCAAGAGACCAGTAAGAAGGACCCCTCCTCCACTCACGCTTCACTTTGTGAAGGAGATCCAATTTACTAATGCTAGTCTCCTGCAAAAACAAAAAAATCAACCTCAACCGTGTTGAAAAAATCAAGGGCCATCATACAAGCACGTTCTGACACTACGGAAGCCACATTAATTGTGGCGCATCGTATAGGGTGAGGATCCATATTTATAGATTATAAAAGAAACACGACCTTGCTTACTTTTACTTCTCCACGTGAAACCTCTAACCATGAAAAACACAACCAAGGAAACTTAACCCTGCATACCAGCCCCCACTGGGCCAGCAACTTCCACACCCGAAGTCAGGGGCACCTCCTGCGTACCCCCTCCTCCATCCCCTTGAGACAACATCTCCCCACCATCATAAGGCTCTAAAATTGGGGGATTTGACTCAAGATTTATACCTACAACCACACCATGCGCCACCTGACTAGAGTCCACAACTGATCACAAAGATTAATCAATCACCTCCTCCTCCATCTCTAATCCCTGAGTCTCCTCTATAACATCCACCACTCTATCAATTTTTTAAACATCTTCCATTAACTCTGTTCCAACCGGGTCCCATATCAAACCATCCCGATCCTCTTCTGGAGATACCTCCTGTTCTGGCCCTTTTCTCTTTTTCCCTTCCCTTTATTACCACTCTTTACTTCACCTTGCTTTGCCATCCTCCTTGCTTTCCTTCTACTAACTGCAGATACCAAGAACAACTCACCTCCCTCCCTCACTATCTCACCTTCCTCGTCAGATGTAAAAACATCAAATTTATTTGACAATATTACAGTCGTATCCTCCCCTTTCCTCTTCTTCTTCCTCCCACCTTTAACTTTTCGAAAAGGTTCTTCCTCCACCTCTTCCCTTCTCACCTCCTCCCTTCTCTCCACCTCCACTCTCTTGCTCTTCTCTTACCACTTCTACCACTGCACTCCTTTCACTTTCTGTATCTTTCCTTCCTCCACTGTCTTGACGAGGTTGCCTAGATTGTGGCATGCTTTCGGGCACCTACTATAGGGGTGCCCTTCTTCCCCACATAGGTTACATTTAACCACATGACATTCTTTCGAGATGTTCCCAATTTTCCCACACAGTGAACACTTAACAACCATACAATCACCACTCAGATGCCTAAAGTCTCCATATTTAAAGCATGTCCTCGGCTGCCCAGGGTAAAAGCACTGAACCCTATTTTGCCCTATGTAGGCAGCCGAGGGAACATGCACAAAACCAGCATCTGAGTGGCGCAACTTGATCAGCACCTCCCAAGGTAACTCAGATCGTACTCTACAGACCTTGCTGGGTGAATACAAGCGTACAGATCACTTGCAGAAAAACCAAACTTGAATATCATTTTCAAAAAAATGTCATGATTTGGTGCTTCTCCCTCCCCCACCCACTTGAATTGCACCAAATTCCTCCTTTTTCCCACACCACCAGCATTCCCAACAAATACATTACTAGCCGGAGTTACTCTTGCACCCTGTTTAGAGACCATGCTCACATATGAAGCCACCTTTGGCACAGATTTGTCCATGTTGTCCCCACTTCTCCCAGCTCTTTCAGCCCTTGCTGTCACGTCTTTAACAATGGCTTCAGCTGCTGTTTTTCGCCCGTATAGGGACCGCCATTTTGTCACCATACACAGTCTCTATGATTAGTCTCTCTTCAGATGACATAGTGCTCATATTCAATATCGGCATACCCTGTGCCGTATGCTTCGAACCGATTGAACCACCTATACCATCTTCACCCTGCACTTCACAGGACCGAACCCCTGGATTTATCTCGGGTGCAATGGGCCTAACCCGGGGCCCCCCTCCATGCTTACCTCAGCTAGTGTTGCCGCCAACACAATTTCTGCATCAGTGACCTCATTCTGCGCCCTAGAAACAGCCCCCGCTGCTCCCCCCTTCAGGTCACAAGCATCTACTGTGGGTGGCCCTGACTCACATGAGCAACCAGTACAGTAGGTGCAGCACCAACACCCACTGCGTTCCCGGTACCTCGTGAACCGTCACTTACCCGCAGTTCAGACTCGCCATGGAGAACCGCATCTTCCGATCTCGTATCCATCCGCATTACCGAAACCTGGGACTCCATCCTCCTTTCACCAAGCACCCCTGAATCAGGCTTCATTGCACCAGCTTTCTTTCCATACTTGGCTCAGCTTCACAAACTTGCTGTCCAGCAGAACCATTTATATCCGCCACTGTCTGTGGTTCTGAAATCCCAGCCGACTCTGCATCTTTTCTTTCTTTCTTTATCCTTTTAATTATGGACAAATTTTTTTTTTACTTTGTCCAATGCTGTAGTTAATGTTAGAAATTCATCTTCCACCGCAGGACGCTCCCATTTGAAACAAGTGTTCTTTTTGCACATTTTGTAATCCAGTCTTGAGTTCAGCCTCCTGGCTTCTCTTACAGCTCCTCCATGCTACAATGGGCATAGGCGTCCTCCTCACTCTCTGGGCCAGACTCAGCAGAACCTAGCATGCTGTCACTTCTATCTAGTGACAGTGCTCCCCCTGCTTCACTGCCAGCGGGGTCTAACACACTGCCCTGAGTTGCCTCACTCAGGGATTCCCCCACCGGCAGTTTAGAGGGAGCCACTAGGCTGGAAGCCCCCTGGTCATGTGACACTGACAGTGTCTACCAGGACTCTCATTACAGGAGCCTCCAAGTCCCCAGCCGAATCCACCGACCTCTCAGCACCCGCCAGTACCTTCACTACCCGGAGCAGAGCTGACAAGACAGAGGCCGCAGTGACACTTCACAGCCGGGAGCAGGGACACTTCACTCACCGGGTCACTCGCTGCCGGGATACACGCTGCCGGGACGCCCGCCGACAGGACACACACTGCCGGGACACCTCCTGTGAGTCCTTCAGGACCGCAGCGTCTTGCTGTATCAGACTTCCATCGGGGGTCTCCAGGTAAGATACGCCCGCCCACTTCCTCCATAGCCAGCGCTGACTGGACAACGGGACCCTCCACCAGCGGCTGTGAACCCACTTTAGCCGCAATCGATCCACCAGCATTCACCATGTCACTGGGCTGTCCTGATGCCACAGAGGCAGCCTGCCTGGGGAAGCCTGCAGGGGATCCTCCCTCTCACACAACCACGGAAGTAGAGCAGGAGCAACAGCACACACAACCTCTCCCGATGGATGCACGCAGGCAGCTTTGCAATTGTGATCCTTGCAATAATGCAAATGCAGCAGGAGGTGTATGACACCCCCTGTATGACACCCCCTGCTGCATTTGAGATCCCAGCACTGCGATGGAGGTCGCAGGCTGGAATCACCATCATGACCATCAGCGGTCGATGGTCGCAATAGTGGACTGCGCCAAGTGGCCGGCCAGCTGAGTAAGCCTCAGCTTACTTAGGCTGGCCGGCTTGCGAGCCCAGCAGACTGCGTACGTCCACACAGTCCCTGGGCTGGCCACTCACTTGCATATGAATTCATCTAGAAATTTTATAAAAGCTGTAATAAGTTGTTTGTATTTTATTCTACCTTTCTATTAGATCTGTGATATACTATTTATATTAATGCTGTGTTTATTTATTTGACCAATTAAATAGAGATCATTTGTATTACTATTATATACCAGCACAGTGTTCATTTTTTCCATGTATTTCTATGTGAGGTTTGCAATTTACCATTGTTTTTAATACTGTTGCCAGTTATTCTGTGTATTATTCAGGTGTTTTTTTAGCGCTGAGGTATTGTGTTATTATACTTGGTATAATCATGTCTGTTTTAGGGGGCTATCTATGGGCCTGATTCAAAAGGAACGCAGTTGCTAATACGCACGCAATCGTCCAATTGTTGCAATTTGCTCATGGGTGTGCAGTGCGCGAACCAGTCAATGCGATCGGGATTGTGATCCCAGTGACTACACAGACCCATTGCAGAGTGATTGACAGGAAGTGTTGGTTGTGGATTGTGACGGGGGGGGTTAGGCAAAATGCGGGCACGCCAGTGCGTTTGAACGCCGTTGCATGGGCATGCTTAAGTTATCAACTGTGACACTATACGCAGCCAGAGGTCTCATAGCATGCGCTGAAGTGAACAATTCCTGAGTAACGTCTGACCTGCCGTAACAGTGTGTGTGGGTCCCATGTGACTCGATTGTACCAGTTTTCGCAGTCTTGCTAAACATTATGGATGTGCGTATAGGTGAAGTGCAGTGGCAAACGCAAGATTTCCAGAGGGGGGTTTCCAAAGTCTTAATTTTTGAGCGAGTGTGGCCTGTCAATGAAGAGGGTAGAATTAGTACTTAACCAGCTTTAATATGTGTCATACATAGTGTATAGTGTGTCATAATTCCAGCATATACAGGACCAGCGATCACAGTAACCCATTATATGTGTCATGCATAGTGTATTGTGTGTCATAATTCCAGCATATACAGGACCAGTGATCACAGTAACCCATTATATGTGTCATACATAGTGTATTGTGTGTCATAATTCCAGCATATACAGGACCAGCGATCACAGTAACCCATTATATGTGTCATACATAGTGTACTGTGTGTCATAATTCCAGCATATACAGGACCAGTGATCACAGTAACCATTATATGTGTCATACATAGTGTATTGTGTGTCATAATTCCAGCATATACAGGACCAGTGATCACAGTAACCCATTATATGTGTCATACATAGTGTATTGTGTGTCATAATTCCAGCATATACAGGACCAGAGATCACAGTAACCCATTATATGTGTCATACATAGTGTATTGTGTGTCATAATTCCAGCATATACAGGACCAGTGATCACAGTAACCCATTATATGTGTCATACATAGTGTACTGTGTGTCATAATTCCAGCATATACAGGACCAGTGATCACAGTAACCCATTATATGTGTCATATATAGTGTATTGTGTGTCATAATTCCAGCATATATAGGACCAGCGATCACAGTAACCGATTATATGTGTCATACATAGTGTATTGTGTGTCATAATTCCAGCACATACAGGACCAGAGATCACAGTAACCCATTATATGTGTCATACATAGTGTATTGTGTGTCATAATTCCAGCATATACAGGAGCAGCGATCACAGTAACCCATTATATGTGTCATACATAGTGTATTGTGTGTCATAATCCCAGCATATACAGGACCAGCGATCACAGTAACCCATTATAGGTGTCATACATAGTGTATTGTGTGTCATAATTCCAGCATATACAGGACCAGTGATCACAGTAACCCATTATATGTGTCATACATAGTGTATTGTGGTTTATAATTCCAGCATATACAGGACCAGTGATCACAGTAACCCATTATATGTGTCATACATAGTGTATTGTGGTTCATAATCCCAGCATATACAGGACCAGCGATCACAGTAACCCATTATAGGTGTCATATATAGTGTATTGTGTGTCATAATTCCAGCATATACAGGACCAGTGATCACAGTAACCCATTATATGTGTCATACATAGTGTATTGTGTGTCATAATTCCAGCATATACAGGACCAGCGATCACAGTAACCCATTATATGTGTCATACATAGTGTATTGTGTGTCATAATTCCAGCATATACAGGACCAGTGACCACAGTAACCCATTATATGTGTCATACATAGTGTATTGTGTGTCATATATCCAGCATATACAGGACCAGCGATCACAGTAACCCATTATATGTGTCATACATAGTGTATTGTGTGTCATATATCCAGCATATACAGGACCAGTGATCACAGTAACCCATTATATGTGTCATACATAGTGTATTGTGTGTCATAATTCCAGCATATACAGGAGCAACGATCACAGTAACCCATTATATGTGTCATACATAGTGTATTGTGTGTCATAATTCCAGCATATACAGGAGCAGCGATCACAGTAACCCATTATATGTGTCATACATAGTGTATTGTGTGTCATATTTCCAGCATATACAGGACCAGTGATCACAGTAACCATTATATGTGTCATACATAGTGTATTGTGTGTCATAATTCCAGCATATACAGGACCAGCGATCACAGTAACCCATTATATGTGTCATACATAGTGTATTGTGTGTCATAATTCCAGCATATACAGGACCAGTGATCACAGTAACCCATTATATGTGTCATACATAGTGTATTGTGTGTCATAATCCCAGCATATACAGGACCAGCGATCACAGTAACCCATTATATGTGTCATACATAGTGTATTGTGTGTCATAATTCCAGCATATACAGGACCAGTGATCACAGTAACCCATTATATGTGTCATACATAGTGTATTGTGTCATAATTCCAGCATATACAGGACCAGCGATCACAGTAACCCATTATATGTGTCATACATAGTGTATTGTGTGTCATAATTCCAGCATATACAGGACCAGCGATCACAGTAACCCATTATATGTGTCATACATAGTGTATTGTGGTTTATAATTCCAGCATATACAGGACCAGCGATCACAGTAACCATTATATGTGTCATACATAGTGTATTGTGTGTCATAATTCCAGCATATACAGGACCAGTGATCACAGTAACCCATTATATGTGTCATACATAGTGTATTGTGTGTCTTAATTCCAGCATATACAGGAGCAGCGATCACAGTAACCCATTATATGTGTCATACATAGTGTATTGTGTGTCATAATTCCAGCATATACAGGACCAGCGATCACAGTAACCCATTATATGTGTCATACATAGTGTATTGTGTGTCATAATTCCAGCATATACAGGACCAGTGATCACAGTAACCCATTATATGTGTCATACATAGTGTATTGTGTGTCATAATGCCAGCATATACAGGACCAGTGATCACAGTAACCCATTATATGTGTCATACATAGTGTATTGTGTGTCATAATTCCAGCATATACAGGACCAGTGATCACAGTAACCCATTATATGTGTCATACATAGTGTATCGTGTGTCATAATTCCAGCATATACAGGACCAGCGATCACAGTAACCCATTATATGTGTCATACATAGTGTATCGTGTGTCATAATTCCAGCATATACAGGACCAGCGATCACACTAACCCATTATATGTGTCATACATAGTGTATTGTGTGTCATAATTCCAGCATATACAGGACCAGTGATCACAGTAACCCATTATATGTGTCATACATAGTGTATTGTGTGTCATAATTCCAGCATATACAGGACCAGTGATCACAGTAACCCATTATATGTGTCATACATAGTGTATTGTGTGTCATAATTCCAGCATATACAGGACCAGTGATCACAGTAACCCATTATATGTGTCATACATAGTGTATTGTGTGTCATAATTCCAGCATATACAGGACCAGCGATCACAGTAACCCATTATATGTGTCATACATAGTGTATTGTGGTTTATAATTCCAGCATATACAGAACCAGTGATCACAGTAACCATTATATGTGTTATACATAGTGTATTGTGTGTCATAATTCCAGCATATACAGGACCAGAGATCACAGTAACCATAATGTGTCATAATATGAGATATGGTAAGAACTTACCCTTGTTATCTCTATTTCTACGAAGTCCATAGGGTTCCACAGGATACCTTGGGGTATAGGTGTGACGTCAGTCGCAGGGCACCAAAGAGTTAAGCTTTCAGCCTCCCAGGATGCACTAGGTCCCCCTCCTATACCCCGCCCCCGGGCCAAGGCACCTCAGTTAGTTACCAAGCCATAGGCCGGAGGAGGAGAAGGAAGAGAGAGAACAAAGATCTGGACACATACAAGAATCACATTCTCACCAGAGGGAGACGGAAAACCGGTGACCAGAGCAAAGCCCATCTGCAGCACAGGTGCGACAGGGCGGGAGTCCTGTGGAACCCTATGGACTTCGTAGAAATAGAGATAACAAGGGTAAGTTCTTACCATATCTCATATTTTCTACTTCAGGGTCCATAGGGTATCCACAGGATACCTTGGGGATGTCCCAAAGCAGTATCCTTTAAGGGTGGGGACGCTCCTGTGCAGAAAGGAGAATCCGCCGCCCGAAGGAAGCATCCTGAGAGGCGAAGGTGTCAAACCTGTAATACCTCACGAAGGTATGGACAGAAGACCACGTAGCAGCCTTGCAGATCTGAACTGCCGAGGCACCACGTCGAGCTGCCCACGAAGGACCCACAGACCTAGTGGAATGAGCCTTCAGAGAAGGAGGGACCGGTAGGCCTTCATGAAGATAAGCTTCAGAAATAGCCATACGGATCCAGGCTGCCAAAGTTTGCTTTGAAGCAGGCCAACCCTTTTTACAGAAGCCATAGAGGACAACAAAGCGTCTGACTTCCTAAACAAAGAAGTGCGGTCAACATAAGTCCTTAAGGCCCGCACAACATCCAAAGAGGCCTCACCCACGGAAAGACCCGGTGAGTTAAAGGCCGGAACAACTATTTCCTCGTTAACATGAAACTGGGAAACAACTTTGGGAAGAAACTCGGGCCGAGTGCGGAGCACTGCCCTGTTCCCATGAAAAACCAAGAAAGGGGGTCTACAAGAAAGAGCCCCTAACTCAGAAACACGTCTGGCTGAAGCAACGGCCAGAAGGAAAACAGTCTTAGCTGTTAGCCATTTAATATCCACTGAGCCCAGTGGTTCAAACGGCGGTCCTTGGAGAGCCCTCAGGACCACAGCCAAATCCCAAGGCGCCACAGGTGGAACAAAGGGCGGCTGAATACGGAGAACACCTTGCATAAAGGTGCGCACATCCGGGATTGTAGCAATCCTACGGTGAAACCAGACAGATAGGGCCGAAACCTGTACCTTCAAAGAAGCAAGGCGAAGCCCATGATCTAGTCCCACTTGCAGGAAGGCGAGAATCCGAGACAGACGAAACTCCCGCGGTGCATATCCTCTCGGTCGACACCACTGGAAGAACGTATGCCACACGCGATGGTATATCCTCGCGGAAGACGGTTTCCGAGCTCGTAACATGGTACGCACCACAGAGCTGGCAAACCCCCAGGACCTCAGCATGGCCGTCTCAACAGCCACGCCGCCAAAGACAGCCGAGTCAGGTCCGGGTGAAGACAAGGACCCTGAGACAGAAGGTCCGGTCGTAGCGGCAACCGCAGAGGACTGTCCACGGACAGACCCTGAAGGTCAGAGAACCAGTGCCGTCTGGGCCACGCGGGAGCTATCAACAGGAGCGTCCCTCCTTCCTGTTTGAATTTCCGGATTACCCGTGGAAGAAGGGAGACCGGAAGGAACAGGTATGCGAACCTGAACGTCCACCGGACGGACAGAGCATCCACCAGAGACGCCCCTTCGTCTCTTGTGCGAGACCGGTACACCGGCAACTTGTTGTTGTGCCGGGACGCCATGAGGTCGATTTCTGGAAGACCCCACCTGTCCACCAGTAGTTGAAAAACGTCCGGGTGCAGGGACCATTCCCCTGGATGAACGTCCTGGCGACTTAGAAAGTCCGCCTCCCAATTTAGCACTCCCGGGATGAAGACCGCTGATATGGCCGGAAGATTGCGCTCCGCCCAAACCAGGATCCGAGAGACCTCTACGAGAGCCGCCCGACTGCGAGTTCCTCCTTGCCTGTTTATGTAGGCCACGGTGGTAGCATTGTCCGACTGGACCTGCACCGGGTGACCCTGGAGAAACCGCTGTGCCTGCAGGAGAGCATTGAAGACCGCACGGAGTTCCAAGATATTTATTGGAAGCTCCGCTTCTGTCGGTGTCCACCTGCCCTGGAACAAGTGTGGACCCGAAACTGCTCCCCAGCCCCGAAGACTGGCGTCCGTTGTCAACAGGACCCAATTTGGAACCCAGAACGGACGTCCCTTGTTGAGGTGGGTCGTCTTTAACCACCACGCAAGGGACAGGCGAACCTCCGGGGTGAGCACAATCGTCTGGAACTTCAGAGACTGAGGCAGCCCGTTCCACTAGGACAGGATCAGGTGCTGCAGAGGTCTGGAGTGAAACTGGGCGTATTCCACCATGTCGAACACCGACACCATGGAGCCCAGTAACCTCATCGCCGAGTGTAAGGACACCCGGCGGCTGTGCAGACAACTGCGCACCCCTGACTGTAAAGCAGAGATCTTGTCCTCCGTCACGAAGATCCTTTGCTGTCCCGAGTCCAATAAGGCTCCAAGATGCAGAATCCTCCGAGACGGGATTAGAGTGGACTTCTGCCAGTTGATTAGCCAGCCGTGCCGTTGCAGCAGTGCAATGGTCAGGTCCAAGTGGTGTAACAGGAGCTCTGGAGATCCTGCCACCAATAACAGGTCGTCCAAGTACGGCAACATGCGGACTCCTTGCAGCCGCAGAGAAGCCGCCATGACCGCCATAGCGTCCTGTATGTCCAATGACACCATGTAGTCCCCAGGTTCCAGCGCCAGAATGATGGACCGTAGGGTCTCCATCCGAAACTTCGGGACCCGCAAAGACTTGTTGAGTGCTTTGAGGTTGAGAATCGGACGATATGACCCATTGGGTTTCTGTACCAAAAATAGATTTGAATAGAAACCCTGGCCCCTCTGGGAGAATGGAACAGGCACTATAACTCCAGCCTGGAGCATAGTGTGCAATACCTTCCGCAGCTCCGTAGCCTTGTTCCGGTCTGATGGTAGACCCGTGGTGAAGAATCGAGCCGGGGGTCTGTGCCGGAAGGAGAGGGCGTACCCGTGAGAGACCACCTCCAGAACCCAAGTGTCTGTCGTAGTGAACGACCAACACCGGGAGAACTGCAGCAGGCGGCCTCCCACCCTGGGATCCCCCAAGGGGAGACCCGGACCGTCAGGCCGCAGGCTTGTCATCTGGCTTGGGGGCCGGACGTCTGGTACTCCATGCCTGTTTCCGGGGCTTGACCGATTTCTTAGGGCCAGCCTGTCGAGGAAACGACTGTGGTTTGGGCCTGCCCTGGGCCCTAGATGACAGAAAGGACGATGGTCCAGAACCAGAAGGAGCAGCGGCCGACGGGAGACAAGCAGATTTGGCTGCCGCCAGCGTGGCCACAATCTTATCCAGATCCGGACCGAAGAGAACTTCTCCGGTAAACGGCAACGCTTCCAGACCTTTCTTGGATCTGCGTCCGCCTTCCAGGATCGCAGCCACAAGGTGCGACGAGCAGCTACCGCTGCTGAAGAAATTCTAGACACCAGAGTACTAATGTCTAGAGCCGCCTCGTTGATGTAGGTGGCCGAATCACGGAGATTGCCAAACAACTCCGCTTGTTCGGCCGGACAGTCGGATTCAAAAGAAGCCTCTAATGAATCCGCCCAGCGCTCCATCGCTCTGGCAACCCAGCAAATGGCCATAGCCGGCCGTGCTGCCCCCCCTGCAAGGGAATAAGCGGACTTCAGGCAGATTTCTACCTTGCGGTCCGTAGCATCCTTAAGGGAGGACATGGATGGCATCGGCAATGTGGCACTACGGACAAGACGGGTCACGTGAGAATCCACCTGTGGAGGGGATTCACACTTAGCAAAATAATTATCCGCGAACGGATAAGCCACCGCCAGGCGTCTCTGCGGCTGGTATCTTTTGCCAGGTTGTTTCCACGCCTCCTCTAAATGGTCCACCAACTGACCCGAAAGAGGAAAGACTGTGGCATCGCCCTTCACATCTTTGAAAAAGGCATACTTAGATTTAGCCGCTGGGGGAACTTCGTCCTCAATCACCAAGGCTGTGCGGACCGCCCGAATAAGTCCAGGAATATATACTTTGGACTTAGCATCAGCGTCCTTAGTATGGAAAGGTTCCTGATCGTAAGGATCCAGAATCTCCCCATCATCAGACGTCCCTTCGTCATCCTCATAAGGAGCGGACAGAGACGCCACCGGCCTTTTATGAGGCCGCATCACAGACTCCCCTTGCAACACATCCGACAAGTGCTGTAAAGAACTCGTCAGGGAGTTAACCCACGCTGGCTCCTGAGAACCCGGGAGCGGGGAAATAGGGAGACTGTGGGGTACCACCAATTGTCGTGGGAACCCCTGCATGGGTGACGACACCACAGACTGCTGGGACAAACCCATCGGAGTAAACGCGGGCTGCGGAGCTAACTGGCCCACTAAAGCTGTTAACGCCTGAGTGAAACAAGCCCAGGGCGGCTCCTGTACCGGTGCTGTAACCGTAATAGGCCGCGCCATGGACAAACACTGCTGGCAAAGGCCCTCCGCGCTACCCTCCCCCTCCGCTAACGGTACTTTGCACGTGGTACACTGTAGCCGGAGGGGAAAATCACTTTCAGACATGATGGCACCACGTATGTGACCTCTCTCACCAATTAAGTATTAAATAGGCGAGAGACCACCCTGCAGCACCGCACCGCAAGGGCTTTAGCAGAAAGAACAGGGACAGTAATAAAGCTGACAGTTTAGATGAAGAAAAGATTACAGGCAGCAGCGCTAGCACAGTCACATACAATGCAGAGAAATAACAATTCCTGCACTAACAGCGCTGATCACTCAACTACACAGACACAGGGCCTGGTAGGACACAGCGCTGCATACACAGACCTGAGCCACAGCGGAGGAGAGGTATGCGGGGGGACCCAGACCACGATGCTTCCTTCCAGACTTCCAGCAGCGTTCACCATGCGTTGCAGAGAAGATGGCCGCCGAGGAGCAGAGAGAAGCTGGCCTGGGGGAGGAGCGCTGACACAGGACCAGTCAGCACAGTGCAGAGAGGGCTGTGTGCAGCGGGGGAGGCGCCGGCTGTGAGACAGGGAAGGCGCGCTCCCCTGGCATGCATTTAACCCCTGGGACGCCGCAGCGCTACCGCTCTGCTGCGGTCCGCTGTCCCAGGGGGTAGTGGAAGCGCAGGTTGGTCGCCTGGCTCCACGCTGCAGCCAGTCCCCAGGGAGCCCCCTGCCTGGGGACTTAGGACCATGTGATCAGCGGGGACCCACCGCGGGACCCCGCTGCTTACCTCTGTCCCCCTTGAATCCGGCCATGGTCCGGAGCATCTGGGGTCACCGCTAGCTGTGACCCCAGACGCCCACCAGCATCCCCGGATCAGTACCGGCGTTCTGGTACCGGCGGGGTGTAGGGAAGACAGCATGGACGTCAGGACTGACTGTCCATGCTGTTCATCCAGTTGTGCAGCCACAGCTGCATGAAGAAAAAGCTTCAGGGGCTCTTCTAGCCCCCACTCCAACAGGTGCACCCGACTCCGGCCGGGCACCAAACTAAACTGAGGTGCCTTGGCCCGGGGGCGGGGTATAGGAGGGGGACCTAGTGCATCCTGGGAGGCTGAAAGCTTAACTCTTTGGTGCCCTGCGACTGACGTCACACCTATACCCCAAGGTATCCTGTGGATACCCTATGGACCCTGAAGTAGAAACATAGTGTATTGTGTGTCATAATTCCAGCATATACAGGACCAGTGATCACAGTAACCCATTATATGTGTCATACATAGTGTATTGTGTGTCATAATTCCAGCATATACAGGACCAGTGATCACAGTAACCATTATATGTGTCATACATAGTGTATTGTGTGTCATAATTCCAGCATATACAGGACCAGCGATCACAGTAACCCATTATATGTGTCATACATAGTGTATTGTGGTTTATAATTCCAGCATATACAGGACCAGTGATCACAGTAACCTTTATATGTGTCATACATAGTGTATTGTGTGTCATAATTCCAGCATATACAGGACCAGTGATCACAGTAACCATTATATGTGTCATACATAGTGTATTGTGTGTCTTAATTCCAGCATATACAGGACCAGCGATCACAGTAACCCATTATATGTGTCATACATAGTGTATTGTGTGTCATAATACCAGCATATACAGGACCAGCGGTCATCACAGTAACCCATTATATGTGTCATACATAGTGTATTGTGTGTCATAATTCCAGCATATACAGGATCAGCGATCACAGTAAGCCATTATATGTGTCATACATAGTGTATTGTGTGTCATAATTCCAGCATATACAGGAGCAGCGATCACAGTAACCCATTATATGTGTCATACATAGTGTATTGTGTGTCATAATTCCAGCATATACAGGACCAGCGATCACAGTAACCCATTATATGTGTCATACATAGTGTATTGTGTGTCATAATTCCAGCATATACAGGACCAGTGATCACAGTAACCCATTATATGTGTCATACATAGTGTATTGTGTGTCATAATGCCAGCATATACAGGACCAGTGATCACAGTAACCCATTATATGTGTCATACATAGTGTATTGTGTGTCCTAATTCCAGCATATACAGGACCAGTGATCACAGTAACCCATTATATGTGTCATACATAGTGTATCGTGTGTCATAATTCCAGCATATACAGGACCAGCGATCACAGTAACCCATTATATGTGTCATACATAGTGTATTGTGTGTCATAATTCCAGCATATACAGGACCAGTGATCACAGTAACCCATTATATGTGTCATACATAGTGTATTGTGTGTCATAATTCCAGCATATACAGGACCAGTGATCACAGTAACCCATTATATGTGTCATACATAGTGTATTGTGTGTCATAATTCCAGCATATACAGGACCACAGATCACAGTAACCCTTTATATGTGTCATACATAGTGTATTGTGTGTCATAATTCCAGCATATACAGGACCAGTGATCACAGTAACCCATTATATGTGTCATACATAGTGTATTGTGTGTCATAATTCCAGCATATACAGGAGCAGCGATCACAGTAACCCATTATATGTGTCATACATAGTATATTGTGTGTCATAATTCCAGCATATACAGGATCAGCGATCACAGTAAGCCATTATATGTGTCATACATAGTGTATTGTGTGTCATAATTCCAGCATATACAGGACCAGTGATCACAGTAACCCATTATATGTGTCATACATAGTGTATTGTGTGTCATAATTCCAGCATATACAGGACCAGTGATCACAGTAACCCATTATATGTGTCATACATAGTGTATTGTGTGTCATAATTCCAGCATATACAGGACCAGCGATCACAGTAACCCATTATAGGTGTCATACATAGTGTATTGTGTGTCATAATTCCAGCATATACAGGACCAGCGATCACACTAACCCATTATATGTGTCATACATAGTGTATTGTGTGTCATAATTCCAGCATATACAGGACCAGCGATCACAGTAACCCATTATATGTGTCATACATAGTGTATTGTGTGTCATAATTCCAACTCCTTTTTGCTCTCACTATTAGAATTTATATTAACCAAAAACTATTTTACATGTGATGAGACATTCTACCTCCAGGTTAGAGGGACGGCAATGGGGACGGCTTGTGCCCCCACTTATGCCAACCTCTACCTGGGGTGGTGGGAGAAAGAACATGTTTTTAAAGAGGAATATGAAAAATACACTGACTGCATCCTTCTGTACTTAAGGTACATAGATGATGTATTAATACTTTGGGAGGGTACCAAGGATCTCCTTGAAGAGTTTATAATGATTTTGAATAACAACAATTTTAATCTAAAACTTTCAGGAGAGATTAGCCCAGAAACTGTGAATTTCTTGGATTTAAAGATCAAGATAGAAGTGGATGGTCGGATTTCTACGGATATTTTTCGTAAAAAAACGGCCACCAATAGTATATTACATTCCAACAGTGCGCACTTACCATCTACTATTAGAGCAATTCCCAAAGGAGAACTATTGCGAACCAAGCGTAATTGTTCAGATGATATGATTTATCAGGAAAGAGAACAGCAACTGTGTACAAGACTCAAACAGAGGGGATATAGTAACAGGATCATTAAGAATGCCAAACACAATGTCAAAAAATACACAAGAGATTCTTTATTAATTCCCAAAATCAAAGCAGTTAAGGAAGAGCCGGTAAGATTTATTGGGACTTTTAATAATGAATGGTGGAAGATCAATGCCATTTTACAAAAGCACTGGTCGGTCGTACAGACGGATCATGATTTGAGGAATATTCTCCCTACAAATGTACAAACAAGTTGGAAACGCTCACCAAATTTGAAAGATCGCTTGGTACAAAGCCATCTATCCTCTATGAAAAAATCATGTTACCCTGTCAAGGGCTCCTATAGCTGTAAGCAATGTAGAGCCTGCCAATTTATGATCTCCAGAAAATACTTTGAAGATCATTATAATAAAAAATGGATTATTGACAGTTATATTAACTGTAACACAGCTGGTGTGGTCTACCAATTAGAGTGCCCTTGTGGGCTACGTTATATTGGTAAAACCAAGAGACCGCTAAAAGTGAGATTACTTGAACATATAGGCAATATAAGAAACGCAAAACGAGATAAGGCCAGATTTAAACCTTTAACATCAGTAGCGAATCACTATTTACAATGTCATGACGGTAATCCCAAAGATCTTAAAGCATTTGGTATGAAACAAATACAACTAAACATCAGAGGTGGAGACATTGACAGGGAATTTCTCAAATTTGAAACAAAAATGATCTTCCTGATGAACAGTCTGCATCCTTTTGGATTAAATGAGAGTATCAGTTACTCTCCTTTTTTATAAATTAAGTCTTTTTAGAACGCATTCTATATTTTTATATCTCTCATTACGTCCCCAGAAGGATCACGCTCCATGATCATTCTATATAACATTTTTTGTAATAAGGCTATACACATATTTTGATGTCACAATAGGGAATTTTGTTAACATCATGAGTGCACTTAATAAAGCTGCATTTCTATCACTTATGACGGACTAATAATTATTAGGATAAACCTTTGAATTTATATACCAGTAGCTAATATGATTTTTTATTATTGATAATGAGAATTATTATCAGGATCATATAAAGATAATTTGTTTATTATTTATGATTTATTTCATCACTTTACTGCACATTTTTATTTTTATGTATTTGTTCACCATACTTTTTCACTAACTACACAGGATAATATATGCACATGATCCATACGTATTCATTATCACAACACTTATCACCTAAGTGTGAATTTACACATACTTATCCTCATCACTAACACATGCAAATAATTTATAATCACGTCTTATTTTCTAACATATTCAATTATTTCTTTCACACGTTACTGAACCTTTTTTCACAATCATCTACTTTCACTTCATACCCACTAAGTATTATTTTTAATAGCTTATAATAATTCAATAATAAACACAAACAAAAACCCTTTTTTCCCATGTACATATATTTAATATTTGACACTTTTTAATATAGATAATAGACACATAGATTGTTATATACCTGTTAATGGATATGACACTGAATATGATTTGCAATCATAAAAATATCCTACAATTTATAGTTTCTATACTGTAATCTAATTGCTAGGCATTATTAATAACTTGCATAATCTATACACTTACCTGTTTTATTTCCTATGGTTTTAATGAATCTAATAATGAATTTTGTGATGTGGCTGATAAGTCTATTTATAATATGGATATTAAGAATAGTAACATCGTGGAGCTGTTTACATCTGATGGGTGTGTTCTGGATTCTGGTTCAGGATTGGTCAGTCCCTTTAATAATGGAGAACAGGGATAAAAACTACACTGCTTGGATACATAAGCGACCTCCTGATTGGCTCAGCAGCACACTTGCTGAGGCTAATACTAAGCTGGCTGCTGATTGGTCCAGCGGACCATGTGACCTTAATACTGCGTTTTGATTGGCTCCTGACTGGAATAAAGCCTCACTGGATAAGGCAATCGGGTTGCCTTGAAAAAACATAACTTTTGTGAAACGTACGTCGGTTTTTTGCAGCGCCTGCTGCTGATAGTGTCCTATGTTGTGTTATTAGCACTTGAAAGCACTGCATCCACTGTGTGTACAAGCAAATGTGATTACCACAGTGAAGAAAATGGCATGCATTAATATGCTTTCCTAGGACTCAGACTATGTTATAGTGTTACTCTGAGTAAATAGTGTGAATATATATAATCTACTCCAATACTACTACTTGTGATTAAACCTTGCAGCTGGGCATGAGGAACCCACATTAAACACTCAGTAATGTTAGTCTGAGTGAGTAACAGTTTATTAAACAATTTTGCAGCCCTACAGAGGGAGCTATAACAATAGCACTGTATTGTATTAGGTATAATTAAAACCAACAGGGGGTGCCACATTCTGAGCATAAACCAAATACAGTACCATACTGCACGAATAAACCCTATAGCTATACAAGGGAATCCTTATATTTGGGTTAAGCATTAATATCAACTAGGGCATTAAGATGTCCACATATTAATTAGTTTTATATGATTGCTGCAGTTGATTGTTTATTTCTTAACCCAATAGGCGACACAAAGATTTGTATCAGGAACTGTATACATGTTCCCATGTGACAATATTCCATGAATACAAATAGGTGGCCCTTATAGAGGACATTGTGCATAATATAGCACCCATTAAATCAACCTGGTTCTAAAGGTGTAATGGCATACCATAACCAATAGATGGCAGCATAATATCACCAATGGAATTTATATCTTGGTTTAGTTTCAACACAGTATATCTAATTATAATTGTGGGTAGTACATGCAGGGCCAATTGATTTCAACTATATAAATATATGTTATGATTAATGACACTGGAGAAAACAACATTTAATAGAATCTTTACTCAGAAACATAACTGAAAGGGACACAGAGACAAATGAATTATTAATAATTTAATATCAATTGATGACACACATTTGTTTCAATGTTTTTATTATATTTTTTTCTTGGAATATTTCACTAATAAGGCGAAACATTTTTTAAATAATTTATTTAATAAAAGTTATATTTTATATACAATTATCCTCTATGTGCGCCAACAAAGAGACAATACCCTTTTCTTCTCTTTTTTGTATAGTGTATTGTGTGTCATAATTCCAGCATATACAGGACCAGTGATCACAATAACCCATTATGTGTGTCATACATAGTGTATTGTGTGTCATAATTCCAGCATATACAGGACCAGTGATCACAGTAACCCATTATATGTGTCATACATAGTGCATTGTGTGTCATAATTCCAGCATATACAGGACCAGCGATCACAGTAACCCATTATGTGTGTCATACATAGTGTATTGTGTGTAATAATACCAGCATATAGAGGACCAGCGATCACAATAAGCCATTAGATGCATCAGTAGGACCATCCTGCCTGAGCTGGATGTTTTTATTTTAGATGTATGCACCATTCCAGAGCATGGGAGCAAGACCGGGAGTCTGGGGGAGCAGCAGAAGAACCTAGCACTGCCCTGGACATACTGTATATGTACATATTGGGCTCTATAGCAGTGCATCTGTCACAGTGCATGTTTTCCAGATCTTCTATAGTTTGCACAGGTTATTTATTACTGGCTGATACATGTTAAAAGATCCACAGGTGGTGCTAATTATTTCATTTGTGATACTGAGAAGAAGATACAGCACAAGTAACAATTATGTTACTATTTCTATTGTGGTCATGGTGTGGGCTGGGGAGGGGGGGTTTCCAGGCAGATGGAACCCCCCCCTGCGTTTGCCTATGAAGTGGGCGTCCTTATGTAGTGATGTGGCGTCATTGTGATCGCTATGGATTAGCATATGTTCATAGTAAAACTGCGTGAGTATGCTATATTGTAATCCTTGCTGAATCAGGCCCTATGTTCATTACTGTGGCTCTGACAGCCCAGGGAGGTTGGGAAAAAGCTTTTCAGCACAGGATAGTTTACAGGGGGTGCACATGCCCTGCGCCGACCAGACCAGCATATTAGGGACCCAGTACTTGTGTCTCCCTGTTTTAGTGGAAACCAACCTATATTTATTATCAATAGGCTGTTGAGAATTTTGAAAGAGGGTAACACACTACCCAACATGTCATTTTATTGAACTGGAGCTAATGACATTTATTCCAATAAGGTTCCAGATCAGGGGTAGTGAACCAGTCAGAGCCAAAGAGCCCAAAAATATCTGTAGCTATGGCAAAGAGCCGAGATCATGGAGTGCCAAAAGGGGCATGGTCTTTTTCAGCTAGGCCATGCCCCTAGTATGACATTTGTAGGAGTGTGATCGTGTGCCACAGAGCTGTAACTAGACTTTTTGGTGCCCTGTGCCAGAAAGAGCATTGCCCCCCCCCCCCATTTTTCAAATAGGGACATAAGTCCTGAAAAACACTTTAACACAATTGTGTGTGCTCTAGTAGGTTATGACACTGTAGTTGTAGACTGCTAAGGCCAGTGTGAAGGTATCAGTACAATTTCATGTGTATAATATTCTCACGGGGGCTTAGATACTGTCACTCCATCCTAGCTATATGGTAGGAATGGGTCTGGTGTTGCTCTGGCCACAATATAATTAGAGCAAAAATAACATTGCTGCTATGTCCTCTGTTGTTGTCAGGTTAGGTATAACTCTAGATGATATAACCTGTTAATTAAGGCATTCCGTATATCTGAGGATCCTCCATTCAACGGGCACGCTGATCTAGGTTCACCTACTAGCAATTGCTGAGTAAAGTTTCTTGTTAATTAGTATATCTCTCAGGTACACCATAACCCTGTGTGTGACACTATTATAAATGCAATGTTACAATAGTGGATTGCACTTTGGAGAGTGTCATTGTATTACTATTATTTCTTATAACTGATGCTGTCGGCATTGAAGATAAATCCCCTTGGGGGCTACTTTCCTTAGTTTTAGCTTATCAGCAGAATTACACAAAATGGAATGATGACATGAAAATCAATATTCCCAGAAAACATCAGGATAAATACCGAACAATCAGAGCATTGGGAAGAAGATCTAAATAGTCTCAAAAGGAATTTGAAAAAACAAACACGTACCTGGTGGGATATGACCACCTTTGAAAATTATATAAAACATAAGCTTACCCCTAGAGGACTACGACCAAGGGGTGAGCTAATCTCTGAGGCCTTACGATTGGAGTGGGAGGAAGCCCTGAACATGTGCTCACAAAGCTTAATGCTAATATTAATCAAGCATGACAACTTAGTATTAGAACAATGATCTAAAGATATTGAGATACTGGAGAAAAAATTAAAAGAACATGAACAAGAATTGAGTTTTCAGGAACTTTTTGAAAGAGATAGAAAAGACTTAACAGACTATGAAAAAGTAATAACATAATGCAAAAGATCCAAATTTGTGGGAGACATCAAAGATTATGCAACAGGTCAGGTTTTTAGATGGAACTGGAATATAAAAAACCCTAGAAAAATTATGGAAACCACCAAAGATGACAGCTCATCAGATCTCGAATCATCAGGGGTGGAAGATAATATCAGCAAACCAACAGAGGACATAGCAGCAAAGTTATTTTTCCTCTAATTATATTTTGGCCAGAGAAACGCCAGACACATTTCTACCATATAGCTAGGATGGAGTGAAAGTGTTTTCAATAGAACTATATGCATGTTACTAGCAGACATTTAGCCGTGCAAATAAATTATTTACTGTGTCTGACGTCTGCCTGTGGTTATAAATAAATATCAAAAGAATCTCCCTGAGAGTGACAATCAGTGTGACAAAATTATCACGTGCTCTAAATATTATTTGCTTTAATATAGTAAGGGTATCTAAGCCCCCATGGGAATATTATACACATGAAATTGTACTGATACTTTCACACTGGCCTTAGCAGTCTACAACTACAGTGTGATAACCTACTGGATCACACACAATTGTGTTAAGTGTGTACCAGATGTTTAACTGATTTATACAACACAGATTGTTGAACCGCATGAGTGAATTACACAGGGCTTACTGGTTATTGTAGAATGATACTTCAGGCAGACATACACTATTTGTACCTATATAGAGAGAGGGCTGGATAAGTCAATTGTTTTGACCTTTTGTGGATGATAAATGATTCACCGCTCAGAACAGCAGAAGAGATTGATCCCAGTTGCACAAAGATCAGCATCTTTGTAACAGAAAAAATAGTCACTATGTAGTTACATGACATTTTCATTCTAGTAACCAGCAGGATTCAGAATATATAAGAGCCACTAGCGGATAGTAGTGAATTTTCAAGTATAGAGGGTTTGGAGAGGTATCCACCAATTAATTGAGGCTGATAATTGAGCTGGATAATAATACACCTCCAATACCGAAAGCTGCATTCTAGCTCAAGGACTGGGGTGAATACCCTATATTTGAGGTGTCCATTTTTTAACTGACAATATAACATACATGTTACAAGTACATATCACTTCACATTTTGTTTTTATAATTCGCTTTTCATTTATGTAATAAAGGTAAAATTTTAGGAGATACTGCTTTTTAAATATACAAATTCTCATGGTCCTGCGGTCCGACCCTCCAGATACGCCAATCTGAGAATCGCCGCCTGTGACTTTTACAGGTTACCTTAGCATGTATGGTTAAATAAACCTGGTAATTGCCACCAGCAGAAGAATAATATAATGCTAAAGCTTAAGGTGAGCTTCTGCTCTCACCTGCATCCACAATTGTCAATACTTAGAAATAGGTAACATCAGCAATATGAGGCCTTGCGTCATAAAAACACAGATCCAGAACTAGAATTAATGTTTAATTCAAAAATATCTTCAAAGCTCATGTATAAAAAGTTGCAAAGAATAAAATAAGGTTAAAGAATCACAGAGTTTACTTACAATTTACTAACTAAAATTAAGTAATACATTGGATAAGCAAACCATTTAGTTGGATTAAACAGTTTTGGAATGAGGCCGCCCCAATGGCGAATTCAGGAACATCTGTATCCTTTGATAGCCTCACGCAGAATGAACAACAAACTAGGGTTGAATCACCTACTTATGCCTGCTCTCAGGCATCCCCCCTCACCCCCCCTCTCTGGGTTGATTTTAACCCTTGTCAGCTCAGAGTGTATTGTCCAGCTGGCTGAAGCCTCGGAGTCTCCTGGCCACTTGAGCAGGGGTTCTTATATTATACTTTAGACTCCTTGTGAAGTTTGAGAACTTGAATTTAGGACCATAAACGTGCTCACTGATTAGGTGAGGGAATATACACATCTGTAGACTGAATGTCTCTCAGTATAAACAACCATTCTTTGATCTTTGACCCTACACAGAAAACAGGGCTCTTAATGATGGTTTATCAAGGGCCTGGCCAGATGTCCTGTAATTTCCACGGACATTTTTCTTATATGCCATCCATATACAATGGGACATATTTATGGCTGATATAACCATTCACTCGGATTGAACAGTTTTGGGATGAGGCCATCTCAATGAAGAATTCTAGAACATCTGTATCCTTCGAAAGCCTCACGCACAATGAACAACAAACTAGGGTTGAATCACCTACTTATGCCTGCTTCCAGGCATCCCTCCTCACCCCCCCTCTCTGGGTTGATTTTAACCCTTGTCAGCTAAGAGTGGATTGTCCAGCTGGCTAAATCCAGGGGTCTCCCGGCCACTTCAGCAGGGGTTCTTTTATTATTGTATGAAATAAAGCCCACTCTCTACATATAGGTGTGAAATAAAGACTGCTCTCAACATAATGGTGTGTAATAAAGCCTGCTCTCTACAAAAAGGTGTGTAATAAAGCCAGCTCTCTACATTATGGTTTATAATAAAGCCTGTTTTTCCATAAAGGTGTGCAATAAAGACTGCTCTCTACATAATGGTATGTAATATAACCCGCTCTCTACATAATGTGTAATAAAGCCTGCTCGCTACATAAAGGTGTGAAATACAGCCCACTCTCTACATAATGGTGTGAAATACAGCCTGCTCTCTACATAAAGGTGTGAAATACAGCCTGCTCTCTACACAATGGTGTGTAATAAAGCCTGATGTCTACATAAAGGTGTGAAATACAGCCTGCTCTCTACACAATGGTGTGTAATAAAGCCTGATGTCTACATAATGGTGTGAAATAAAGCCTGCTCTCAACATAATGGTGTGGCCTACAGCCCACTCTCTACATAATGGTGTGAAATACAGCCCGCTCTACATTAAGGTGTGAAATACAGCCTGCTCTCTACATAAAGGTGTGAAATACAGCCTGCTCTCTACACAATGGTGTGTAATAAAACCTGATGTCTACATAAAGGTGTGAAATACAGCCTGCTCTCTACATAAAGGTGTACAATAGTGCATGTTTTTACCATATAGGTGTGTAATAAAGCCCGCTGTCTACATAAAAGGTATATAATAAAGCCTATTTTTCCATAAAGGTGTATAATAAAGCCTGCTCTCTACATAAAGGCGAGAAATACAGCCTGCTCTCTACATAATGGGGTGTAATAAAGCCCACTCTCTACATAAAGGTGTATAATAAAACCTGCTCTCTACATAATGGTCTGTAAAAAAGCCTGCTCTCTACATAATGGTCTGTAAAAAAAAGCCTGCTCTCAACATAATGGTGTGTAATAAAGCCCGCTCTCTACATAAAAGGTGTATAATAAAGCCTATTTTTCCATAAATGTGTATAATAAAGCCTGCTCTCTACATAAAGGCGAGAAATACAGTCTGCTCTCTACATAATGGGGTGTAATAAAGCCTGATGTCTACATAATGTTGTGAAATACAGCCTGCTCTCTACATAATGGTGTATAATAAAGCCTGTTTTTTCCATAAAGGTGTGTAATAAAGACTGTTCTCTATATAATGGTATGTAATAAAGCCTGCTCTCTACATAACAGTGTGAAATACAGCCTTCTCTCTACATAACGGTGTGTAATAAAGCCTGATGTCTACATAATGGTATATAATAAAGCCTGTTTTTTCCATAAAGGTGTGTAATAAAGTCTGCTCTCCACATAAAGGTGTGAAATACAGCCTGCTCGATACATAAAGGTGTGAAATACAGCCTGCTCTCTACATAATGGTATATAATAAAGCCTGTTTTTTCCATAAAGGTGTGTAATAAAGCCTGCTCTCCACATAAAGGTGTGAAATACAGCCTGCTCTCTACACAATGGTGTGTAATAAAGCCTGATGTCTACATAAAGGTGTGAAATACAGCCTGCTCTCTACACAATGGTGTGTAATAAAGCCTGATGTCTACATAATGGTGTGAAATAAAGCCTGCTCTCAACATAATGGTGTGGCCTACAGCCCACTCTCTACATAATGGTGTGAAATACAGCCCGCTCTACATTAAGGTGTGAAATACAGCCTGCTCTCTACATAAAGGTGTGAAATACAGCCTGCTCTCTACACAATGGTGTGTAATAAAGCCTGATGTCTACATAAAGGTGTGAAATACAGCCTGCTCTCTACATAAAGGTGTACAATAGAGCATGTTTTTACCATATAGGTGTGTAATAAAGTACGCTGTCTACATAAAAGGTATATAATAAAGCCTATTTTTCCATAAAGGTGTATAATAAAGCCTGCTCTCTACATAAAGGCGAGAAATACAGCCTGCTCTCTACATAATGGGGTGTAATAAAGCCCACTCTCTACATAAAGGTGTATAATAAAACCTGCTCTCTACATAATGGTCTGTAAAAAAGCCTGCTCTCTACATAATGGTCTGTAAAAAAAAGCCTGCTCTCAACATAATGGTGTGTAATAAAGCCCGCTCTCTACATAAAAGGTGTATAATAAAGCCTATTTTTCCATAAATGTGTATAATAAAGCCTGCTCTCTACATAAAGGCGAGAAATACAGCCTGCTCTCTACATAATGGGGTGTAATAAAGCCTGATGTCTACATAATGTTGTGAAATACAGCCTGCTCTCTACATAATGGTGTATAATAAAGCCTGTTTTTTCCATAAAGGTGTGTAATAAAGACTGTTCTCTATATAATGGTATGTAATAAAGCCTGCTCTCTACATAACAGTGTGAAATACAGCCTTCTCTCTACATAACGGTGTGTAATAAAGCCTGATGTCTACATAATGGTATATAATAAAGCCTGTTTTTTCCATAAAGGTGTGTAATAAAGTCTGCTCTCCACATAAAGGTGTGAAATACAGCCTGCTCGATACATAAAGGTGTGAAATACAGCCTGCTCTCTACATAATGGTATATAATAAAGCCTGTTTTTTCCATAAAGGTGTGTAATAAAGCCTGCTCTCCACATAAAGGTGTGAAATACAGCCTGCTCTCTACATAAAGATGTAAAATAGAGCATGTTTTACCATAATGGTGTGTAATAAAGCCTGCTCTCTACATAATGGTGTATAATAAAGCCTGCTCTCTACATAAAGGTGTGAAATACAGCCTGCTCTCTACATAAAGGTGTGAAATACAGCCTGCTCTCTACATAAAGGTGTGAAATACAGCCTGCTCTCTACATAATGTGTGTAATAATGCCGATGTCTACATAAAGGTGTACAATAGAGCATGTTTTTACCATAAAGGTGTGTAATAAAGCCTGCTCTCTACATAATGGTCTGTAATAAAGCCTGCTTTCTACATAATGGTGTGTAATAAAGCCCACTCTACATAAAGGTGTATAATAAAACCTGCTCTCTACATAATGGTCTGTAAAAAAGCCTGCTCTCTACATAAAGGTGAGAAATACAGCCTGCTCTCCACATAAGGTGTGTAATAAAGCCTGCTCTCTATATAATGGTGTATAATAAAGCCTGCTCTCTACATAAAGTTGTGAAATACAGCCTGCTGTCTACATAATGGTGTGTAATAAAGCCCACTCTCTACATAAAGGTATATAATAAAACCTGCTCTCTACATAATGGTCTGTAATAAAGTCTGCTCTCCACATAAAGGTGTGAAATACAGCCTGCTCTCCACATAAAGGTGTGAAATACAGCCTGCTCTCTACATAAAGATGTAAAATACAGCCTGCTCTCTACATAAAGGTGTGTAATAAAGCCCGCTGTCTACATAATGGTGTGTAATAAAGCCTGCTCTCTACACAAAGGTGTGAAATACACCCTGCTCTCTACATAAAGGTGTGAAATACAGCCTGCTCTCTACATAAAGGTGAGAAATACAGCCTGCTCTCCACATAAGGTGTGTAATAAAGCCTGCTCTCTATATAATGGTGTATAATAAAGCCTACTCTCTACATAAAGTTGTGAAATACAGCCTGCTCTCTACATAATGGTGTGAAATACAGCCTGCTCTCTACATAATGTGTGTAATAAAGCCTGCTCTCTACATAAAGGTGTGTAATAAAGCCTGCTCTCTACATAATGGTGTGAAATACAGCCTGCTCTCTAAAGCCTACTCTCTACATAAAGGTGTTTAATAACGCTGCACTGTTTTTTCCATAAAGGTGTGTAATAAAGCCTACTCTCTACATAAAAGGTGTTTAATACAGCCTGCTTTCTACATAAAGATGTATAATAAACCCTGCTCTCTACGTAATGGTGTGAAATACAGCCTGCTCTCTACATAAAGGTGTGTAAAGAAGACAAAATGTAGTGGTGTGCAAACACAAATTAATACCAGGGATCCCCGAAGCAATCTTTTCTGATAATATTTATAGAGATATTTGATTGCATTAAACATAATATTTCACTAAGAGTCTGAAAGTGAAACAAGGTTATATACCACAAATGCTTATAGAAAACTGTTAAGAGAAATGTTATCACTATACAACACCCCTAGACCAGATTGGCACAGTGTGTAATAAGGGATTGATAGATACAAATATCAACATTTTAAATTAAGTAAAAAAAAAAAAATGGTATTTCATTTTGTCTACATGATAGATTTAATAAGAAAAGAGCCCCAGTTAGGTTCAGATACATAGGGTTAGATGTATTGTAAGTTCAGATAGTACATTAAAACTTGTTATATTGTAAGGTAGGCGTCAGATTTAAATGTTTTAACCGTCAGCAAAAAGGTATGAATGAATGAATATGGTATAGAAAAGTTTTTAATTGATTACATTTATAAAAAAACATTTTTCACTTAGCGAATGAATCCTCTGTGCGATCGAAATCGCAATACAATCTCTGTGCATGCGCACTAAGGCTTATACACACGTGCAAATGCTAACAATCACTCAACCTGCGTAAACCTCAGCATTTTGTACAAAACTGAATCAGGCCCTCTGTGCTGCTGAGCTAGGTGACCGGTATAGCTAACCTAACTCACCTAACTAGACTTTGAAACACCAATCGTGCCATGTTTGCAAAATATGATAATATACATTCTGCTTTTCAGTCATACTTGCCGACCTTCTTGTTACCTCCTAAGGGAGGGGGCAGCCAGGTTGGAACAAAAGGGATTGTGGATCAGCATAGGTGGGCAATTTGGGAGGAGGGACAATGGCACAATCGTTTAATTGTGTTACAGCTATACAATACAGAGATTACCAGCATTATAAGGAGAAGATGGGGCTACAAACAAGTGATTCAGTAGTCTATGCGGCTGCCTAGATCACTCGATTTCCGAGTGGCAGCAGCTGCAGAAGTAAGAGGGGTGGTATAATAGAAATGGGACTTCTGTATCAGCCGGATCTCCTGTACACAGCGTGGGGTTGGTGTAAGTCCTGATACTAATGATGATGGCTGTGGTGGTAAGAGCAGTGTGTGGGAGGAGATAGGACATCGGATCTCCTGCACACAGCGTGGGGCTGGTGTAAGTCCTGATACTAATGATGATGGCTGTGGTGGTAAGAGCAGTGTGTGGGAGGAGATAGGACATCGGATCTCCTGCACACAGCGTGGGGCTGGTGTAAGTCCTGATACTAATGATGATGGCTGTGGAGGTAAGAGCAGTGTGTGGGAGGAGATGGGACGTCTGTATCAGCCGGATCTCCTGTACACAGCGTGGGGCTGGTGTAAGTCCTGATACTAATGATGATGGCTGTGGAGGTAAGAGCAGTGTGTGGGAGGAGATGGGATGTCTGTATCAGCCGGATCTCCTGCACCCAGCATGGGGCTGGTGTAAGTCCTGATACTAATGATGATGGCTGTGGGGGTAAGAGCAGTGTGTGGGAGGAGATGGGACGTCTGTATCAGCCGGATCTGCTGTACCCAGCATGAGGCTGGTGTAAGTCCTGATACTAATGATGATGGCTGTGGTGGTAAGAGCAGTGTGTGGGAGGAGATGGGACGTCTGTATCAGCCGGATCTCCTGTACCCAGCGTGGGGCTGGTGTAAGTCCTGGTACTAATGATGATGGCTGTGGTGGTAAGAGCAGTGTGTGGGAGGAGATGGGACGCCTGTATCAGCCGGATCACCTGCACCCAGTATGGGGCTGGTGAAAGTCCTGATACTAATGATGACGGCTGTGGTGGTAAGAGCAGTGTGTGGGAGGAGATAGGACATCTGTATCAGCCGGATCTCCTGCACCCAGTGTGGGGCTGTTGTAAGTCCTGATACTAATGATGATGGCTGTGGAGGTAAGAGCAGTGTGTGGGAGGAGATGGGACATCTGTATCAGCCGGATCTCCTGTACCCAGCGTGGGGCTGGTGTAAGTCCTGATACTAATGATGATGGCTGTGGAGGTAAGAGCAGTGTGTGGGAGGAGATGGGACGTCTGTATCAGCCGGATCTCCTGCACCCAGCGTGGGGCTGGTGTAAGTCCTGATACTAATGATGATGGCTGTGGAGGTAAGAGCAGTGTGTGAGAGGAGATGGGACGTCTGTATCAGCCGGATCTCCTGCACCCAGCGTGGGGCTGGTGTAAGTCCTGATACTAATGATGATGGCTGTGGTGGTAAGAGCAGTGTGTGGAAGGAGATGGGACGTCTGTATCAGCCGGATCTCCTGTACCCAGCGTGGGGCTGGTGTAAGTCCTGATACTAATGATGATGGCTGTGGAGGTAAGAGCAGTGTGTGGGAGGAGATGGGACGTCCGTATCAGCCGGATCTCCTGTACCCAGCGTGGGGCTGGTGTAAGTCCTGATACTAATGATGATGGCTGTGGAGGTAAGAGCAGTGTGTGGGAGGAGATGGGACGTCCGTATCAGCCGGATCTCCTGCACCCAGTATGGGGCTGGTGTAAGTCCTGATACTAATGATGATGGCTGTGGAGGTAAGAGCAGTGTGTGGGAGGAGATGGGACGTCTGTATGAGCCGGATCTCCTGTACCCAGCGTGGGGCTGGTGTAAGTCCTGATACTAATGATGATGGCTGTGGAGGTAAGAGCAGTGTGTGGGAGGAGATGGGACGTCTGTATGAGCCGGATCTCCTGTACCCAGCGTGGGGCTGGTGTAAGTCCTGATGCTAATGATGATGGCTGTGGAGGTAAGAGCAGTGTGTGGGAGGAGATGGAACATTTGTATCAGCCGGATCTCCTGCACCCAGAGTGGGGCTGGTGTAAGTACTGACACTAATGATGATGGCTGTGGAGATAAGAGCAGTGTGTGGGAGGAGATGGGACGTCTGTATCAGCCGAATCTCCTGCACCCAGTATGGGGCTGGTGTAATTCCTGATACTAATGATGATGGCTGTGGAGGTAAGAGCAGTGTGTGGGAGGAGATGGGACGTCTGTATGAGCCGGATCTCCTGTACCCAGCGTGGGGCTGGTGTAAGTACTGATACTAATGATGATGGCTGTGGTGGTAAGAGCAGTGTGTGGGAGGAGATGGGACGTCTGTATGAGCCGGATCTCCTGCACACAGCGTGGGGCTGGTGTAAGTCCTGATACTAGTGATGATGGCTGTGGAGGTAAGAGCAGTGTGTGGGAGGAGATGGGATGTCTGTATCAGCCGAATCTCCTGTACACAGTGTGGGGCTGGTGTAAGTCCTGATACTAATGATGATGGCTGTGGTGGTAAGAGCAGTGTGTGGGAGGAGATGGAACGTCTGTATCAGCCGGATCTCCTGTACCCAGCGTGGGGTTGGTGTAAGTCCTGATACTAATGATGATGGCTGTGGTGGTAAGAGCAGTGTGTGGGAGGAGATGGGACGTCTGTATCAGCCGGATCTCCTGCACACAGCGTGGGGCTGGTGTAAGTCCTGATACTAATGATGATGGCTGTGGTGGTAAGAGCAGTGTGTGGGAGGAGATGGGACGTCTGTATCAGCCGGATCTCCTGCACACAGCATGGGGCTGGTGTAAGTCCTGATACTAATGATGATGGCTGTGGAGGTAAGAGCAGTGTGTGGGAGGAGATGGAACGTCTGTATCAGCCGGATCTCCTGTACCCAGCGTGGGGTTGGTGTAAGTCCTGATACTAATGATGATGGCTGTGGTGGTAAGAGCAGTGTGTGGGAGGAGATGGAACGTCTGTATCAGCCGGATCTCCTGTACCCAGTATGGGGCTGGTGTAAGTCCTGATACTAATGATGATGGCTGTGATGGTAAGAGCAGTGTGTGGGAGGAGATGGGACGTCTGTATCAGCCGGATCTCCTGTACCCAGTATGGGGCTGGTGTAAGTCCTGACACTAATGATGATGGCTGTGGTGGTAAGAGCAGTGTGTGGGAGGAGATGGAACGTCTGTATCAGCCGGATCTCCTGTACCCAGTATGGGGCTGGTGTAAGTCCTGATACTAATGATGATGGCTGTGATGGTAAGAGCAGTGTGTGGGAGGAGATGGGACGTCTGTATCAGCCGGATCTCCTGTACCCAGTATGGGGCTGGTGTAAGTCCTGACACTAATGATGATGGCTGTGGTGGTAAGAGCAGTGTGTGGGAGGAGATGGGACGTCTGTATCAGCCGGATCTCCTGCACACAGCGTGGGGCTGGTGTAAGTCCTGATACTAATGATGATGGCTGTGGTGGTAAGAGCAGTGTGTGGGAGGAGATGGGACGTCTGTATCAGCCGGATCTCCTGTACCCAGCATGGGGCTGGTGTAAGTCCTGATACTAATGATGATGGCTGTGGTGGTAAGAGCAGTGTGTGGGAGGAGATGGGACGTCTGTATGAGCCGGATCTCCTGCACCCAGCATGGGGCTGGTGTAAGTCCTGATACTAATGATGATGGCTGTGGTGGTAAGAGCAGTGTGTGGGAGGAGATGGAACGTCTGTATCAGCCGGATCTGCTGTACCCAGCATGGGGCTGGTGTAAGTCCTGATACTAATGATGATGGCTGTGGTGGTAAGAGCAGTGTGTGGGAGGAGATGGGACGTCTGTATGAGCCGGATCTCCTGCACCCAGCGTGGGGCTGGTGTAAGTCCTGATACTAATGATGACGGCTGTGGAGGTAAGAGCAGTGTGTGGGAGGAGATGGGACGTCTGTATGAGCCGGATCTCCTGCACCCAGCGTGGGGCTGGTGTAAGTCCTGATACTAATGATGACGGCTGTGGAGGTAAGAGCAGTGTGTGGGAGGAGATGGAACGTCTGTATGAGCCGGATCTAGCCGCCAGGTTTCGTGCATGCGCAAGTCGGAGCCGGCTCCGGCGTGCACATGCACAGTGGCTTAACAATGACCCGCTCGCGAGCGGGTCGGAATCAGGGCTAAAATTTTTTTTTTTATAATTTTCTACTTTTTTAAAAAAATGTACAAATCTTTTTCAGCATTTTTAAATATTAAATACATTTTTCTCTGGGACAGTAATGAACATTGTTACGGTTACCCATTTTTTTTAGTTAAAGTACAGGCTTTTCCCAAAGTTTAAATTCCCGCAGGTATTTGGTAAAAATTACTGCTGGGCTGGAGAAAACCTTGTTCTTATGATAGTGACTGTAGCCAGCACAGAGCAATAATACTAGTATTTTTATTTGCAAAGCACCAAGCAGTTCCCCAGCACTTAGGTAGTTTACTATAATATTTATAGATGGAGATAAGAAAATAATACGACTATATGAAAAATGTGCCTGTTATCAGTATAAATGCCTCTTTCCTCAGTGAGGCATCTAATGACCAGAAGACTCTTGTCTTTCATCCGGATATGTATGGTCAGTGTGGTCAGTAATAGCTACCAAACATAATAGCCTAATACTGTACTTCATCAATATTAGACAACCTGAAAGCTAGGAAATGACTCTAATTAAACTGTAATATTCTCTTTGTGAGTAGCATCTAACCTTGGGTCGTATATTGAATTTTCCACCCTGTGTGATGTCCAGATGCATCTGCTGTAAACAGAATATCAACCTTATTGCTGCCAGTGTCCATTTCTGGGGGTAAATTCTCTCCGCAGAGTGGGGGTAGGTTCTTTGCCTTGGCTGTAATCTGAAATTAGTATGGAAAATCATTCATTTTAGGGATGTGCACCATTCAAATATCATGTATACGGTTAAGAATGAATGGATCATAGTATTTTCTTATAAGCCAAAACTCTCTCACTAATGACATCTATAGAAAGCTTTCATTTATCTAAGGAGATGAGCCCTTTTGCCAGCAAAAATGGGTGTTTTACTGGTGATATCATTGTGATTTTTTTTCCGTCCAATCTATTAATGAAGTTGCCACTGGTGATACATTCCTACTCCAGGAGACTCCTACATTTTACAGCAGGCTACCCTCCTGTATTTCCCCCCACAATTGAGATGTTATTTAGAACATGTGGTATCTAGAAGGGAACGTATAACATTATGCTATAGCGAAACTAGTTGCCGGTGACTTATTTGGTATAATATTACTGTATCTTGTTGTGAAATGTACTATTATGTTGGGGTATTTAACAGCAGTGTCTACCTCCTGCACCGTCCCCCTTCTCTACTGTATCCATGTGTTCTCTCCTTGATTTGTGGGGTTACTGTCAAATGTGCAGAGTTTCCCACACAGTCCTCAAAGCACCCTAATAGTCCAGGTTTTATGATATCCATGCTAGACCACAGATGAGTTCATTAGTACCTCAGTCAATTTGATGTAACCACGTGTGCTCAACCATAGATATCTCTAAAACCTGAACTATCGGGTGCCTTGAGGACCGTGCTTGGGAACCTTTGGTTAGTGCTTAGACTCAGTGGGGAGTCAGCATAACTTGGAAGGATTTGTTGGATACAGAGAAAAACCTTGCTGGGTCCCTATTGCTGGCAACGGGGACTATACAGCTAATGCCATTGGCAAGCCTTGGGATTTTACATCTACGGGTGTACACACCGAAAGTGGTACAGCTGCAGTACACTAAGGGGTGGTAGCCAGAGAGTCACCTGAGGAGTTTAACACAGTTGGCACAAATACTGAATACACAAAGTGTAGGATTTTGGTAGCATGCCACAAGGTACACGGAAGCAGTGGCCGTGCGTGTACAATGAGGTACACGGAAGCAGTGACCTGTGCGTACAATGAGGTACACGGAAGCACTGGCCCTGTGCGTACAATGAGGTACACGGAAGCACTGGCCCTGTGCGTACAATGAGGTACACGGAAGCACTGGCCCTGTGCGTACAATGAGGTACACGGACGCACTGGCCCTGTGTGTACAGTAAGGTAAACGGACGCACCGGCCCTGTGTGTACAGTAAGGTACACGGAAGCACTGGCCCTGTGTGTACAGTAAGGTACACGGAAGCACTGGCCCTGTGCGTACAATGAGGTACACGGAAGCACTGGCCCTGTGCATACAGTAAGGTACACGGAAGCACAGGCCCTGTACGTACAGTAAGGTACACGGAAGCACTGGCCCTGTACGTACAGTAAGGTACACGGAAGAACTGGCCCTGTGCGTACAGTAAGGTACTCGGAAGCACTGGCCCTGTACGTACAGTAAGGTACACGGAAGCACTGGCCCTGTGCGTACAGTAAGGTACACGGAAGCACTGGCCCTGTGCGTACAATGAGATACACGGCAGCACTGGCCCTGTGTGTACAGTAAGGTACACGGAAGCACTGGCTCTGTGTGTACAGTAAGGTACACGGAAGCACTGGCCCTGTGCCTACAGTAAGGTACACGGAAGCACTGGCCCTGTGCGTACAGTAAGGTACACGGAAGCACTGGCCCTGTGCGTACAGTAAGGTACACGGAAGCACTGGCCCTGTGCGTACAATGAGGTACACGGAAGCACTGGCCCTGTGCGTACAGTAAGGTACACGGAAGCACTGGCCCTGTGCGTACAGTAAGGTACACGGAAGCACTGGCCCTGTGTGTACAGTAAGGTACACGGAAGCACTGGCCCTGTGCGTACAGTAAGGTACACGGAAGCACTGGCCCTGTGCGTACAATGAGGTACACGGACGCACTGGCCCTGTGCGTACAGTAAGGTACACGGAAGCACTGGCCCTGTGTGTACAGTAAGGTACACGGAAGCACTGGCCCTGTGCGTACAGTAAGGTACACGGAAGCACTTGCCCTGTGCGTACAGTAAGGTACACGGAAGCACTGGCCCTGTGCGTACAATGAGGTACACGGACGCACTGGCCCTGTGCGTACAGTAAGGTACACGGAAGCACTGGCCCTGTGTGTACAGTAAGGTACACGGAAGCACTGGTCCTGTGCGTACAATGAGGTACACGGAAGCACTGGCCCTGTGTGTACAGTAAGGTACACGGAAGCACTGGTCCTGTGCGTACAGTAAGGTACACGGAAGCACTGGCCCTGTGCGTACAGTAAGGTACACGGAAGCACTGGCCCTGTGCGTACAGTAAGGTACACGGAAGCACTGGCCCTGTGCGTACAATGAGGTACACGGAAGCACTGGCCCTGTGCGTTCAATGAGGTACATGGACGCACTGGCCCTGTGTATACAGTAAGGTACACGGACGCACTGGCCAGTGTACAGTGCGTAGCTGCAATAAGGCAGTTGTTCTCAAAATCTGTCCTTAGGACCCCACACAGGTCACGTTTTCCAGGTTACGTAGCAGGTGCACAGGTGTACTCATTGCTCACTGACACATTTTAAAGATCCTCAGGTGGAGCTAATTGTTTCAATTGTGATTGAAGACCTGGAAAACATGCACTGTTTGGGGTCCTGAGGATCGAGTTTGAGTACCTGTGCAATAGGGTATATGTAGGTGTTAGCACTGTGGGAATAGTGTATTAGTGTATAGCGTGCAATGCGAGGCACAGATGTGCTAGCACTGTGGGAATAGTGTATAGCGTGCAATGAGAGGCGCGGATGTGCTAGCACTGTGGGAATAGTGTATAGCGTGCAATGAGAGGCGCGGATGTGCTAGCACTGTGGGAATAGTGTATAGCGTGCAATGCGAGGCGCGGATGTGCTAGCACTGTGGGAATAGTGTATAGCGTGCAATGCGAGGCACAGATGTGCTAGCACTGTGGGAATAGTGTATAGCGTGCAATGAGAGGCGCGGATGTGCTAGCACTGTGGGAATAGTGTATAGCGTGCAATGCGAGGCACAGATGTGCTAGCACTGTGGGAATAGTGTATAGCGTACAATGAGAGGCACGGATGTGCTAGCACTGTGGGAATAGTGTATAGCGTGCAATGAGAGGCGCGGATGTGCTAGCACTGTGGGAATAGTGTATAGCGTGCAATGCGAGGCACAGATGTGCTAGCACTGTGGGAATAGTGTATAGCGTGCAATGAGAGGCGCGAATGTGCTAGCACTGTGGGAATAGTGTATAGCGTGCAATGCGAGGCACAGATGTGCTAGCACTGTGGGAATAGTGTATAGCGTGCAATGCGAGGCACAGATGTGCTAGCACTGTGGGAATAGTGTATAGCGTGCAATGCGAGGCGCGGATGTGTTAGCACTGTAGGAATAGTGTATAGCGTGCAATGCGAGGCAAAGATGTGCTAGCACTGTGGGAATAGTGTATAGCGTGCAATGAGAGGGACGGATGTGTTAGCACTGTGGGAATAGTGTATAGCGTGCAATGAGAGGCACGGATGTGCTAGCACTGTGGGAATAGTATATAGCGTGCAATGAGAGGCACGGATGTGTTAGCACTGTGGGAATAGTGTATAGCGTGCAATGAGAGGCACGGATGTGCTAGCACTGTGGGAATAGTGTATAGCGTGCAATGAGAGGCACAGATGTGCTAGCACTGTGGGAATAGTGTATAGCGAGCAATGCGAGGCACAGATATGCTAGCACTGTGGGAATAGTGTATAGCGTGCAATGAGAGGCACAGATGTGCTAGCACTGTAGGAATAGTGTATAGCATGCAATGAGAGGCACAGATGTGCTAGCACTGTGGGAATAGTGTATAGCGTGCAATGAGAGGCACGGATGTGCTAGCACTGTGGGAATAGTGTATAGCGTGCAATGAGAGACACGGATGTGCTAGCACTGTGGGAATAGTGTATAGCGTGCAATGAGAGGCAAAGATGTGCTAGCCCTGTGGGAATAGTGTATAGCGTGCAATGAGAGGCACGGATGTGCTAGCACTGTGGGAATAATGTATAGCGTGCAATGAGAGGCACGGATGTGTTAGCACTGTGGGAATAGTGTATAGCGTGCAATGCGAGGCACGGATGTGCTAGCACTGTGGGAATAGTGTATAGCGTGCAATGCGAGGCACAGATGTGCTAGCACTGTGGGAATAGTGTATAGCGTGCAATGCGGGGCACAGATGTGCTGGCACTGTGGGAATAGTGTATAGCGTGCAATGAGAGGCACGGATGTGTGTAGCACTGTGGGAATAGTGTATAGCGTGCAATGAGAGGCACGGATGTGTGTAGCCCTGTTGGAATAGTGTATAGCGTGCAATGAGAGGCACGGATGTGCTAGCACTGTGGGAATAGTGTATAGCGTGCAATGAGAGGCACGGATGTGCTAGCACTGTGGGAATAGTGTATAGCGTGCAATGAGAGGCACGGATGTGCTAGCACTGTGGGAATAGTGTATAGCGTGCAATGAGAGACACGGATGTGCTAGCACGGTGGGAATAGTGTATAGCGTGCAATGAGAGGCACGGATGTGCTAGCACTGTGGGAATAGTGTATAGCGTGCAATGAGAGGCACGGATGTGCTAGCACGGCGGGAATAGTGTATAGCGTGCAATGAGAGGCACAGATGTGCTAGCACTGTGGGAATAGTGTATAGCGTGCAATGAGAGGCACGGATGTGCTAGAACTGTGGGAATAGTTTATAGCGTGCAAAGAGAGGCACGGATGTGCTAGCACTGTGGGATTAATGTATAGCGTGCAATGAGAGGCACAGATGTGCTAGCACTGTGGGAATAGTGTATAGCGTGCAATGAGAGACACGGATGTGCTAGCACTGTGGGAATAGTGTATAGCGTGCAATGAGAGGCAAAGATGTGCTAGCCCTGTGGGAATAGTGTATAGCGTGCAATGAGAGGCACGGATGTGCTAGCACTGTGGGAATAGTATATAGCGTGCAATGAGAGGCACGGATGTGTTAGCACTGTGGGAATAGTGTATAGCGTGCAATGCGAGGCACGGATGTGCTAGCACTGTGGGAATAGTGTATAGCGTGCAATGAGAGGCACAGATGTGCTAGCACTGTGGGAATAGTGTATAGCGTGCAATGAGAGACACGGATGTGCTAGCACTGTGGGAATAGTGTATAGCGTGCAATGAGAGGCAAAGATGTGCTAGCACTGTGGGAATAGTGTATAGCGTGCAATGAGAGGCACAGATGTGCTAGCACTGTCGGAATAGTGTATAGCGTGCAATGAGAGGCACAGATGTGCTAGCACTGTGGGAATAGTGTATAGCATGCAATGAGAGGCAAAGATGTGCTAGCACTGTGGGAATAGTGTATAGCGTGCAATGCGAGGCACGGATGTGTTAGCACTGTGGGAATAGTGTATAGCGTGCAATGCGAGGAACAGATGTGCTAGCACTGTGGGAATAGTGTATAGCGTGCAATGCGAGGCAAAGATGTGCTAGCACTGTGGGAATAGTGTATAGCGTGTTATGAGAGGCACAGATGTGCTAGCACTGTGGGAATAGTGTATAGCGTGCAATGAGAGGCACAGATGTGCTACCACTGTGGGAATAGTGTATAGCGTGCAATGAGAGGCACAGATGTGCTAGCACTGTGGGAATAGTGTATAGCGTGCAATGCGAGGCACGGATGTGCTAGCACTGTGGGAATAGTTTATAGCGTGCAATGAGAGGCACAGATGTGCTAGCACTGTGGGAATAGTGTATAGCGTGCAATGAGAGGCACGGATGTGCTAGCACTGTGGGAATAGTGTATAGCGTGCAATGAGAGGCACGGATGTGTTAGCACTGTGGGAATAGTGTATAGCGTGCAATGCGAGGCACGGATGTGCTAGCACTGTGGGAATAGTGTATAGCGTGCAATGCGAGGCACAGATGTGCTAGCACTGTGGGAATAGTGTATAGCGTGCAATGCGGGGCACAGATGTGCTGGCACTGTGGGAATAGTGTATAGCGTGCAATGAGAGGCACGGATGTGTGTAGCACTGTGGGAATAGTGTATAGCGTGCAATGAGAGGCACGGATGTGTGTAGCCCTGTTGGAATAGTGTATAGCGTGCAATGAGAGGCACGGATGTGCTAGCACTGTGGGAATAGTGTATAGCGTGCAATGAGAGGCACGGATGTGCTAGCACTGTGGGAATAGTGTATAGCGTGCAATGAGAGGCACGGATGTGCTAGCACTGTGGGAATAGTGTATAGCGTGCAATGAGAGACACGGATGTGCTAGCACGGTGGGAATAGTGTATAGCGTGCAATGAGAGGCACGGATGTGCTAGCACTGTGGGAATAGTGTATAGCGTGCAATGAGAGGCACGGATGTGCTAGCACGGTGGGAATAGTGTATAGCGTGCAATGAGAGGCACAGATGTGCTAGCACTGTGGGAATAGTGTATAGCGTGCAATGAGAGGCACGGATGTGCTAGAACTGTGGGAATAGTTTATAGCGTGCAAAGAGAGGCACGGATGTGCTAGCACTGTGGGATTAATGTATAGCGTGCAATGAGAGGCACAGATGTGCTAGCACTGTGGGAATAGTGTATAGCGTGCAATGAGAGACACGGATGTGCTAGCACTGTGGGAATAGTGTATAGCGTGCAATGAGAGGTAAAGATGTGCTAGCCCTGTGGGAATAGTGTATAGCGTGCAATGAGAGGCACGGATGTGCTAGCACTGTGGGAATAGTATATAGCGTGCAATGAGAGGCACGGATGTGTTAGCACTGTGGGAATAGTGTATAGCGTGCAATGCGAGGCACGGATGTGCTAGCACTGTGGGAATAGTGTATAGCGTGCAATGAGAGGCACAGATGTGCTAGCACTGTGGGAATAGTGTATAGCGTGCAATGAGAGACACGGATGTGCTAGCACTGTGGGAATAGTGTATAGCGTGCAATGAGAGGCAAAGATGTGCTAGCACTGTGGGAATAGTGTATAGCGTGCAATGAGAGGCACAGATGTGCTAGCACTGTCGGAATAGTGTATAGCGTGCAATGAGAGGCACAGATGTGCTAGCACTGTGGGAATAGTGTATAGCGTGCAATGAGAGGCAAAGATGTGCTAGCACTGTGGGAATAGTGTATAGCGTGCAATGCGAGGCACGGATGTGTTAGCACTGTGGGAATAGTGTATAGCGTGCAATGCGAGGCACAGATGTGCTAGCACTGTGGGAATAGTGTATAGCGTGCAATGCGAGGCAAAGATGTGCTAGCACTGTGGGAATAGTGTATAGCGTGCAATGAGAGGCACAGATGTGCTAGCACTGTGGGAATAGTGTATAGCGTGCAATGAGAGGCACAGATGTGCTACCACTGTGGGAATAGTGTATAGCGTGCAATGAGAGGCACAGATGTGCTAGCACTGTGGGAATAGTGTATAGCGTGCAATGCGAGGCACGGATGTGCTAGCACTGTGGGAATAGTTTATAGCGTGCAATGAGAGGCACAGATGTGCTAGCACTGTGGGAATAGTGTATAGCGTGCAATGCGAAGCACAGATGTGCTAGCACAGTGGGAATAGTGTATAGCGTGCAATGAGAGGCACAGATGTGCTAGCACTGTGGGAATAGTGCATAGGGTGCAATGAGAGGCACGGATGTGCTAGCACTGTGGAAATAGTGTATAGCGTGCAATGCGAGGCACAGATGTGCTAGCACAGTGGGAATAGTGTATAGCGTGCAATGCGAGGCACAGATGTGCTAGCACTGTGGGAATAGTGTATAGCGTGCAATGAGAGGCACAGATGTGTTAGCACTGTGGGAATAGTGTATAGGGTGCAATTAGAGGCACAGATGTGCGAGCACTGTGGGAATAGTGTATAGCGTGCAATGAGAGGCACGGATGTGCTAGCACTGTGGGAATAGTGTATAGCGTGCAATGAGAGGCACAGATGTGCTAGCACTGTGGGAATAGTGTATAGCGTGCAATGAGAGGCACAGATGTGCTAGCACTGTGAGAATAGTGTATAGCGTGCAATGAGAAGCACAGATGTGCTAGCACTGTGGGAATAGTGTATAGCGTGCAATGAGAGGCACGGATGTGCTAGCACTGTGGGAATAGAGAATAGCGTGCAATGAGAGGCACGGATGTGTTAGCACTGTGGGAATAGTGTATAGCGTGCAATGCGAGGCACGGATGTGCTAGCACTGTGGGAATAGTGTATAGCGTGCAATGCGAGGCACAGATGTGCTAGCACTGTGGGAATAGTGTATAGCGTGCAATGCGGTGCACAGATGTGCTGGCACTGTAGGAATAGTGTATAGCGTGCAATGAGAGGCACGGATGTGTGTAGCACTGTGGGAATAGTGTATAGCGTGCAATGAGAGGCACGGATGTGTGTAGCCCTGTTGGAATAGTGTATAGCGTGCAATGAGAGGCAAGGATGTGTGTAGCACTGTGGGAATAGTGTATAGCGTGCAATGAGAGGCACGGATGTGTGTAGTCCTGTGGGAATAGTGTATAGCGTGCAATGAGAGGCACGGATGTGCTAGCACTGTGGGAATAGTGTATAGCGTGCAATGAGAGGCGCGAATGTGCTAGCACTGTGGGAATAGTGTATAGCGTGCAATGAGAGGCACAGATGTGCTAGCACTGTGGGAATAGTGTATAGCGTGCAATGAGAGGCACAGATGTGCTAGCACTGTGGGAATAGTGTATAGCGTGCAATGAGAGCCAAAGATGTGCTAGCACTGTGGGAATAGTGTATAGCGTGCAATAAGAGGCACGGATGTGCTAGCACTGTGGGAATAGTGTATAGCGTGCAATGCGAGGCACAGATGTGCTAGCACTGTGGGAATAGTGTATAGCGTGCAATGCGAGGCAAAGATGTGCTAGCACTGTGGGAATAGTGTATAGCGTGCAATGAGAGGCACAGATGTGCTAGCACTGTGGGAATAGTGTATAGCGTGCAATGAGAGGCACAGATGTGCTAGCACTGTGGGAATAGTGTATAGCGTGCAATGCGAGGCACGGATGTGCTAGCACTGTGGGAATAGTGTATAGCGTGCAATGCGAGGCACGGATGTGCTAGCACTGTGGGAATAGTTTATAGGGTGCAATGAGAGGCACAGATGTGCTAGCACTGTGGGAATAGTGTATAGCGTGCAATGAGAGGCACAGATGTGCTAGCACTGTGGGAATAGTGTATAGCGTGCAATGCGAGGCACAGATGTGCTAGCACTGTGGGAATAGTGTTTAGCGTGCAATGAGAGGCACAGATGTGTTAGCACTGTGGGAATAGTGTATAGCATGCAATGAGAGGCACAGATGTGTTAGCACTGTGGGAATAGTGTATAGCGTGCAATGCGAGGCACAGATGTGCTAGCACTGTGGGAATAGTGTATAGCGTGCAATGAGAGGCACGGATGTGTTAGCACTGTGGGAATAGTGTATAGCGTGCAATGAGAGGCACGGATGTGCTAGCACTGTGGGAATAGTGTATAGCGTGCAATGAGAGGCACGGATGTGCTAGCACTGTGAGAATAGTGTATAGCGTGCAATGAGAGGCACGGATGTGCTTGCACTGTGGGAATAGTGTATAGCGTGCAATGCGAGGCACAGATGTGTTAGCACTGTGGGAATAGTGTATAGCGTGCAATGAGAGGCACGGATGTGTTAGCACTGTGGGAATAGTGTATAGCGTGCAATGAGAGGCACGGATGTGCTAGCACTGTGGGAATTGTGTATAGCGTGCAATGAGAGGCACGGATGTGCTAGCACTGTGGGAATAGAGTATAGCGTGAAATGAGAGGCACGGATGTGCTAGCACTGTGGGAATAGTGTATAGCGTGCAATGAGAGGCACGGATGTGCTAGCACTGTGGGAATAGTGTATAGCGTGCAATAAGAGGCACAGATGTGCTAGCACTGGGGGAATAGTGTATAGCGTGCAATGCGAGGCACGGATGTGCTAGCACTGTGGGAATAGTGTATAGCGTGCAATGAGAGGCACGGATGTGCTAACACTGTGGGAATAGTTTATAGCGTGCAATGAGAGGCACAGATGTGCTAGCACTGTGGGAATAGTTTATAGCGTGCAATGAGAGGCACGGATGTGCTAACACTGTGGGAAAAGTTTATAGCGTGCAATGAGAGGCACAGATGTGCTAGCACTGTGGGAATAGTTTATAGCGTGCAATGAGAGGCACAGATGTGCTATCACTGTGGAAATAGTGTATAGCGTGCAATGCGAGGCACAGATGTGCTAGCACAGTGGGAATAGTGTATAGCGTGCAATGCGAGGCACAGATGTGCTAGCACTGTGGGAATAGTGTATAGCGTGCAATGAGAGGCACAGATATGTTAGCACTGTGGGAATAGTGTATAGGGTGCAATTAGAGGCACAGATGTGCGAGCACTGTGGGAATAGTATATAGCGTGCAATGAGAGGCACGGATGTGCTAGCACTGTGGGAATAGTGTATAGCGTGCAATGCGGGGCACAGATGTGCTGGCACTGTGGGAATAGTGTATAGCGTGCAATGAGAGGCACGGATGTGTGTAGCACTGTGGGAATAGTGTATAGCGTGCAATGAGAGGCACGGATGTGTGTAGCCCTTTTGGAATAGTGTATAGCGTGCAATGAGAGGCACGGATGTTCTAGCACTGTGGGAATAGTGTATAGCGTGCAATGAGAGGCACGGATGTGCTAGCACTGTGGGAATAGTGTATAGCGTGCAATGAGAGGCACAGATGTGCTAGCACTGTGGGAATAGTGTATAGCGTGCAATGAGAGACACGGATGTGCTAGCACGGTGGGAATAGTGTATAGCGTGCAATGAGAGGCACGGATGTGCTAGCACTGTAGGAATAGTGTATAGCGTGCAATGAGAGGCACGGATATGCTAGCACGGTGGGAATAGTGTATAGCGTGCAATGAGAGGCACAGATGTGCTAGCACTGTGGGAATAGTGTATAGCGTGCAATGAGAGACACGGATGTGCTAGCACTGTGGGAATAGTGTATAGCGTGCAATGAGAGGCAAAGATGTGCTAGCCCTGTGGGAATAGTGTATAGCGTGCAATGAGAGGCACGGATGTGCTAGCACTGTGGGAATAGTGTATAGCGTGCAATGAGAGGCACGGATGTGTTAGCACTGTGGGAATAGTGTATAGCGTGCAATGCGAGGCACGGATGTGCTAGCACTGTGGGAAAAGTGTATAGCGTGCAATGCGAGGCACAGATGTGCTAGCACTGTGGGAATAGTGTATAGCGTGCAATGAGAGGCACAGATGTGCTAGCACTGTGGGAATAGTGTATAGCGTGCAATGAGAGACACGGATGTGCTAGCACTGTGGGAATAGTGTATAGCGTGCAATGAGAGGCAAAGATGTGCTAGCCCTGTGGGAATAGTGTATAGCGTGCAATGAGAGGCACGGATGTGCTAGCACTGTGGGAATAGTGTATAGCGTGCAATGAGAGGCACAGATGTGCTAGCACTGTGGGAATAGTGTATAGCGTGCAATGAGAGGCACAGGTGTGCTAGCACTGTGGGAATAGTGTATAGCGTGCAATGAGAGGCACAGATGTGTTAGCACTGTGGGAATAGTGTATAGCGTGCAATGAGAGGCAAAGATGTGCTAGCACTGTGGGAATAGTGTATAGCGTGCAATGAGAGGCACGGATGTGTTAGCACTGTGGGAATAGTGTATAGCGTGCAATGCGAGGCACGGATGTGCTAGCACTGTGGGAATAGTGTATAGCGTGCAATGCGAGGCAAAGATGTGCTAGCACTGTGGGAATAGTGTATAGCGTGCAATGAGAGGCACAGATGTGCTAGCACTGTGGGAATAGTGTATAGCGTGCAATGAGAGGCACAGATGTGCTACCACTGTGGGAATAGTGTATAGCGTGCAATGAGAGGCACAGATGTGCTAGCACTGTGGGAATAGTGTATAGCGTGCAATGCGAGGCACGGATGTGCTAGCACTGTGGGAATAGTTTATAGCATGCAATGAGAGGCACGGATGTGCTAGCACTGTGGGAATAGTGTAGAGCGTGCAATGCGAAGCACAGATGTGCTAGCACTGTGAGAATAGTGTATAGCGTGCAATGAGAGGCACAGATGTGCTAGCACTGTGGGAATAGTGTATAGGGTGCAATGAGAGGCACAGATGTGCTAGCACTGTGGGAATAGTGTATAGCGTGCAATGAGAGGCACGGATGTGCTAGCACTGTGGGAATAGTGTATAGCGTGCAATGCGAGGCACAGATGTGCTAGCACTGTGGGAATAGTGTATAGCGTGCAATGAGAGGCACAGATGTGTTAGCACTGTGGGAATAGTGTATAGTGTGCAATGAGAGGCACAGATGTGTTAGCACTGTGGGAATAGTGTATAGGGTGCAATGAGAGGCACAGATGTGTTAGCACTGTGGGAATAGTGTATAGCGTGCAATGAGAGGCACGGATGTGCTAGCACTGTGGGAATAGTGTATAGCGTGCAATGAGAGGCACAGATGTGCTAGCACTGTGAGAATAGTGTATAGCGTGCAATGAGAGGCACAGATGTGCTAGCACTGTGGGAATAGTGTATAGGGTGCAATGAGAGGCACAGATGTGCTAGCACTGTGGGAATAGTGTATAGCGTGCAATGAGAGGCACGGATGTGCTAGCACTGTGGGAATAGTGTATAGCGTGCAATGAGAGGCACGGATGTGCTAGCACTGTGAGAATAGTGTATAGCGTGCAATGAGAGGCACAGATGTGCTAGCACTGTGGGAATAGTGTATAGCGTGCAATGAGAGGCACGGATGTGCTAGCACTGTGGGAATAGTGTATAGCATGAAATGAGAGGCACAGATGTGCTAGCACTGTGGGAATAGTGTATAGCGTGCAATGAGAGGCACGGATGTGCTAGCACTGTGGGAATAGTGTATAGCGTGAAATGAGAGGCACAGATGTGCTAGCACTGTGGGAATAGTGTATAGCGTGCAATGAGAGGCACGGATGTGCTGGCACTGTGGGAATAGTGTATAGCGTGCAATGAGAGGCACGGATGTGCTAGCACTGTGGGAATAGTGTATAGCGTGCAATGAGTGGCACGGATGTGCTAGCACTGTGGGAATAGTGTATAGCGTGCAATGAGAGGCACGGATGTGCTAGCACTGTGGGAATAGTGTATAGCATGCAATGAGAGTGCTAGCACTGTGGGAATAGTGTATAGCATGCAATGAGAGGCACGGATGTGCTAGCACTGTGGGAATAGTGTATAGCGTGCAATGAGTGGCACGGATGTGCTAGCACTGTGGGAATAGTGTATAGCGTGCAATGAGAGGCACGGATGTGCTAGCACTGTGGGAATAGTGTATAGCGTGCAATGAGTGGCACGGATGTGCTAGCACTGTGGGAATAGTGTATAGCGTGCAATGAGAGGCACGGATGTGCTAGCACTGTGGGAATAGTGTATAGCGTGCAATGAGAGTGCTAGCACTGTGGGAATAGTGTATAGCATGCAATGAGAGGCACGGATGTGCTAGCACTGTGGGAATAGTGTACAGGGTGCAATGAGAGGCACGGATGTGCTAGCACTGTGGGAATAGTGTATAGCGTGCAATGAGAGGCACGGATGTGCTAGCACTGTGGGAATAGTGTATAGCGTGCAATGAGAGGCACGGATGTGCTAGTACTGTGGGAATAGTGTATAGCGTGCAATGAGAGGCACAGATGTGCTAGCACTGTGGGAATAGTGTATAGCGTGCAATGAGAGGCACAGATGTGCTAGCACTGTGGGAATAGTGTATAGCGTGCAATGAGAGGCACAGATGTGCTAGCACTGTGGGAATAGTGTATAGCGTGCAATGAGAGGCACAGATGTGCTAGCACTGTGGGAATAGTGTATAGGGTGCAATGAGAGGCACAGATGTGCTAGCACTGTGGGAATAGTGTATAGCGTGCAATGAGAGGCACGGATGTGCTAGCACTGTGGGAATAGTGTATAGCGTGCAATGAGAGGCACAGATGTGCTAGCACTGTGAGAATAGTGTATAGCGTGCAATGAGAGGCACAGATGTGCTAGCACTGTGGGAATAGTGTATAGCGTGCAATGAGAGGCACAGATGTGCTAGCACTGTGAGAATAGTGTATAGCGTGCAATGAGAGGCACAGATGTGCTAGCACTGTGGGAATAGTGTATAGGGTGCAATGAGAGGCACAGATGTGCTAGTACTGTGGGAATAGTGTATAGCGTGCAATGAGAGTGCTAGCACTGTGGGAATAGTGTATAGGGTGCAATGAGAGGCACAGATGTGCTAGCACTGTGGGAATAGTGTATAGCGTGCAATGAGAGGCACGGATGTGCTAGCACTGTGGGAATAGTGTATAGCGTGCAATGAGAGGCACGGATGTGCTAGCACTGTGAGAATAGTGTATAGCGTGCAATGAGAGGCACAGATGTGCTAGCACTGTGGGAATAGTGTATAGCATGCAATGAGAGGCACGGATGTGCTAGCACTGTGGGAATAGTGTATAGCGTGAAATGAGAGGCACAGATGTGCTAGCACTGTGGGAATAGTGTATAGCGTGCAATGAGAGGCACGGATGTGCTAGCACTGTGGGAATAGTGTATAGCGTGAAATGAGAGGCACAGATGTGCTAGCACTGTGGGAATAGTGTATAGCGTGCAATGAGAGGCACGGATGTGCTAGCACTGTGGGAATAGTGTATAGCGTGCAATGAGAGGCACGGATGTGCTAGCACTGTGGGAATAGTGTATAGCGTGCAATGAGAGTGCTAGCACTGTGGGAATAGTGTATAGCATGCAATGAGAGGCACAGATGTGCTAGCACTGTGGGAATAGTGTACAGGGTGCAGTGAGAGGCACGGATGTGCTAGCACTGTGGGAATAGTGTATAGCGTGCAATGAGAGGCACGGATGTGCTAGCACTGTGGGAATAGTGTATAGCGTGCAATGAGAGGCACGGATGTGCTAGCACTGTGGGAATAGTGTATAGCGTGCAATGAGAGGCACAGATGTGCTAGCACTGTGGGAATAGTGTATAGCGTGCAATGAGAGGCACAGATGTGCTAGCACTGTGGGAATAGTGTATAGCGTGCAATGAGAGGCACAGATGTGCTAGCACTGTGGGAATAGTGTATAGCAGTCAATCAATAATGAGTGAATCCTCTCAGTGAGCGCATTTTGCAGCTGTGATGCACGCGGAGGACCACTGATAATTGGACAATTGCGAAATAGCTTTCAACTCTAAATCAGGCCCACAGCCCGGCAACAGCTGCTGGCTCATGTAAAGACTTTGGCCCTCATTCAGAGCCGTACGCTCTGAGCAGAGCGCACGCTCTGAATGAGGGCCGGCCTCCATGAAAAAGGAGCGTCCTCCTGGACGCTCGTATAGCTGTGGGTGACCACCCACAGGCTATACGAGCGTGCAGTTTAATTGCCGCGATGGTCTTGACCATCGCGACCATCGAAACTGCGAGCCGGAGCCTGCGGTTGAGGTTTTCAACCGCAAGCTCCGGAGTGATTTTGGCTCTATCAGAGCCAAAATCACTCCCACTGACATCACTAGTGATATCAGTGGGCCGGCTTTTGACGGGAGGCGTTCCCGTGGGAACGCCCCCGTCAGGGAGGCACGCCCCCGGCACGCCTACCAAAGGCGGCGTGCTGTCAATCAACATTGACAGCACGCCCCCTTTGATCGGACACAACGAGCGAAGGACTTTCATTCACTCGTCGCGACTGGCGCATGCGCACGACGGAGCTCCCTCCGTCGTGCGCATGCTCAGTCCAGAACATCGACCCACTTGCGAGCGGACAGCCACTCGCGAGTGGGTCTGAATCAGGCCCTTTGGCTGCTACACTAAGGGGTCAATCGTATTTGGAGCAAATTGCGAGGTGCGAGTTGCTATTTTCACTTCGAATTCGCATAGCGAATTCATTTTGCAATCCAATTAGCAACTCGCACTGAATCAGTCAGACTGAGATGTAAAGGAAAATCTTTATTTTAAAGTTAAAATGTCGGGATACTGTGCTGAACCCATGGCCGGCGCTACCACTAGGCAGCTGCCTAAGGGCGTTGGCCACTGGAGGGCGCCGCTGAGCCGTCTAAACAATAAAATATCCTAGAAATACAAGGTGCAGGCAGCGGCCTGCGGCCCGCGGGGCTTTTTATCTCTGGCCCACCCCTCTAGATCACCTGATCTCCCCCATACCCAGGCAGTGTCAGAAGGATGAACAGGGGTGGATTGGGCCGCTGCCGGGACATTGGGCAGTTCGCGCTGTGCCTGCCTAGATGTATCCCGCACCTTCTCTCTCAGGGCAAGAGGGGGTCCCAGTGCCTCCTCTGAGAGAAAGCCAGTGCAGGGTCAGTGTCTAACACTGGCCACCATAGCTGTTGGGACGGAGGGGAACACTTTTGCGGACTGTGGAGGGCAGCTGTCATTCATAAGGATGCCGGCAAGGGAGGAGACAACACCAAAGTTTGCAGGTCAGTGTGATGGAGATATGAGGGGAGCAGGGGGTGGGGGGTTAGCGGTGTTTTGGAAGTGTGATCTGGAGGGGGTGGGGGAGGTGAGTGGAGAGGAGTAATCAGCAAGTTGAGGCGTTGTTATAGGAAGCAGTGTGGGCTATGAGGGGGGCAGTGTAAGTGGTGAGAGGGGCAATTAGCAGTGAGGAGGGAGCAGTGAGATGTGAGTGGGGTCAGTGTAAGGAGGGCAGTGTAAGTGGTGAGAGGGGCAATGATCTATGTGGGGGGGGGAGCAGTGAGATGTGAGTGGGGTCAGTGTAAGGAGGGCAATGTAAGTGGTGAGAGGGGCACTGAGCTGTGGGGGGAGCAGTGAAATGTGAGTGGGGTCAGTGTAAGGAGGGCAGTGTAAGTAGTGAGGGGGGCACTGAGCTGTGGGGGGGCAGTGAGATGTGAGTGGGGTCAGTGTAAGGAGGGCAATGTAAGTGGTGAGAGAGGCACTGAGCTGTGAGCGGGGAGCAGTGAGATGTGAGTGGGGTCAGTGTAAGTGGTGAGAGGCACTGAGCTGTGAGTGGGGAGCAGTGAGATGTGAGTGGGATCAGTGTAAGGAGGGCAATGTAAGTGGTGAGAGGAGCAATGAGCTATGTGAGGGGGGAGCAGTGAGATGTGAGCGGGGTCAGTGTAAGGAGGGCAGTGAAAGTGGTGAGAGGGGCAATGAGCTATGTGAGGGGGGAGCAGTGAGATGTGAGCGGGGTCAGTGTAAGGAGGGCAATGTAAGTGGTGAGAGAGGCACTGAGCTGTGAGGGGGGAGCAGTGTGATGTGAGTGGGGTCAGTGTAAGGAGGGCAATGTAAGTGGTGAGAGGGGCACTGAGCTGTGAGGGGGGAGCAGTGAGATGTGAGTGGGGTCAGTGTAAGAAGGGCAGTGTAAGTGGTGAGAGGGGCACTGAGCTGTGGGGGGGAGCAGTGAGATGTGAGTGGGGTCAGTGTAAGTGGTGAGAGGGGCACTGAGCTGTGAGGGGGGAGCATTGAGATGTGAGTGGGGTCAGTGTAAGTGGTGAGAGGCACTGAGCTGTGAGGGGGGAGCAGTGAGATGTGAGTGGGGTCAGTGTAAGGAGGGCAGTGTAAGTGGTGAGAGGGGCACTGAGCTGTGAGGAGGGAGCAGTGAGATGTGAGCGGGATCAGTGTAAGGAGGGCAATGTAAGTGGTGAGAGGGGCACAGAGCTATGTGGGGGGAGCAGTGAGATGTGAGTGGGGTCAGTGTAAGTGGTGAGAGGGGCACTGAGCTGTGAGGGGGGAGCAGTGAGATGTGAGTGGGGTCAGTGTAAGGTGGGCAGTGTAAGTGGTGAGAGGGGCAATGAGCTGTGAGGGGGGAGCAGTGAGATGTGAGTGGGGTCAGTGTAAGGAGGGCAGTGTAAGTGGTGAGAGGGGCAATGAGCTGTGAGGGGGGAGCAGTGAGATCTGAGTGGGATCAGTGTAAGTGGTGAGAGGGGCAATTAGCAGTGAGGAGGGAGCAGTGAGATGTGAGTGGGGTCAGTGTAAGGAGGGCAGTGTAAGTGGTGAGAGAGGCACTGAGCTGTGAGGGGGGAGCAGTGTGATGTGAGTGGGGTCAGTGTAAGGAGGGCAATGTAAGTGGTGAGAGGGGCACTGAGCTGTGAGGGGGGAGCAGTGAGATGTGAGTGGAGTCAGTGTAAGGAGGGCAATGTAAGTGGTGAGGGGGAGCAATGAGCTATGTGAGGGGGGAGCAGTGAGATGTGAGCGGGGTCAGTGTAAGGAGGGCAGTGAAAGTGGTGAGAGGGGCAATGAGCTATGTGAGGGGGGAGCAGTGAGATGTGAGCGGGGTCAGTGTAAGGAGGGCAGTGTAAGTGGTGAGAGGGGCAATGAGCTGTGAGGGGGGAGCAGTGAGATCTGAGTGGGATCAGTGTAAGGAGGGCAATGTAAGTGGTGAGATGGTGAGAGGGGCACTGAGCTGTGTGGGGGGGAGCAGTGAGATGTGAGTGGAGTCAGTGTAAGGAGGGCAATGTAAGTGGTGAGGGGGAGCAGTGAGATGTGAGTGGAGTCAGTGTAAGTGGTGAGAGGGGCACTGAGCTGTGTGTGGGGGGAAGCAGTGAGATGTGAGTGGGGTCAGAGTAAGGAGGGCAGTGTAAGTGGTGAGAGAGGCACTGAGCTGTGAGGGGGGAAGCAGTGAGATGTGAGTGGGGTCAGTGTAAGGAGGGCAGTGTAAGTGGTGAGAGAGGCACTGAGCTGTGAGGGGGGAGCAGTGAGATGTGAGTGGGGTCAGTGTAAGGAGGGCAGTGTAAGTGGTGAGAGAGGCACGGAGCTGTGAGGGGGGAGCAGTGAGATGTGAGTGGGGTCAGTGTAAGGAGGGCAGTGTAAGTGGTGAGAGAGGCAATGAGCTGTGAGGGGGGAGCAGTGAGATGTGAGTGGGGTCAGTGTAAGGAGGGCAGTGTAAGAGGAGAGAGGGGCAATGATCTATGTGGGGGGGAGCAGTGAGATGAGTGGGGTCAGTGTAAGGAGGGCATTGTAAGTGGTGAGAGGGGCACTGAGCCGTGGGGGGAGCAGTGAGATGTGAGTGGGATCAGTGTAAGGAGGGCATTGTAAGTGGTGAGAGGGGCACTGAGCTGTCGGGGGGGAGCAGTGAGATGTGAGTGGGGTCAGTGTAAGGAGGGCAGTGTAAGTGGTGAGAGGGGCACTGAGCTGTGGGGGGGGGAGCAGTGAGTTGTGAGTGGGGTTAGTGTAAGGAGGGCAGTGGAAGTGGTGAGAGGGGCACTGTGCTGTGAGGGGGAAGCAGTGAGATGTGAGCGGGGTCAGTGTAAGGAGGGCAGTGAAAGTGGTGAGAGGGGCACTGAGCTATGAGGGGGGAGCAGTGAGATGTGAGTGGGGTCAGTGTAAGGAGGGCAATGTAAGTGGTGAGAGGCACTGAGCTGTGAGGGGGGAGCAGTGAGATGTGAGTGGGGTCAGTGTAAGGAGGGCAGTGTAAGTGGTGAGAGGGGCAATGATCTATGTGGGGGGGGAGCAGTGAGATGAGTGGGGTCAGTGTAAGGAGGGCATTGTAAGTGGTGAGAGGGGCACTGAGCTATGTGGGGGGGAGCAGTGAGATGTGAGTGGGGTTAGTGTAAGAAGGGCAGTGGAAGTGGTGAGAGGGGCACTGAGCTGTGAGGGGGAAGCAGTGAGATGTGAGCGGGGTCAGTGTAAGGAGGGCAGTGAAAGTGGTGAGAGGGGCACTGAGCTATGAGGGGGGAGCAGTGAGATGTGAGTGGGACCAGTGTAAGGAGGGTAGTGTAAGTGGTGAGAGGCACTGAGCTGTGTGGGGGGAGCAGTGAGATGTGAGTGGGGTCAGTGTAAGGAGGGCAATGTAAGTGGTGAGAGGCACTGAGCTGTGAGGGGGGAGCAGTGAGATGTGAGTGGGGTCAGTGTAAGGAGAGCAATGGAAGTGGTGAGAGGCAATGAGATGTGAGGGGGGAGCAGTGAGATGTGAGTGGGGTCAGTGTAAGGAGGGCAGTGTAAGTGGTGAGAGGGGCAATGATCTATGTGGGGGGGAGCAGTGAGATGAGTGGGGTCAGTGTAAGGAGGGCATTGTAAGTGGGGAGAGGGGCACTGAGCTATATAGGGGGAGCAGTGAGATGTGAGTGGGATCAGTGTAAGTGGTGAGAGGGGCAATGATCTATGTGGGGGGGGGGAGTAGTGAGATGTGAGTGGGGTCAGTGTAAGGAGGGCAGTGAAAGTGGTGAGAGGGGCACCGAGCTGTGAGGGGAGCAGTGAGATGTGAGTGGGGTCAGTGTAAGGAGGGTAGTGTAAGTGGTGAGAGGGGCACTGATCTATGAGGGGGGAGCAGTGAGATGTGAGTGGGGTCAGTGTAAGGAGGGCAGTGTAAGTGGTGAGAGGGGTACTGAGCTGTGAGGGGGGAGCAGTGAGATGTGAGTGGGATCAGTGTAAGGACGGCAGTGTAAGTGGTGAGAGGGGCACTGAGCTGGGGGGGGGGAGCAGTGAGATGAGTGGGGTCAGTGTAAGGAGGGCAGTGTAAGTGGTGAGAGGGGCACTGAGCTGTGTGGGGGGGAGCAGTGAGATGTGAGTGGGGTCAGTGTAAGGAGGGCAGTGTAAGTGGTGAGAGGGGCACTGAGCTGTGAGGGGGGAGCAGTGAGTTGTAAGTGGGATCAGTGTAAGGAGGGCAGTATAAGTGGTGAGAGGGGCACTGAGCTGTTGGGGGGGGGGAGCAGTGAGATGTGAGTGGGATCAGTGTCAGTGGTGAGAGGGGCAATGATCTATGTGGGGGGGAGCAGTGAGATGTGAGTGGGGTCAGTGTAAGGAGGGCAGTGTAAGTTGTGAGAGGGGCATTGAGATGTGAGGGGGAGCAGAGAGATGAGTGGGGTCAGTGTAAGGAGGGCAGTGTAAGTAGTGAGAGGGGCACTGAGCTGTGTGGGGGGAGCAGTGAGATGTGAGTGGGGTCAGTGTAAGGAGGGCAGTGTAAGTGGTGAGAGGGGCACTGAGCTGTGAGGGGGAGCAGTGAGATGTGAGTGGGATCAGTGTAAGGAGGGCAGTGCAAGTGGTGAGAGGGGCACTGAGCTGTGAGGGGGAGCAGTGAGATGTGAGTGGGATCAGTGTAAGGAGGGCAGTGTAAGTGGTGAGAGTGGCACTGATCTGTGGGGGTGAGCAGTGAGATGTGAGTGGGATCAGTGTAAGGAGGGCAGTGTAAGTGGTGAGAGGGGCACTGAGCTATGAGGGGGGAGCAGTGAGACGTGAGTGGGATCAGTGTAAGTGGTGAGAGGGGCAATGAGCTGGGGGGGAGCAGTGAGATGAGTGGGGTCAGTGTAAGGAGGGCAGTGTAAGTGGTGAGAGGGGCACTGAGCTATGAGGGGGGAGCAGTGAGATGTGAGTGGGGTCAGTGTAAGGAGGGCAGTGTAAGTGGTGAGAGGGGCACTGAGCTATGAGGGGGGATCAGTGTAAGGAGGGCAGTGTAAGTGGTGAGAGGGGCACTGAGCTGGGGGGGAGCAGTGAGATGAGTGGGGTCAGTGTAAGGAGGGCAGTGTAAGTGGTGAGAGGGGCACTGAGCTATGAGGGGGGAGCAGTGAGATGTGAGTGGGGTCAGTGTAAGGAGGGCAGTGTAAGTGGTGAGAGGGGCACTTAGCTGTGAGGGGGGAGCAGTGAGATGAGTGGGGTCAGTGTAAGGAGGGCAGTGTAAGTGGTGAGAGGGGCACTGAGCTATGAGGGGGGATCAGTGTAAGGAGGGCAGTGTAAGTGGTGAGAGGGGCACTGAGCTGGGGGGGAGCAGTGAGATGAGTGGGGTCAGTGTAAGGAGGGCAGTGTAAGTGGTGAGAGGGGCACTGAGCTATGAGGGGGGAGCAGTGAGATGTGAGTGGGGTCAGTGTAAGGAGGGCAGTGTAAGTGGTGAGAGGGGCACTTAGCTGTGAGGGGGGAGCAGTGAGATGAGTGGGGTCAGTGTAAGGAGGGCAATGTAAGAGGTGAGAGGGGCACTGAGCTGTGAGTGGGGAGCAGTGAGATGTGAGTGGGGTCAGTGTAAGGAGGGCAGTGTAAGTGGTGAGAGGGGCACTGAGCTGTGGGGGTGAGCAGTGAGATGTGAGTGGGATCAGTGTAAGGAGGGCAGTGTAAGTGGTGAGAGGGGCACTGAGCTGTGAGAGGGGAGCAGTGAGATGTGAGTGGGGTCAGTGTAAGGAGGGCAGTGTAAGTGTTGAGAGGGGCACTGAGCTGTGGGGGTGAGCAGTGAGATGTGAGTGGGATCAGTGTAAGGAGGGCAGTGTAAGTGGTGAGAGGGGCACTGAGCTGTGAGGGGTGAGCAGTGAGATGTGAGTGGGATCAGTGTAAGGAGGGCAGTGTAAGTGGTGAGAGGGGCACTGAGCTGTGAGGGGGGAGCAGTGAGATGTGAGTGGGGTCAGTGTAAGGAGGGCAGTGTAAGTGGTGAGAGGGGCAATGAGCTATGAGGAGGAGCAGTGAGATGTGAGTGGGGTCACTGTAAGGAGGGCAGTGTAAGTGGTGAGAGGGGCACTGAGCTGTGGGGGGAGCAGTGAGATGTGAGTGGGGTCAGTGTAAGGAGGGCAGTGTAAGTAGTGAGGGGGGCACTGAGCTGTGGGGGGGGCAGTGAGATGTGAGTGGGGTCAGTGTAAGGAGGGCAATGTAAGTGGTGAGAGAGGCACTGAGCTGTGAGGGGGGAGCAGTGAGATGTGAGTGGGGTCAGTGTAAGTGGTGAGAGGCACTGAGCTGTGAGTGGGGAGCAGTGAGATGTGAGTGGGATCAGTGTAAGGAGGGCAATGTAAGTGGTGAGAGGAGCAATGAGCTATGTGAGGGGGGAGCAGTGAGATGTGAGCGGGGTCAGTGTAAGGAGGGCAGTGAAAGTGGTGAGAGGGGCAATGAGCTATGTGAGGGGGGAGCAGTGAGATGTGAGCGGGGTCAGTGTAAGGAGGGCAATGTAAGTGGTGAGAGAGGCACTGAGCTGTGAGGGGGGAGCAGTGAGATGTGAGTGGGGTCAGTGTAAGGAGGGCAATGTAAGTGGTGAGAGGGGCACTGAGCTGTGAGGGGGGAGCAGTGAGATGTGAGTGGGGTCAGTGTAAGGAGGGCAGTGTAAGTGGTGAGAGGGGCACTGAGCTGTGGGGGGGAGCAGTGAGATGTGAGTGGGGTCAGTGTAAGTGGTGAGAGGGGCACTGAGCTGTGAGGGGGGAGCAGTGAGATGTGAGTGGGGTCAGTGTAAGTGGTGAGAGGCACTGAGCTGTGAGGGGGGAGCAGTGAGATGTGAGTGGGGTCAGTGTAAGGAGGGCAGTGTAAGTGGTGAGAGGGGCACTGAGCTGTGAGAGGGGAGCAGTGAGATGTGAGTGGGGTCAGTGTAAGGAGGGCAGTGTAAGTGTTGAGAGGGGCACTGAGCTGTGGGGGTGAGCAGTGAGATGTGAGTGGGATCAGTGTAAGGAGGGCAGTGTAAGTGGTGAGAGGGGCACTGAGCTGTGAGGGGTGAGCAGTGAGATGTGAGTGGGATCAGTGTAAGGAGGGCAGTGTAAGTGGTGAGAGGGGCACTGAGCTGTGAGGGGGGAGCAGTGAGATGTGAGTGGGGTCAGTGTAAGGAGGGCAGTGTAAGTGGTGAGAGGGGCAATGAGCTGTGAGGGGGGAGCAGTGAGATCTGAGTGGGATCAGTGTAAGTGGTGAGAGGGGCAATTAGCAGTGAGGAGGGAGCAGTGAGATGTGAGTGGGGTCAGTGTAAGGAGGGCAATGTAAGTGGTGAGATGGTGAGAGGGGCACTGAGCTGTGTGGGGGGGGGAGCAGTGAGATGTGAGTGGAGTCAGTGTAAGGAGGGCAATGTAAGTGGTGAGGGGGAGCAGTGAGATGTGAGTGGAGTCAGTGTAAGTGGTGAGAGGGGCACTGAGCTGTGTGTGGGGGGAAGCATTGAGATGTGAGTGGGGTCAGAGTAAGGAGGGCAGTGTAAGTGGTGAGAGAGGCACTGAGCTGTGAGGGGGGAAGCAGTGAGATGTGAGTGGGGTCAGTGTAAGGAGGGCAGTGTAAGTGGTGAGAGAGGCACTGAGCTGTGAGGGGGGAGCAGTGAGATGTGAGTGGGGTCAGAGTAAGGAGGGCAGTGTAAGTGGTGAGAGAGGCACGGAGCTGTGAGGGGGGAGCAGTGAGATGTGAGTGGGGTCAGTGTAAGGAGGGCAGTGTAAGTGGTGAGAGAGGCAATGAGCTGTGAGGGGGGAGCAGTGAGATGTGAGTGGGGTCAGTGTAAGGAGGGCAGTGTAAGAGGAGAGAGGGGCAATGATCTATGTGGGGGGGGAGCAGTGAGATGAGTGGGGTCAGTGTAAGGAGGGCATTGTAAGTGGTGAGAGGGGCACTGAGCCGTGGGGGGAGCAGTGAGATGTGAGTGGGGTCAGTGTAAGGAGGGCAGTGTAAGTGGTGAGAGGGGCACTGAGCTGTGGGGGGGGAGCAGTGAGTTGTGAGTGGGGTTAGTGTAAGGAGGGCAGTGGAAGTGGTGAGAGGGGCACTGTACTGTGAGGGGGAAGCAGTGAGATGTGAGCGGGGTCAGTGTAAGGAGGGCAGTGAAAGTGGTGAGAGGGGCACTGAGCTATGAGGGGGGAGCAGTGAGATGTGAGTGGGACCAGTGTAAGGAGGGTAGTGTAAGTGGTGAGAGGCACTGAGCTGTGTGGGGGGAGCAGTGAGATGTGAGTGGGGTCAGTGTAAGGAGGGCAATGTAAGTGGTGAGAGGCACTGAGCTGTGAGGGGGGAGCAGTGAGATGTGAGTGGGGTCAGTGTAAGGAGGGTAGTGTAAGTGGTGAGAGGCACAGAGCTGTGTGGGGGGAGCAGTGAGATGTGAGTGGGGTCAGTGTAAGGAGGGCAATGTAAGTGGTGAGAGGCAATGAGATGTGAGGGGGGAGCAGTGAGATGTGAATGGGGTCAGTGTAAGGAGGGCAGTGTAAGTGGTGAGAGGGGCAATGATCTATGTGGGGGGGAGCAGTGAGATGAGTGGGGTCAGTGTAAGGAGGGCATTGTAAGTGGGGAGAGGGGCACTGAGCTATATAGGGGGAGCAGTGAGATGTGAGTGGGATCAGTGTAAGTGGTGAGAGGGGCAATGATCTATGTGGGGGGGGGGAGTAGTGAGATGTGAGTGGGGTCAGTGTAAGGAGGGCAGTGAAAGTGGTGAGAGGGGCACCGAGCTGTGAGGGGGGAGCAGTGAGATGTGAGTGGGATCAGTGTAAGGACGGCAGTGTAAGTGGTGAGAGGGGCACTGAGCTGGGGGGGGGAGCAGTGAGATGAGTGGGGTCAGTGTAAGGAGGGCAGTGTAAGTGGTGAGAGGGGCACTGAGCTGTGTGGGGGGGAGCAGTGAGATGTGAGTGGGGTCAGTGTAAGGAGGGCAGTGTAAGTGGTGAGAGGGGCACTGAGCTGTGAGGGGGGAGCAGTGAGTTGTAAGTGCGATCAGTGTAAGGAGGGCAGTGTAAGTGGTGAGAGGGGCACTGAGCTGTTGGGGGGGGGAGCAGTGAGATGTGAGTGGGATCAGTGTAAGTGGTGAGAGGGGCAATGATCTATGTGGGGGGGGAGCAGTGAGATGTGAGTGGGGTCAGTGTAAGGAGGGCAGTGTAAGTTGTGAGAGGGGCATTGAGATGTGAGGGGGAGCAGAGAGATGAGTGGGGTCAGTGTAAGGAGGGCAGTGTAAGTGGTGAGAGGGGCACTGAGCTGTGTGGGGGGGAGCAGTGAGATGTGAGTGGGGTCAGTGTAAGGAGGGCAGTGTAAGTGGTGAGAGGGGCACTGAGCTGTGAGGGGGAGCAGTGAGATGTGAGTGGGATCAGTGTAAGGAGGGCAGTGCAAGTGGTGAGAGGGGCACTGAGCTGTGAGGGGGAGCAGTGAGATGTGAGTGGGATCAGTGTAAGGAGGGCAGTGTAAGTGGTGAGAGGGGCACTGAGCTATGAGGGGGGAGCAGTGAGACGTGAGTGGGATCAGTGTAAGTGGTGAGAGGGGCAATGAGCTGGGGGGGAGCAGTGAGATGAGTGGGGTCAGTGTAAGGAGGGCAGTGTAAGTGGTGAGAGGGGCACTGAGCTATGAGGGGGGAGCAGTGAGATGTGAGTGGGGTCAGTGTAAGGAGGGCAGTGTAAGTGGTGAGAGGGGCACTGAGCTATGAGGGGGGATCAGTGTAAGGAGGGCAGTGTAAGTGGTGAGAGGGGCACTGAGCTGGGGGGGAGCAGTGAGATGAGTGGGGTCAGTGTAAGGAGGGCAGTGTAAGTGGTGAGAGGGGCACTGAGCTATGAGGGGGGAGCAGTGAGATGTGAGTGGGGTCAGTGTAAGGAGGGCAGTGTAAGTGGTGAGAGGGGCACTTAGCTGTGAGGGGGGAGCAGTGAGATGAGTGGGGTCAGTGTAAGGAGGGCAATGTAAGAGGTGAGAGGGGCACTGAGCTGTGAGTGGGGAGCAGTGAGATGTGAGTGGGGTCAGTGTAAGGAGGGCAGTGTAAGTGGTGAGAGGGGCACTGAGCTGTGGGGGTGAGCAGTGAGATGTGAGTGGGATCAGTGTAAGGAGGGCAGTGTAAGTGGTGAGAGGGGCACTGAGCTGTGAGAGGGGAGCAGTGAGATGTGAGTGGGGTCAGTGTAAGGAGGGCAGTGTAAGTGGTGAGAGGCACTGAGCTGCGAGGTGGGAGCAGTGAGATGTGAGCGGGGTCAGTGTAAGGAGGGTAGTGTAAGTGGTGAGAGGGGCACAGAGCTGTGAGGGGGGAGCAGTGAGATGTGAGTGGGATCAGTGTAAGGACGGCAGTGTAAGTGGTGAGAGGGGCACTGAGCTGGGGGGGGGAGCAGTGAGATGAGTGGGGTCAGTGTAAGGAGGGCAGTGTAAGTGGTGAGAGGGGCACTGAGCTGTGTGGGGGGGAGCAGTGAGATGTGAGTGGGGTCAGTGTAAGGAGGGCAGTGTAAGTGGTGAGAGGTGCACTGAGCTGTGAGGGGGGAGCAGTGAGTTGTAAGTGGGATCAGTGTAAGGAGGGCAGTGTAAGTGGTGAGAGGGGCACTGAGCTGTTGGGGGGGGGAGCAGTGAGATGTGAGTGGGATCAGTGTAAGTGGTGAGAGGGGCAATGATCTATGTGGGGGGGGAGCAGTGAGATGTGAGTGGGGTCAGTGTAAGGAGGGCAGTGTAAGTTGTGAGAGGGGCATTGAGATGTGAGGGGGAGCAGAGAGATGAGTGGGGTCAGTGTAAGGAGGGCAGTGTAAGTGGTGAGAGGGGCACTGAGCTGTGTGGGGGGAGCAGTGAGATGTGAGTGGGGTCAGTGTAAGGAGGGCAGTGTAAGTGGTGAGAGGGGCACTGAGCTGTGAGGGGGAGCAGTGAGATGTGAGTGGGATCAGTGTAAGGAGGGCAGTGTAAGTGGTGAGAGGGGCACTGAGCTATGAGGGGGGAGCAGTGAGACGTGAGTGGGATCAGTGTAAGTGGTGAGAGGGGCAATGAGCTGGGGGGGAGCAGTGAGATGAGTGGGGTCAGTGTAAGGAGGGCAGTGTAAGTGGTGAGAGGGGCATTGAGCTATGAGGGGGGAGCAGTGAGATGTGAGTGGGGTCAGTGTAAGGAGGGCAGTGTAAGTGGTGAGAGGGGCACTGAGCTATGAGGGGGGATCAGTGTAAGGAGGGCAGTGTAAGTGGTGAGAGGGGCACTGAGCTGGGGGGGAGCAGTGAGATGAGTGGGGTCAGTGTAAGGAGGGCAGTGTAAGTGGTGAGAGGGGCACTGAGCTATGAGGGGGGAGCAGTGAGATGTGAGTGGGGTCAGTGTAAGGAGGGCAGTGTAAGTGGTGAGAGGGGCACTTAGCTGTGAGGGGGGAGCAGAGAGATGAGTGGGGTCAGTGTAAGGAGGGCAATGTAAGAGGTGAGAGGGGCACTGAGCTGTGAGTGGGGAGCAGTGAGATGTGAGTGGGGTCAGTGTAAGGAGGGCAGTGTAAGTGGTGAGAGGGGCACTGAGCTGTGGGGGTGAGCAGTGAGATGTGAGTGGGATCAGTGTAAGGAGGGCAGTGTAAGTGGTGAGAGGGGCACTGAGCTGTGAGAGGGGAGCAGTGAGATGTGAGTGGGGTCAGTGTAAGGAGGGCAGTGTAAGTGTTGAGAGGGGCACTGAGCTGTGGGGGTGAGCAGTGAGATGTGAGTGGGATCAGTGTAAGGAGGGCAGTGTAAGTGGTGAGAGGGGCACTGAGCTGTGAGGGGGGAGCAGTGAGATGTGAGTGGGGTCAGTGTAAGGAGGACAGTGTAAGTGGTGAGAGGGGCAATGAGCTATGAGGAGGAGCAGTGAGATGTGAGTGGGGTCAGTGTAAGGAGGACAGTGTAAGTAGTGAGAGGGGCACTGAGCTGTGAGGGGGGAGCAGTGAGTTGTGAGTGGGGTCAGTGTAAGGAGGGCAGTAAAAGTTGTGAGAGGGGCTCTGAGCTGTGAGGGGGGAGCAGTGAGATGTGAGTGGGATCAGTGTAAGGAGGGCAGTGTAAGTGGTGAGAGGGGCACTGAGCTGTGAGGGGGGAGCAGTGAGATGTGAGTGGGGTCAGTGTAAGGAGGGCAGTGTAAGTGGTGAGAGGGGCACTGAACTGTGAGGGGGGAGCAGTGAGTTGTGAGTGGGGTCAGTGTAAGGTGGGCAATGTAAGTGGTGAGAGGGGCAATGACCTGGGGGGGAGCAATGAGATGTGAGTGGGGTCAGTGTAAGGAGGGTATTGTAAGTTGTGAGAGGGGCAATGAGCTATGTGGGGGGAGCAGTGTAAGGAGGGCATGTAATTGTGAGAGGGGCACTGAGCTGTGAGGGGGGTGCAGTGAGATGTGAGTGGGATCAGTCTAAGGAGGGCAGTGTAAGTGGTGAGAGGGGCTCTGAGCTGTGAGGGGGAGCAGTGAGATGTGAGTGGGGTCAGTGTAAGGAGGGCAGTGTAAGTGGTGAGAGGGGCACTGAGCTGTGAGGGGGGAGCAGTGAGATGTGAGTGGGATCAGTGTAAGAAGGGCAGTGTAAGTGGTGAGAGGGGCACTGAGCTGTGAGGGGGAGCAGTGAGATGTGAGTGGGGTCAGTGTAAGGAGGGCAGTGTAAGTGGTGAGAGGGGCTCTGAGCTGTGAGGGGGAGCAGTGTAAGTGGTGAGAGGGGCACTGAGCTGTGAGGGGGGAGCAGAGAGATGTGAGTGGGGTCAGTGTAAGGAGGGCATGTAATTGTGAGAGGGGCACTGAGCTGTGAGGGGGGTGCAGTGAGATGTGAGTGGGATCAGTGTAAGGAGGGTATTGTAAGTTGTGAGAAGGGCAATGAGCTATGTGGGGGGAGCAGTGAGATATGAGTGGGATCAGTGTAAGGAGGGCAGTGTAAGTGGTGAGGGGGAGCAGTGAGATGTGAGTGGAGTCAGTGTAAGTGGTGAGAGGCACTGAGCTGTGAGGGGGAGCAGTGAGATCTGAGTGGGGTCAGTGTAAGTGGTGAGAGGCACTGAGCTGTGAGGGGGGAGCAGTGAGATGTGAGTGGGGTCAGTGTAAGGAGGGCAGTGTAAGTTGTGAGAGGGGCACTGAGCTGTGAGTGAGGAGCAGTGAGATGTGAGTGGGGTCAGTGTAAGGTGGGCAATGTAAGTGGTGAGAGGGGCAATGAGCTGGGGGGGGAGCAGTGAGATGTGAGTGGGGTCAGTGTAAGGAGGGCAGTGTAAGTGGTGAGAGGGGCAATGAGCTATGAGGGGGAGCAGTGAGATGTGAATAGGGTCAGTGTAAGGAGGGCAGTGTAAGTGGTGAGAGGGGCACTGAACTGTGAGGGGGGACCAGTGAGTTGTGAGTGGGGTCAGTGTAAGGAGGGCAGTGAAAGTGGTGAGAGGGGCAATGAGCTATGTGGGGGGGAGCAGTGAGATGTGAGTGGGGTCAGTGTAAGGAGGGCAGTGTAAGTGTTGAGAGGGGCACTGAGCTGTGGGGGTGAGCAGTGAGATGTGAGTGGGATCAGTGTAAGGAGGGCAGTGTAAGTGGTGAGAGGGGCACTGAGCTGTGAGGGGGGAGCAGTGAGATGTGAGTGGGGTCAGTGTAAGGAGGGCAGTGTAAGTGGTGAGAGGGGCAATGAGCTATGAGGAGGAGCAGTGAGATGTGAGTGGGGTCACTGTAAGGAGGGCAGTGTAAGTGGTGAGAGGGGCACTGAGCTGTGAGGGGGGAGCAGTGAGATGTGAGTGGGGTCAGTGTAAGGAGGGCAGTGTAAGTAGTGAGAGGGGCACTGAGCTGTGAGGGGGGAGCAGTGAGTTGTGAGTGGGGTCAGTGTAAGGAGGGCAGTGAAAGTTGTGAGAGGGGCACTGAGCTGTGAGGGGGGAGCAGTGAGATGTGAGTGGGATCAGTGTAAGGAGGGCAGTGTAAGTGGTGAGAGGGGCACTGAGCTGTGAGGGGGGAGCAGTGAGATGTGAGTGGGGTCAGTGTAAGGAGGGCAGTGTAAGTGGTGAGAGGGGCAATGAGCTAAGAGGGGGAGCAGTGAGATGTGAGTAGGGTCACTGTAAGGAGGGCAGTGTAAGTGGTGAGAGGGGCACTGAGCTGTGAGGGGGGAGCAGTGAGATGTGAGTGGGGTCAGTGTAAGGAGGGCAGTGTAAGTGGTGAGAGGGGCACTGAACTGTGAGGGGGGAGCAGTGAGTTGTGAGTGGGGTCAGTGTAAGGAGGGCAGTGAAAGTGGTGAGAGGGGCAATGAGCTATGTGGGGGGGAGTAGTGAGATGTGAGTGGGGTCAGTGTAAGTGGTGAGAGGGGCACTGAGCTGTGAGGGGGGAGCAGTGAGATGTGAGTGGGGTCAGTGTGAGGAGGGCAAAATAAGTGGTGAGAGGGGCAATGAGCTGTGAGGGGGGAGCAATGAGATGTGAGTGGGATCAGTGTAAGGAGGGCAGTGTAAATAGTGAGAGGGGCAATGAGCTATGTGGGGGGAGCAGTGAGATGTGAGTCGGGTCAGTGTAAGGAGGGCAATGGAAGTGGTGAGAGGGGCACTGAGCTGCGAGGGGGGAGTAGTGAGATGTGAGTGGGGTCAGTGTAAGGAGGGCAGTGTAAGTGGTGAGAGGGGAACTGAGCTGTGGGGGTGAGCAGTGAGATGTGAGTGGGATCAGTGTAAGGAGGGCAGTGTAAGTGGTGAGAGGGGCACTTAGCTGTGAGGGGGGAGCAGAGAGATGAGTGGGGTCAGTGTAAGGAGGGCAATGTAAGAGGTGAGAGGGGCACTGAGCTGTGAGTGGGGAGCAGTGAGATGTGAGTGGGGTCAGTGTAAGGAGGGCAGTGTAAGTGGTGAGAGGGGCACTGAGCTGTGGGGGTGAGCAGTGAGATGTGAGTGGGATCAGTGTAAGGAGGGCAGTGTAAGTGGTGAGAGGGGCACTGAGCTGTGAGAGGGGAGCAGTGAGATGTGAGTGGGGTCAGTGTAAGGAGGGCAGTGTAAGTGTTGAGAGGGGCACTGAGCTGTGGGGGTGAGCAGTGAGATGTGAGTGGGATCAGTGTAAGGAGGGCAGTGTAAGTGGTGAGAGGGGCACTGAGCTGTGAGGGGGGAGCAGTGAGATGTGAGTGGGGTCAGTGTAAGGAGGACAGTGTAAGTGGTGAGAGGGGCAATGAGCTATGAGGAGGAGCAGTGAGATGTGAGTGGGGTCAGTGTAAGGAGGACAGTGTAAGTAGTGAGAGGGGCACTGAGCTGTGAGGGGGGAGCAGTGAGTTGTGAGTGGGGTCAGTGTAAGGAGGGCAGTAAAAGTTGTGAGAGGGGCTCTGAGCTGTGAGGGGGGAGCAGTGAGATGTGAGTGGGATCAGTGTAAGGAGGGCAGTGTAAGTGGTGAGAGGGGCACTGAGCTGTGAGGGGGGAGCAGTGAGATGTGAGTGGGGTCAGTGTAAGGAGGGCAGTGTAAGTGGTGAGAGGGGCACTGAACTGTGAGGGGGGAGCAGTGAGTTGTGAGTGGGGTCAGTGTAAGGAGGGCAGTGAAAGTGGTGAGAGGGGCAATGAGCTATGTGGGGGGGAGTAGTGAGATGTGAGTTGGGTCAGTGTAAGGAGGGCAGTGTAAGTGGTGAGAAGGGCAATGAGCTATGTGGGGGGAGCAGTGAGATGTCAGTGGGGTCAGTGTAAGGTGGGCAATGTAAGTGGTGAGAGGGGCAATGACCTGGGGGGGAGCAATGAGATGTGAGTGGGGTCAGTGTAAGGAGGGCAGTGTAAGTGGTGAGAGGGGCACTGTGCTGTGAGGGGGGAGCAGTGAGATGTGAGTGGGGTCAGTGTAAGGAGGGTATTGTAAGTTGTGAGAGGGGCAATGAGCTATGTGGGGGGAGCAGTGTAAGGAGGGCATGTAATTGTGAGAGGGGCACTGAGCTGTGAGGGGGGTGCAGTGAGATGTGAGTGGGATCAGTCTAAGGAGGGCAGTGTAAGTGGTGAGAGGGGCTCTGAGCTGTGAGGGGGAGCAGTGAGATGTGAGTGGGGTCAGTGTAAGGAGGGCAGTGTAAGTGGTGAGAGAGGCACTGAGCTGTGAGGGGGGAGCAGTGAGATGTGAGTGGGATCAGTGTAAGAAGGGCAGTGTAAGTGGTGAGAGGGGCACTGAGCTGTGAGGGGGAGCAGTGAGATGTGAGTGGGGTCAGTGTAAGGAGGGCAATGTAAGTGGTGAGAGGGGCTCTGAGCTGTGAGGGGGAGCAGTGTAAGTGGTGAGAGGGGCACTGAGCTGTGAGGGGGGAGCAGAGAGATGTGAGTGGGGTCAGTGTAAGGAGGGCATGTAATTGTGAGAGGGGCACTGAGCTGTGAGGGGGGTGCAGTGAGATGTGAGTGGGATCAGTGTAAGGAGGGTATTGTAAGTTGTGAGAAGGGCAATGAGCTATGTGGGGGGAGCAGTGAGATATGAGTGGGATCAGTGTAAGGAGGGCAGTGTAAGTGGTGAGGGGGAGCAGTGAGATGTGAGTGGAGTCAGTGTAAGTGGTGAGAGGCACTGAGCTGTGAGGGGGAGCAGTGAGATCTGAGTGGGGTCAGTGTAAGTGGTGAGAGGCACTGAGCTGTGAGGGGGGAGCAGTGAGATGTGAGTGGGGTCAGTGTAAGGAGGGCAGTGTAAGTTGTGAGAGGGGCACTGAGCTGTGAGTGAGGAGCAGTGAGATGTGAGTGGGGTCAGTGTAAGGTGGGCAATGTAAGTGGTGAGAGGGGCAATGAGCTGGGGGGGGAGCAGTGAGATGTGAGTGGGGTCAGTGTAAGGAGGGCAGTGTAAGTGGTGAGAGGGGCAATGAGCTATGAGGGGGAGCAGTGAGATGTGAATAGGGTCAGTGTAAGGAGGGCAGTGTAAGTGGTGAGAGGGGCACTGAACTGTGAGGGGGGACCAGTGAGTTGTGAGTGGGGTCAGTGTAAGGAGGGCAGTGAAAGTGGTGAGAGGGGCAATGAGCTATGTGGGGGGGAGCAGTGAGATGTGAGTGGGGTCAGTGTAAGGAGGGCAGTGTAAGTGTTGAGAGGGGCACTGAGCTGTGGGGGTGAGCAGTGAGATGTGAGTGGGATCAGTGTAAGGAGGGCAGTGTAAGTGGTGAGAGGGGCACTGAGCTGTGAGGGGGGAGCAGTGAGATGTGAGTGGGGTCAGTGTAAGGAGGGCAGTGTAAGTGGTGAGAGGGGCAATGAGCTATGAGGAGGAGCAGTGAGATGTGAGTGGGGTCACTGTAAGGAGGGCAGTGTAAGTGGTGAGAGGGGCACTGAGCTGTGAGGGGGGAGCAGTGAGATGTGAGTGGGGTCAGTGTAAGGAGGGCAGTGTAAGTAGTGAGAGGGGCACTGAGCTGTGAGGGGGGAGCAGTGAGTTGTGAGTGGGGTCAGTGTAAGGAGGGCAGTGAAAGTTGTGAGAGGGGCACTGAGCTGTGAGGGGGGAGCAGTGAGATGTGAGTGGGATCAGTGTAAGGAGGGCAGTGTAAGTGGTGAGAGGGGCACTGAGCTGTGAGGGGGGAGCAGTGAGATGTGAGTGGGGTCAGTGTAAGGAGGGCAGTGTAAGTGGTGAGAGGGGCAATGAGCTAAGAGGGGGAGCAGTGAGATGTGAGTAGGGTCACTGTAAGGAGGGCAGTGTAAGTGGTGAGAGGGGCACTGAGCTGTGAGGGGGGAGCAGTGAGATGTGAGTGGGGTCAGTGTAAGGAGGGCAGTGTAAGTGGTGAGAGGGGCACTGAACTGTGAGGGGGGAGCAGTGAGTTGTGAGTGGGGTCAGTGTAAGGAGGGCAGTGAAAGTGGTGAGAGGGGCAATGAGCTATGTGGGGGGGAGTAGTGAGATGTGAGTGGGGTCAGTGTAAGTGGTGAGAGGGGCACTGAGCTGTGAGGGGGGAGCAGTGAGATGTGAGTGGGGTCAGTGTGAGGAGGGCAAAATAAGTGGTGAGAGGGGCAATGAGCTGTGAGGGGGGAGCAATGAGATGTGAGTGGGATCAGTGTAAGGAGGGCAGTGTAAATAGTGAGAGGGGCAATGAGCTATGTGGGGGGAGCAGTGAGATGTGAGTCGGGTCAGTGTAAGGAGGGCAATGGAAGTGGTGAGAGGGGCACTGAGCTGCGAGGGGGGAGTAGTGAGATGTGAGTGGGGTCAGTGTAAGGAGGGCAGTGTAAGTGGTGAGAGGGGCTCTGAGCTGTGAGGGGAGCAGTGAGATGTGAGTGGGGTCAGTGTAAGGAGGGCAGTGTAAGTGGTGAGAGGGGCACTGAACTGTGAGGGGGGAGCAGTGAGTTGTGAGTGGGGTCAGTGTAAGGAGGGCAGTGAAAGTGGTGAGAGGGGCAATGAGCTATGTGGGGGGAGCAGTGAGATGTGAGTCGGGTCAGTGTAAGGAGGGCAATGGAAGTGGTGAGAGGGGCACTGAGCTGCGAGGGGGGAGTAGTGAGATGTGAGTGGGGTCAGTGTAAGGAGGGCAGTGTAAGTGGTGAGAGGGGCAATGAGCTAAGAGGGGGAGCAGTGAGATGTGAGTAGGGTCACTGTAAGGAGGGCAGTGTAAGTGGTGAGAGGGGCACTGAGCTGTGAGGGGGGAGCAGTGAGATGTGAGTGGGGTCAGTGTAAGGAGGGCAGTGTAAGTGGTGAGAGGGGCACTGAACTGTGAGGGGGGAGCAGTGAGTTGTGAGTGGGGTCAGTGTAAGGAGGGCAGTGAAAGTGGTGAGAGGGGCAATGAGCTATGTGGGGGGGAGTAGTGAGATGTGAGTGGGGTCAGTGTAAGTGGTGAGAGGGGCACTGAGCTGTGAGGGGGGAGCAGTGAGATGTGAGTGGGGTCAGTGTGAGGAGGGCAAAATAAGTGGTGAGAGGGGCAATGAGCTGTGAGGGGGGAGCAATGAGATGTGAGTGGGATCAGTGTAAGGAGGGCAGTGTAAGTGGTGAGAGGGGCAATGAGCTATGTGGGGGGAGCAGTGAGATGTGAGTCGGGTCAGTGTAAGGAGGGCAATGGAAGTGGTGAGAGGGGCACTGAGCTGCGAGGGGGGAGTAGTGAGATGTGAGTGGGGTCAGTGTAAGGAGGGCAGTGTAAGTGGTGAGAGGGGCTCTGAGCTGTGAGGGGGAGCAGTGAGATGTGAGTGGGATTAGTGTAAGTGGTGAGAGGGGCACTGAGCTGTGAGGGGGGAGCAGTGAGATGTGAGTGGGGTCAGTGTAAGGAGGGCAATGTAAGTGGTGAGAGGGGCACTGAGCTGCGAGGGGGGAGCAGTGAGATGTGAGTGGGGTCAGTGTAAGGAGGGCATTGTAATTGTGAGAAGGGCACTGAGCTGTGAGGGGGGAGCAGTGAGATGTGAGTGGGATCAGTGTAAGGAGGGCATTGTAAGTGGTGAGAGGGGCACTGAGCTGCGAGGCGGGAGCAGTGACATGTGAGTGGGGTCAGTGTAAGGAGGGCAATGTAAGTGGTGAGAGGGGCAATTAGCTATTTGGGGGGAGCAGTGAGATGTGAGTGGGATCAGTGTAAGGAGGGCAGTGTAAGTGGTGAGGGGGGCACTGAGCTGTGAGGGGGGAGCAGTGAGATGTGAGTGGGGTCAGTGTGAGGAGGGCAGTGTAAGTGGTGAGAGGGGCACTGAGCTGTGAGGGGGGAGCAGTGAGATGTGAGTGGGGTCAGTGTAAGGAGGGCAGTGTAAGTGGTGAGAGGGGAAATGAGCTATGTGGGGGGAGCAGTGAGATGTGAGTGGGATCAGTGTAAGTGGTGAGAGGGGCACTGAGCCGTGGGGGGGGGGAGCAGTGAGATGTGAGTGGGGTCAGTGTAAGGAGGGCAGTGTAAGTGGTGAGAGGGGAAATGAGCTATGTGGGGGGAGCAGTGAGATGTGAGTCGGGTCAGTGTAAGGAGGGCAATGTAAGTGGTGAGAGGGGCACTGAGCTGCGAGGGGGGAGTAGTGAGATGTGAGTGGGGTCAGTGTAAGGAGGGCATTGTAAGTGGTGAGAGGGGCACTGAGCTGCGAGGCGGGAGCAGTGACATGTGAGTGGGGTCAGTGTAAGGAGGGCAATGTAAGTGGTGAGAGGGGCAATTAGCTATTTGGGGGGAGCAGTGAGATGTGAGTGGGATCAGTGTAAGGAGGGCAGTGTAAGTGGTGAGGGGGGCACTGAGCTGTGAGGGGGGAGCAGTGAGATGTGAGTGGGGTCAGTGTGAGGAGGGCAGTGTAAGTGGTGAGAGGGGCACTGAGCTGTGAGGGGGGAGCAGTGAGATGTGAGTGGGGTCAGTGTAAGGAGGGCAGTGTAAGTGGTGAGAGGGGAAATTAGCTATGTGGGTGAGCAGTGAGATGTGAGTGGGAATAGTGTAAGTGGTGAGAGGGGCACTGAGCCGTGGGGGGGGGGGAGCAGTGGGATGTGAGTGGGGTCAGTGTAAGGAGGGCAGTGTAAGTGGTGAGAGGGGCACTTAGCTGTGAGGGGGGAGCAGTGAGATGTGAGTGGGATCAGTGTAAGTGTTGAGAGGGGCAATGAGCTATGAGGAGGAGCAGTGAGATGTGAGTGGGGTCACTGTAAGGAGGGCAGTGTAAGTGGTGAGAGGGGCACTGAGCTGTGAGGGGGGAGCAGTGAGATGTGAGTGGGGTCAATGTAAGGAGGGCAGTGTAAGTAGTGAGAGGGGCACTGAGCTGTGAGGGGGGAGCAGTGAGTTGTGAGTGGGGTCAGTGTAAGGAGGGCAGTGTAAGTGGTGAGAGGGGCACTGAGCTGTGGGGGGGGAGCAGTGAGTTGTGAGTGGGGTTAGTGTAAGGAGGGCAGTGGAAGTGGTGAGAGGGGCACTGTGCTGTGAGGGGGAAGCAGTGAGATGTGAGCGGGGTCAGTGTAAGGAGGGCAGTGAAAGTGGTGAGAGGGGCACTGAGCTATGAGGGGGGAGCAGTGAGATGTGAGTGGGACCAGTGTAAGGAGGGTAGTGTAAGTGGTGAGAGGCACTGAGCTGTGTGGGGGGAGCAGTGAGATGTGAGTGGGGTCAGTGTAAGGAGGGCAATGTAAGTGGTGAGAGGCACTGAGCTGTGAGGGGGGAGCAGTGAGATGTGAGTGGGGTCAGTGTAAGGAGGGCAATGTAAGTGGTGAGAGGCAATGAGATGTGAGGGGGGAGCAGTGAGATGTGAGTGGGGTCAGTGTAAGGAGGGTAGTGTAAGTGGTGAGAGGCACAGAGCTGTGTGGGGGGAGCAGTGAGATGTGAGTGGGGTCAGTGTAAGGAGGGCAATGTAAGTGGTGAGAGGCACTGAGCTGTGAGGGGGGAGCAGTGAGATGTGAGTGGGGTCAGTGTAAGGAGGGCAATGTAAGTGGTGAGAGGCAATGACATGTGAGGGGGGAGCAGTGAGATGTGAATGGGGTCAGTGTAAGGAGGGCAGTGTAAGTGGTGAGAGGGGCAATGATCTATGTGGGGGGGAGCAGTGAGATGAGTGGGGTCAGTGTAAGGAGGGCATTGTAAGTGGGGAGAGGGGCACTGAGCTATATAGGGGGAGCAGTGAGATGTGAGTGGGATCAGTGTAAGTGGTGAGAGGGGCAATGATCTATGTGGGGGGGGGAGTAGTGAGATGTGAGTGGGGTCAGTGTAAGGAGGGCAGTGAAAGTGGTGAGAGGGGCACCGAGCTGTGAGGGGAGCAGTGAGATGTGAGTGGGGTCAGTGTAAGGAGGGTAGTGTAAGTGGTGAGAGGCACTGAGCTGCGAGGGGGGAGCAGTGAGATGTGAGCGGGGTCAGTGTAAGGAGGGTAGTGTAAGTGGTGAGAGGGGCACTGAGCTGTGAGGGGGGAGCAGTGAGATGTGAGTGGGATCAGTGTAAGGACGGCAGTGTAAGTGGTGAGAGGGGCACTGAGCTGGGGGGGGGAGCAGTGAGATGAGTGGGGTCAGTGTAAGGAGGGCAGTGTAAGTGGTGAGAGGGGCACTGAGCTGTGAGGGGGGAGCAGTGAGTTGTAAGTGGGATCAGTGTAAGGAGGGCAGTGTAAGTGGTGAGAGGGGCACTGAGCTGTTGGGGGGGGGAGCAGTGAGATGTGAGTGGGATCAGTGTAAGTGGTGAGAGGGGCAATGATCTATGTGGGGGGGGAGCAGTGAGATGTGAGTGGGGTCAGTGTAAGGAGGGCAGTGTAAGTTGTGAGAGGGGCATTGAGATGTGAGGGGGAGCAGAGAGATGAGTGGGGTCAGTGTAAGGAGGGCAGTGTAAGTGGTGAGAGGGGCACTGAGCTGTGTGGGGGGAGCAGTGAGATGTGAGTGGGGTCAGTGTAAGGAGGGCAGTGTAAGTGGTGAGAGGGGCACTGAGCTGTGAGGGGGAGCAGTGAGATGTGAGTGGGATCAGTGTAAGGAGGGCAGTGTAAGTGGTGAGAGGGGCACTGAGCTATGAGGGGGGAGCAGTGAGACGTGAGTGGGATCAGTGTAAGTGGTGAGAGGGGCAATGAGCTGGGGGGGAGCAGTGAGATGAGTGGGGTCAGTGTAAGGAGGGCAGTGTAAGTGGTGAGAGGGGCACTGAGCTATGAGGGGGGAGCAGTGAGATGTGAGTGGGGTCAGTGTAAGCAGGGCAGTGTAAGTGGTGAGAGGGGCACTGAGCTATGAGGGGGGATCAGTGTAAGGAGGGCAGTGTAAGTGGTGAGAGGGGCACTGAGCTGGGGGGGAGCAGTGAGATGAGTGGGGTCAGTGTAAGGAGGGCAGTGTAAGTGGTGAGAGGGGCACTGAGCTATGAGGGGGGAGCAGTGAGATGTGAGTGGGGTCAGTGTAAGGAGGGCAGTGTAAGTGGTGAGAGGGGCACTTAGCTGTGAGGGGGGAGCAGTGAGATGAGTGGGGTCAGTGTAAGGAGGGCAATGTAAGAGGTGAGAGGGGCACTGAGCTGTGAGTGGGGAGCAGTGAGATGTGAGTGGGGTCAGTGTAAGGAGGGCAGTGTAAGTGGTGAGAGGGGCACTGAGCTGTGGGGGTGAGCAGTGAGATGTGAGTGGGATCAGTGTAAGGAGGGCAGTGTAAGTGGTGAGAGGGGCACTGAGCTGTGAGAGGGGAGCAGTGAGATGTGAGTGGGGTCAGTGTAAGGAGGGCAGTGTAAGTGTTGAGAGGGGCACTGAGCTGTGGGGGTGAGCAGTGAGATGTGAGTGGGATCAGTGTAAGGAGGGCAGTGTAAGTGGTGAGAGGGGCACTGAGCTGTGAGGGGTGAGCAGTGAGATGTGAGTGGGATCAGTGTAAGGAGGGCAGTGTAAGTGGTGAGAGGGGCACTGAGCTGTGAGGGGGGAGCAGTGAGATGTGAGTGGGGTCAGTGTAAGGAGGACAGTGTAAGTGGTGAGAGGGGCAATGAGCTATGAGGAGGAGCAGTGAGATGTGAGTGGGGTCAGTGTAAGGAGGGCAGTGTAAGTAGTGAGAGGGGCACTGAGCTGTGAGGGGGGAGCAGTGAGTTGTGAGTGGGGTCAGTGTAAGGAGGGCAGTAAAAGTTGTGAGAGGGGCTCTGAGCTGTGAGTGGGGAGCAGTGAGATGTGAGTGGGATCAGTGTAAGGAGGGCAGTGTAAGTGGTGAGAGGGGCACTGAGCTGTGAGGGGGGAGCAGTGAGATGTGAGTGGGGTCAGTGTAAGGAGGGCAGTGTAAGTGGTGAGAGGGGCAATGAGCTGTGAGGGGGGAGCAATGAGATGTGAGTGGGATCAGTGTAAGGAGGGCAGTGTAAGTGGTGAGAGGGGCAATGAGCTATGTGGGGGGAGCAGTGAGATGTGAGTCGGGTCAGTGTAAGGAGGGCAATGGAAGTGGTGAGAGGGGCACTGAGCTGCGAGGGGGGAGTAGTGAGATGTGAGTGGGGTCAGTGTAAGGAGGGCAGTGTAAGTGGTGAGAGGGGCTCTGAGCTGTGAGGGGGAGCAGTGAGATGTGAGTGGGATTAGTGTAAGTGGTGAGAGGGGCACTGAGCTGTGAGGGGGGAGCAGTGAGATGTGAGTGGGGTCAGTGTAAGGAGGGCAATGTAAGTGGTGAGAGGGGCACTGAGCTGCGAGGGGGGAGCAGTGAGATGTGAGTGGGGTCAGTGTAAGGAGGGCATTGTAATTGTGAGAGGGGCACTGAGCTGTGAGGGGGGAGCAGTGAGATGTGAGTGGGATCAGTGTAAGGAGGGCATTGTAAGTGGTGAGAGGGGCACTGAGCTGCGAGGCGGGAGCAGTGACATGTGAGTGGGGTCAGTGTAAGGAGGGCAATGTAAGTGGTGAGAGGGGCAATTAGCTATTTGGGGGGAGCAGTGAGATGTGAGTGGGATCAGTGTAAGGAGGGCAGTGTAAGTGGTGAGGGGGGCACTGAGCTGTGAGGGGGGAGCAGTGAGATGTGAGTGGGGTCAGTGTGAGGAGGGCAGTGTAAGTGGTGAGAGGGGCACTGAGCTGTGAGGGGGGAGCAGTGAGATGTGAGTGGGGTCAGTGTAAGGAGGGCAGTGTAAGTGGTGAGAGGGGAAATTAGCTATGTGGGTGAGCAGTGAGATGTGAGTGGGATCAGTGTAAGTGGTGAGAGGGGCACTGAGCCGTGGGGGGGGGGAGCAGTGAGATGTGAGTGGGGTCAGTGGAAGGAGGGCAGTGTAAGTGGTGAGAGGGGAAATGAGCTATGTGGGGGGAGCAGTGAGATGTGAGTCGGGTCAGTGTAAGGAGGGCAATGTAAGTGGTGAGAGGGGCACTGAGCTGCGAGGGGGGAGTAGTGAGATGTGAGTGGGGTCAGTGTAAGGAGGGCAGTGTAAGTGGTGAGAGGGGCTCTGAGCTCTGAGGGGGAGCAGTGAGATGTGAGTGGGATTAGTGTAAGTGGTGAGAGGGGCACTGAGCTGTGAGGTGGGAGCAGTGAGATGTGAGTGGGGTCAGTGTAAGGAGGGCAATGTAAGTGGTGAGAGGGGCACTGAGCTGCGAGGGGGGAGCAGTGAGATGTGAGTGGGGTCAGTGTAAGGAGGGCATTGTAATTGTGAGAGGGGCACTGAGCTGTGAGGGGGGAGCAGTGAGATGTGAGTGGGATCAGTGTAAGGAGGGCATTGTAAGTGGTGAGAGGGGCACTGAGCTGCGAGGCGGGAGCAGTGACATGTGAGTGGGGTCAGTGTAAGGAGGGCAATGTAAGTGGTGAGAGGGGCAATTAGCTATTTGGGGGGAGCAGTGAGATGTGAGTGGGATCAGTGTAAGGAGGGCAGTGTAAGTGGTGAGGGGGGCACTGAGCTGTGAGGGGGGAGCAGTGAGATGTGAGTGGGGTCAGTGTGAGGAGGGCAGTGTAAGTGGTGAGAGGGGCACTGAGCTGTGAGGGGGGAGCAGTGAGATGTGAGTGGGGTCAGTGTAAGGAGGGCAGTGTAAGTGGTGAGAGGGGAAATTAGCTATGTGGGTGAGCAGTGAGATGTGAGTGGGATCAGTGTAAGTGGTGAGAGGGGCACTGAGCCGTGGGGGAGGTTGAGCAGTGGGATGTGAGTGGGGTCAGTGTAAGGAGGGCAGTGTAAGTGGTGAGAGGGGAAATGAGCTATGTGGGGGAGCAGTGAGATGTGAGTGGGATCAGTGTAAGTGGTGAGAGGGGCACTGAGCCGTGGGGGGGGGAGCAGTGAGATGTGAGTGGAGTCTGTGTAAGGGGGGCAGTGTAAGTGGTGAGAGGGGAAATGAGCTATGTGGGGGGAGCAGTGAGATGTGAGTGGGATCAGTGTAAGTGGTGAGAGGGGCACTGAGCCGTGGGGGGGGAGCAGTGAGATGTGAGTGGGGTCTGTGTAAGGAGGGCAGTGTAAGTGGTGAGAGGGGAAATGAGCTATGTGGGGGGAGCATTGAGATGTGAGTGGGATCAGTGTAAGTGGTGAGAGGGGCACTGAGCTGTGGGGGGAGCAGTGAGATGTGTGTGGGGTCAGTGTAAGGAGGGCAGTGTAAGTGGTGAGAGGGGCAATGATCTATGTGGGGGGGCAGTGAGATGTGAGTAAGGTCAGTGTAAGGAGGGCAGTGTAAGTGGTGAGAGGCACTGAGCTGTGTGGGGGGAGCAGTGAGATGTGAGTGGGATCACTGTAAGTGTTGAGAGGGGCAATGATCTATGTGGGGGGGAGCAGTGAGATGTGAGTGGGGTCAGTGTGAGGAGGGCAATATAAGGGGTGAGAGGGGCAATGAGCTGTGAGGGGGGAGCAGTGAGATGTGAGTGGGGTCAGTGTAAGGAGGGCATTGTAAGTGGTGAGAGGCACTGAGCTGTGAGGGGGGCGCAGTGAGATGTGAGTGGGGTCAGTGTATGGAGGGCAGTGTAAGTGGTGAGAGGGGCACTGAGCTGTGAGGGGGGAGCAGTGAGATGTGAGTGGGGTCAGTGTAAGGTGGTCAATGTAAGTGGTGAGAGGGGCACTGAGCTGTGGGGGGGGAGCAGTGAGATGTGAGTGGGGTCAGTGTAAGGAGGGCAGTGTAAGTGGTGAGAGGGGCACTGAGCTGTGAGGGGGGAGCAGTGAGATGTGAGTGGGATCAGTGTAAGTGTTGAGAGGGGCAATGATCTATGTGGGGGGGAGCAGTGAGATGTGAGTGGGGTCAGTGTAAGTTGGGCAGTGTAAGTGGTGAGAGGGGCACTGAGCTGTGAGGGGGGAGCAGTGAGATGTGAGTGGGGTCAGTGTAAGGAGGGCTGTGTAAGTGGTGAGAGGCACTGAGCTGTGTGGGGGGAGCAGTGAGATGTGAGTGGCGTCAGTGTAAGGAGGGTAGTGGAAGTGTTGAGAGGGGCAATGATCTATGTGGGGGGAGCAGAGAGATGTGAGTGGGGTCAGTGTAAGGAGGGCAGTGGAAGTGGTGAGAGGGGCAATGATCTATGTGGGGGGGAGCAGTGAGATGTGAATGGGGTCAGTGTAAGTGGTGAGAGGCACTGAGCTGTGTGGGGGGAGCAGTGAGATGTGAGTGGGGTCATTGTGAGGAGGGCAATATAAGTGGTGAGAGGGGCAATGAGCTGTGAGGGGGGAGCAATGAGATGTGAGTGGGATCAGTGTAAGGAGGGCAGTGTAAGTGGTGAGAAGGGCCATGTGCTGTGAAGGGGGAGCAGTGAGATGTGAGTGGGGTCAGTGTAAAGAGGGCATTGTAAGTGGTGAGAGGGGCACTGAGCTGTGAGGGGGGAGCAGTGAGATGTGAGTGGGGTCAGTGTAAGGAGGGCAGTGTAAGGAGGGCAGTGTAAGTGGTGAGAGGGGCAATGATCTATGAGGGGGGGAGCAGTGAGATGTGAGTGGGGTCAGTGTAAGGAGGGCAGTGTAAGTGGTGAGACGGGCAATGATCTATGTGGGGGGGAGCAGTGAGATGTGAGTGGGGTCAGTGTAAGGAGGGCAGTGTAAGTGTTGAGAGGGGCAATGAGCTATGTGGGGGGGAGCAGTGAGATGTGAGTGGGGTCAGTGTAAGGAGGGCAGTGTAAGTGGTGAGAGGGGCACTGAGATGTGGGGGGAGGAGCAGTGAGATGTGAGTGGGGTCAGTGTAAGGAGGGCAGTGTAAGTGGTGAGAGGGGCAATGATCTATGTGGGGGGGAGCAGTGAGATGTGAGTGGGGTCAGTGTAAGGAGGGCAGTGTAAGTGTTGAGAGGGGCAATGAGCTATGTGGGGGGGAGCAGTGAGATGTGAGTGGGGTCAGTGTAAGGAGGGCACTGTAAGTGGTGAGAGGAGCACTGAGCTGTGAGGGGGGAGCAGTGAGATGTGAGTGGGGTCAGTGTAAGGAGGGCAGTGTAAGTGGTGAGAGGGGCAATGAGCTATGTGGGGGGGAGCAGTGAGATGTGAGTGGGATCAGTGTAAGGAGGGCAGTGTAAGTGGTGAGAGGGGCAATGAGCTATGTGGGGGGGAGCAGTGAGATGTGAGTGGGGTCAGTGTAAGGAGGGCAGTGTAAGTGGTGAGAGGGGCACTGAGCTGTGAGGGGGAGCCGTGAGATGTGAGTGGGATCAGTGTAAGGAGGGTAGTGTAAGTGGTGAGAGGAGCACCGAGCTGTGAGGGGGGAGCAGTGAGATGTGAGTGGGGTCAGTGTAAGTGGTGAGAGAGGCACTGAGCTGTGGGGGGAGCAGTGAGATGTGAGTGGGGTCAGTGTAAGTGGTGAGAGAGGCACTGAGCTGTGAGGGGGGAGCTGTGAGATGTGAGTGGGATCAGTGTAAGGAGGGCAGTGTAAGTGGTGAGAGGGGCAATGAGCTATGTGGGGGGAGCAGTGAGATGTGATTGGGGTCAGTGTAAGGAGGGCAGTGTAAGTGGTGAGAGGGGCAATGAGTTATGTGGGGGGGAGCAGTGAGATGTGAGTGGGGTCAGTGTAAGGAGGGCAGTGTAAGTGGTGAGAGAGGCACTGAGCTGTGAGGGGGGAGCTGTGAGATGTGAGTGGGATCAGTGTAAGGAGGGCAGTGTAAGTGGTGAGAGGGGCAATGAGCTATGTGGGGGGAGCAGTGAGATGTGATTGGGGTCAGTGTAAGGAGGGCAGTGTAAGTGGTGAGAGGGGCAATGAGTTATGTGGGGGGGAGCCGTGAGATGTGAGTGGGATCAGTGTAAGGAGGGTAGTGTAAGTGGTGAGAGGGGCAATGATCTATGTGGGGGGAGCAGAGAGATGTGAGTGGGGTCAGTGTAAGGAGGGCAGTGGAAGTGGTGAGAGGGGCTCTGAGCTGTGAGGGGGAGCAGTGAGATGTGAGTGGGGTCAGTGTAAGGAGGGTAGTATAAGTGGTGAGAGGGGCAATGATCTATGTGGGGGGAGCAGAGAGATGTGAGTGGGGTCAGTGTAAGGAGGGCAGTGGAAGTGGTGAGAGGGGCTGTGAGGGGGGAGCAGTGAGATGTGAGTGGGGTCACTGTATGGAGGGCAGTGTAAGTGGTGAGAGGGCACTGAGTTGTGAGGGGGAGCAGTGGGGGTTAGTGCCTCTTATACAGTACTCCCAGTATGCATTGTCAACAGTAGTGATATTCTTATGCAGCCCCCCATTAGCTCCTCTTATACAGTGCACCCAGTAGTGGTCCCCCATATGCCGGCCATGTCACGACCAGAGCAATTTTGCCTGGTGAGTCTTGGTCTCTGCCTGTGCGGGTGCTTTGGCGCGGCCCTACCGGTGGGGGTGCTGGTGTCTGGAGGTTGGAGTGAGGTGCGCGTGGATGTCCTAAAGGTACATGTGTAATACCCTGCTATGCGAGGTATTACGTCGGACTGTGCAGACCACAACTTTCAGCAGTCTCTGCAGCTGCTGAAGAGGTCAGGAGCTTGTCACATGACCAGTGTCAGGTGGTAAAGTGAGTGACTGTTAGAGGGGAATGACAGTTGGTTGGAGCTGAGCGGAGGTAATGGACCTGGAGAGTGATGCTGTGAGGAGGCAGATGGAGGACGGCCCACAGGGGCTGATACAGAGACTTTAGGCTGGCCTCCCCTTCATTGTGCTACGGAATCAGCAGACAGCCCCTGAGGCAGCACTGGGACAGCCCCTGAGGCAGCACTGGGACAGCCTCTGAGGCAGCACTGGGTCGGCCCCTGAGGCAGCACTGGGTCGGCCCCTGAGGCAGCACTGGGTCGGCCCCTGAGGCAGCACTGGGACAGCCCCTGAGGCAGCACTGGGACAGCCCCTGAGGCAGCACTGGGACAGCCCCTGAGGCAGCACTGGGAGTGACTGCAGGAAATCACATCTAAATACCAAAACCTTATTTCACCACATGACTCTGGCAGGCACAATTACTGACTAAGCAGCGAAGTGACAGGTTACTATACCAGGATATAAAACAGAAATGAATTACAAGAAAATACATATATATGCATATATATAAGTAAGAGTGCAAACCACCAAGTATTGTTCCAAGGAGATAGACTTTTACATGAGACATAGAACTCAGGTTCAGTAGCTGTTCTGGTACTAGCAACAAAGTACAGACTGACTTACTATGTATCCACAGTGATCTCTATTGTTTATGTTATTATAGCTATGCTTAGGACTGTTTGCTAGTATGATATTAGCTTATAGATATTAACCTACTGCTACCAATTTGGTAAGGGTGGAGCATGAGTTAGTGCAATCACCATTAAGGGTATTACTAATAAGGAAGAGTAAAGGTAGTGAACAATACTGAATGTTATTAAACACTGAATTATATGTTTTAACCTTGATTTTGTTAGGGATTTTGATGCTGGTAATCTCCAAAGCAGTATCAGTAATAGGCCATACTTTTATACTGTGCTGGATAAATATATTTTAGAGTGTAATGTATTATTGCTAGTTATATGCATAGGAAGATCCGGAACTGTCAAAGAGTTCCAGCTAAATAAAGTGATCATTATTTTATTTACTGTCAATTGTTGTGTTGGGATTGGGGACCACCTGCCTCTCTGCTGTGACGTGGGAAGGAAGAAGCAGCAGGAACCACTGGAATGGTGTGAAAACCAATACTAAAGATTTTCAATCACCTTAGGGGTGTCACACATGCCATATGTAGACAGGTGAGACTGGCAGCGCTGTCGCACTGGGGACTGTTGGGCACCGCCATCTTTGTTTTGGGCATGTGACCTGAATGGGCCAATTAGGTCAGAGCATCTGGTGTGAACTCTCAGCAACCAATCATGCACCTTCCTATGGTGCTTAAGGGTGTTGAGCACATCCCCTAGTTGCCAGTGTTAGGTATATACACAGGATACTGTAGCTGTGTGAGAGGTCTCTGTGCTCCTTAGCTCGTTTGTTATTGCAGTGCCAGCTGTGACTCATGTCCTGCTCTGTCTCCACCTCAGGCTGTTCCCGGATACCCGCATCTACCCCGCCATACCCCAATACTTACCTCGCTCTCCGGATTCAGAGCTCTATCCAGCATACAGACTTCTGTTCCTCAGTCACCCCTCCATGGGACTTTCTGCTTCTCTGCCTGTCATTGGTTCTCAGCATCACTATTTGGATTTAGTTTTTTCTGCCAAGACATTTTGTTTCTACCTCACATCACTCGAACTTGTTTATAACCATTTCATGAATATTAATAATCCAATTAAACCTGCTGCATTTCAATACTGCAAACCCGTTCCTGTATTTAATTCTGCATCCACCCAGTGTTCAAAATTGTCCAGACCTGACAGGCCCCCAATAGCGATCCCCCTTATGCAGTACCCCATGTAGTGGTCCGCCCTATGCAGTGCCCCCAGTAGTGATCCCCCCCAACCAGTGCCCCTTATACAGTGCCCCAAATAGTGGTCCCCCTTATACAGTGCCCCCTGTAGTGGTCCTCCCTATTCAGTGCCCCCAATAGTCACCCCATGCAGTGCCCCAAGCAGTGGTCCCCCCATGCAGTGCCCCAGTAGTAGCCCCCTCCCCAGTAGGGCCCCCAGTAGTGGTTCCCCCCCATTGCAGTGCCCCCAATAGACAAACACACAAGAAAAAAAAAATACAAAATTACCACTTACCTTAATCCCCACTCCGGCTGTGGCTCTTGCTCCCACCGCCGTCCGCACCACCGCAGTGAAGTCTTCCTGGGCTGGCGCTCTCTGCACTATGGAAGAGACGTCATGACGTCTCTCCCATTACCCACTGCTGTAGCCAAAAGATGGAGCTCATGAGTGAGCTCCAGCCCGGCTCTTGCAGTGGGCGCAGCAGCCAGTGAGAGTCTGTCTGACTCTCATTGGCTGCTGGTTAACACACACATCGCCACCGTGCTGGCAGTGATGTGTGTGTAAATACACCAGCCGGAGCCCACCTCCCACCCTCCGCCTGGCACTATTGGGTAAGCGCCCAGGGGGAAGGAAGGGGCTCAGCTGTGTGTGTAACACAGGACCAGCTCTGGGCGCAGGGAAGCCTAGTGCCGCTCCTGAGTAAATGTGTAGCGCTGACCACAATCACTGCGGTTAGTGGTAACACCTGAGAGCTGAGCCCAGCTGGGTTCTAATAAGGATTCTAATTGGGATGTCCAGCAATCAGTGGCCTGCTGAGTGTTTGTGGCAGGCCAGTGGTTTTCATGACTACTGGTACTGACAGCCATCTATAGATGGTGTAATATTTAATAATATTTTCTTTATAAACAGCTAAATCTAAGCTTCCAGGTGTTTGCTAAAGGGGTCATGACTTGTTAAATGGAGCCCTATGTATGTAGCAATGTATCATGCTCTCCTGTATGTAGGATGTATCATGCTCTCCTGTATGTAGGATGTATCATGCTCTCCTGTATGTAGGATAATGCAAGTGTTTGAAGTTGTTACAGGTCATATACTGTCTTCTGCATAGATGGTACCTGGCTGGTGCTGGACTGATTCTTTCAGGTATAAAATAAAGATTCTGCAGAGCGCAAACTGGAAAATCACAATGGTCTCAGGGGGGGACGGGGGACGGGGGGGGGGGACATCTTATCAAGTAGCAGAAAAGCAGTATTTGTTTTCTACACAGTTATCAATTATAAACTAATGTGTGCCGAGACTGGTTCTCTAATTTTGGGGGCATATTCAATTCCAGGTGAAAAGTCCTGTTGTTTTCTCATGCTGGACTTGCCAACATCGCTGGTTTTCAATGCGAAAAAGTATTGTGCGCGTGCCCGCTTTTCCTCATTTTTAATTAGAAATCGGCGAAAACAGGACCCGGCGAAACTGTAAAATGCAAAAAGTGCTGTCAGATTTGGGGCAATCAGACTGACGCCCCCCAAAAGATGCGCTGACATTGGGAATCACTTTAGATGCCCCCGAATAGCCCAGCTGAAGGTATTTGGGGTACTTAAATGCTCTCAACAGCTGCTATTTAGCATTTTGCAGGGTTTTTTGGTAAAAATAAGTAGTCCCAGCAAATTTGAAGAGCCCTGAAAATGGGTGGTAACATATTTTTAAGTTGCTAAACTGAAGTTTGAAAAATCATAAAAAAAAAAAAAATCCACCTGCCGCAAATTTAAAAACACCTGGGGCAATAGTTGGGGACCCCCCCTGGAGTCTATTTTGCTAGTTTTTAGTTTTGTCACCCAACTTTGGACTCCCCCCCCCCCCCCAAAATGAAAGTACTTTTTTGGGGTGATCTAAATATTTTTTTTACTTTTTGACACAGTTTACCTTTGGGTGACTGTCCCAAGGGTGCACCCCAAAACCCCAATTCTGCATTTGTTTCCGACAGCCATTCATAGGCAAAACTTTTTCCCATTGCATTGAGTTTCCGCACCGGCGAAATAAGTCTTCAGAATTGAATACAGATGAAACACTTTGCAAGGCAAAATTACGTCACTTGCGATACTTTTCCGCAGAAACATACTTTTCGCATCTAAATTGAATACGGCCCTTTATCTTACAGTCAACAGAAGACAAAAACATAAAAAAAAATTCTTAATACTGGACTGCAAATTGCATTTCATGATAAAAATCAAGATTTGTATTGTAGCTAGAGATAATCAGGCTCTGAAAGTAAAACTGCTCTGGTAAGTGCTAGGAGTGCGTGTGCAGGCTAAATAATGACTAAGGGCCTGATTCAGAGCCGGACGCTCTGACCAGAGCGCTCGCTATGAATCAGGGCCCTCCTCCGTCGTGCACATGCGCAGTGGGGACCATTGACCCACTTGCGAACATACTGCCGCTCGCGAGTGGGTCTGAATGACCCCCTAAATACACTGGAGACTGTCTGGTAAATTGCATTAAAAAAAATTAAGAAGTTCCAAGAATATTATTTCATTCATTATATTAGTCATATTCCAATCTAAACAACCACATTCACAAAAAAGTAAATTCTCATTATCAGTTGCCGGACTACAGCTACATAAACTTTTTTGTTTTAAAGATCGCTGTAAATATCTTTGTCCAGGGTCCCTTTTACACTACATCATCTGCATACGGCATTCGCTCAGAACAGTCCAAAAGAAAGATTTTAAACGGCAGAAAGGGAAAAATTGCTGCAGAAGGAAGTGGATGGTACATTGGCGACTTTACAGAAATATGTTGTTTTAGAATATTGTTTGGAAAGAAACAAACTTTATCATTAGTTATTGTTTTTATATGTATGTGATTATATTTTACATGTTCATATAAAGCACTCTCATAGAGAACACAGGGCCTGATTCAGAGCTGAACGCTCTGACCAGAGCGCTCGCTTTGAATCAGGGCCCTCCTACCTTTTTTTGGAGCGTCCTCATGGACGCTCGCATAGCTGTGGGTTACCACCCACAGCTATAGCGAGCGTCCATGATGATGGACCATCGGGCATGCGACGGAGACCCTGCGGTAGGGTCTCGCTGCCGCAAGCCCTGGAGTGATTTTGGCTCTATCAGAGCCAAAATCACTCCCACTGACATCACTAGTGACATCACTAGTGATATCAGTGGGGCCGGCTTGAGACGGTAGGCATTCCCATGGGAACGCCTCCGTCTGGCAGGCATGCCCCCGACACGCCCACCAAAGGGGGCGTGCTGTCAATCAACATCGAGACCCGATGCGATGGTGCGAGACCCAGAGCGATGGAGAGCCCGTCGCTCGCCGTGTCTCGCGCATGCGCACGACGGAGCTCCCTCTGTCGTGCACATGCGCAGTGGGGGAACATCGACCCACTTGCGAGCGTACTGTCGCTCACGAGCGGGTCTGAATGACCCCCACAGTGTCAGAATGGGGCGTGGAGGGCCCCCGGGAAATGCAGTGGTAGGGGCCCAAGCTTAAGGGGTGTGGCCAGCCACCTAAGGGGTGTGGCCAGCCACCACAGAGGGACTTGTCCAAACATTTGAGAATAAATTCAAAGAACAGGGGTGCTTTATAAAGTAGGGGACAGGGGTGTGTCGGAACAACCACAAAAATTAGCAGGAAGGTTAATCTTGGTGTAGTTTCCTTACAAACAAAACAAGCATCCAAGTTCATCCATGATCCTGCTCCGCTAAGTTACTGACCCCTAGAGGAGGGGGTGGGGCCCTCAGACAGTGGGGCCCACCGGGCATTTTTCCTGCACCCCTTTGGACCAGTCCGACCCTGAGTACACACTTCTGGGAGTGGGAACATGGCAGCTCGTACACTCCATTTACACACACCATGACGCTGTTGTGTCCCTATTAGCATTCTTCCATATATGTTAAGCTGGGACCACACTACACGATGTGTACCCACCATGACATCGCCGGTGATGGGACCCTGCATTCGGCAAGTGCATACACACCTTCTGATGTCAGGTCTGACGGGAGGGGAGGTACACATCATGCTGGCATCGTTAGTGACATTCTACCCTACTGCAGGGCCGACAGGAGATGTCGACCAATATTTCGCTCCAATCCGCAGGATCGAACGAAATATCGTCTTGTGTGTACCCAGCTTTAGACTCATTTGGGCCTGTTTCTGAGTAAGAAGCAGATCCGTATATATGGCTGCAATTAGCAAGCTGTAGCTAGCAGCGCATGTTATGGAGCATACATACGGCCAGATTTGTCAGATGAACGATTTGAACGATTTTTACCAAAGATTTGAACGATTTTTGACTGCATTAAAATGAATGGAAATCGTCCAAGTCTGACTGCAAACACATCAGATGTCAGATATCGTTGTCTGACCATCGGGAACGCACATCCTTCAAATCGTTCATTTGAGAGATATGTCAGATTTTCCTTCAGATATGAACGATTTTTTAAATCGTTATCGTTCATATCTGAAGGAAAAATCTGACCGTGTGTATGCACCTTTATCCAGATCTCTCCTTATGTGATATGGGTATTTCTGGGCGGCACACAAGAGATCTGCCTTCTGGGCATGTCATGGCCTATTCTGAGGCAGGAATACAGCGACGGGACGATGGGAAGCTTGGGGCAGGTGTAAGTACATACAATACACTGATGAGGGTTGTGGATGTAAAAACAATAGACGGGGCAGTGTCCTGTTTAAAGCCCTCACTAAGGATAATAACATTAGCATAAGGTCATACTTCCATGGCTTCCCACAACTGAGAATCAGGACCATCTGTCTAATTTCCAATGGAACAATCTTGATTTTAGAAGATAAAGTGCATTGAAGCTTCCTGAAATGTAGTTGACAATAAATATTGTGTCTTTGTGGATCAGAGCAATTCGGGATTGGGCATATAGGATTGATCAGGGGCAGGACCATATGTGTTGCAATATTTAATTCACCATATAGACAGTATATGAAACAGTGAGAGGAGTCAGGGATATATTAAAGCTACTTCTTAAGCAATATGCAAATAAGCGACACTTATTGATGAAACAGGCTTACAGGAAATGTCATTTACATGGCAATAATTTAGAACAGTGACAGGTCTAATCTCTTAAACATGCATTAAAACATGAATGCCAGTTTTGATGTATGCTACGAGCATGTGATATTACTACAACCTGTTTTGTTACTGGGAAGCTGCTCCCCTTTTAAATTATTGACTCTCGTTCACCTGTAACCGGTCGTAAGGACACACAGTATCCGGATGCGACTCCACATGAAAGTGCAGAAACCTCAGGAGGATAGAGAAGCCCTCTTCAGCCTGAATCCTGTATCTGCAGTTGGTGAGTTTGGGGTAGACACCTGGAAATTCTGGGCTTGTGATCTCACCTGAACTTGCTGTGTAGGTCACTTCATCGCACTTAACTGAGACAGAGAAATACCACATTTACCACTGAGATGGTCACTGGTGAACAGGATTTTATGTCAAGACTCAAGTTCCAGTGAGAACCAAAATAAGTTTCTAAGGTGGGACACAATAGGCAAAACAACAGTAGAAATGGGTCCCAGCCTATGGGAAAACACCAGAGGAATGGATGTGTTCTTTGGGTGGGATCATCACTTTAGAGACGTTTTCGAATTTAATAATATATTTAGGTTTGGCTTCAGAAAACGATTCTACATTATAGAGAGTTTCCCCTCATTAAGTGGGTGACCTGACAGTGATACTCCTGTCTCTACTGCTGCTCTTCCAAAATATTCCATGCATTCAAATAGATTGTGTTTCAGGGGTAGGAGAGGCAAATGTCTTGGAACCTCCAGGTCACCCACAGAATTAGAGGGAACACTAGACCCTAGGTAAGTATCATTTTATGTTTTGGTTGAGTTATTCTTTAAAAAAAGTTTGAATTGATTTTAAGGACATGGGGTTATTTATCAAAGCTGGGAGAGAGATAAAATGGTGAGAGAAAGTACTAACCAATCAGCTCCCAATATACATTTGCAGGCTGTGTTTAAAAAATTATAGTTAGGAGCTAATTGGTTGGTAATCTATTTTTTACAATTTTAACTTTCTCCCAGCTTTGATAAATACCCAGGGCCGCCATCACAAATTGTGGGGCCCGGGACTGAAAAAAATAGGCAGGGTCCCCCCGACCCAGCCCAGGAAATTTCTGGAAGCAGCCCTAATGGGGGGTGGTGTCTATGGAGAAGGGATACTCCCATATTGAGCCTGCTTCAAGTCACCCACCCACCTGGCAACCGAGGGTGGTTAATCCTGTAAATAGATATACAGCAAAGGAGCCGCTTATAGCATTATTTATTTATGTATATAAGTCCTAAGAGAGCCGACAGTCCTGGTTTATATTTTCACAAGTTTGTTGTGTGGAGGGCACCTGGGCATATGTTCCTGTGAGTCAATGTGGTGCAAAATAAATATATATATTATATATATATATATATATATATATATATTATACACACACACACACACACGCATCTATACACATATACACACACACGTATGAAGACGGAAGGCACTCTAGGAGACTATAGAAATTATGAGCCTCACTGCAGCTTGATGGTCAAGACTAATCCTTTATCAAGACTAAATACTTTAGTCTTAATATTTAGTCTTGATAAAGGAGGTAACTCCGAAACGTTGACCATCAAGCTGCAGTGAGGTTCATAATTTCCATAGTCTCCTAGAGTGCCTTCCGTCTTCCATTATATACATGCGTTTGGATACGGCACCGGAGCATGTTGATTTGAACAGAAACTGACTGACTGAGTATATATTACACAGAAAAACAAAAAAATTATATATATATATATATATATAAAATCTATCCTTTGCCCCCTCCGAACAACTCTGCAGCCCCATTCCTTATATGTTTGATATTCTCTCCCACCTCACCTTGTATACTGGTCCATAAAAAAAAAAATTCTCCCCCCGGCAGCTGGCATTTTTCTTGGGGTCCCCCAGTGTTCCGGCGCTGTCATTGTCGTCAAAGGAGGGAAGCCAGCAGGGACAGACAGGTGCGGGCGGCCACTCATATATTTGTAATGGAGGGCACCCGGCACCTGTAGCCAATCAGATGGGCATAAAAACTGTTTAGCCTCTTCGGAGCGTCTGCACATGAACACAGCCACGCTCCAAAGAGGCTAAACAGCGCCTGAACGGAGCTCTGCTGCCGGCCCAGAGGGTAAGTTGTAGGCGCAGCCGGGCCCTCCCTCTTTGTCTGAGTGTGCGGGCCTGGGACTCCAGGCCCGGCTGTCCCCCCCTGATGGCGGCCCTTTAAATACCCCCCATTGGGATTGTCAACTACAGGTATTGCCTCAGTGCTGGGATTAATCAGATGAACATTACCTCATCTAGTGTAGCTTCCTACGCTGCATGTAATGGAAAGGTGCATTAATAAATAGTTTAAATCCGAGGTTCCCAAACGCGGTCCTCAAGGCACCCTAACAGTCCAGATTTTAAAGGTATCCATGCTTGACCACAAGTGACCTACAGTAATTAGTACCTCAGTCAATTTGATTTAACAATCTGTGCTCAACCATGGATATCTCTAAAACCTGAACTGTTGGGGAGCCTTGAGGAGCACGTTTGAGAACCTCTGGTTTAAGCATTATACCTGCTTTTTTCTATATGTAAAAAAAGTTGATAGCGTGCCATATCTCTATCCCCATGTAACAAATATAGGTGGACCTAGTATTCCTTATATTGTGAACTTTGGGCAGTGCTGAATGTAAAGCCGGCTGTACACGGTGTGATGGCACCGTGCAAGGTGACAGGGGATCCGACATATTGGGTGGTCCGCACACACGTGCGATCGGGTGGCCATCTGCTCGAAATGCCGGCTCCCCCTTCCCTCGCCTGCATAGTAATGCATGGGATTGCACATCGCATCCCCTGATCCTGCAGTAAGATCAGGGGATGCGATGTATGACCCCATGGGAGCGCACTTTGTCTGATATCATGGCCATACACGGTGCGATATAGCAGCTGAATCGTACCAATCCGTCGTATTGGCTGCTTTATTGCACCGTGTATGGGGGCCTTTAGTTGCGCCTCAGCAGAAAAGTAAAATACATCCTAAAAACCTGTAATTTTTGTACCCCATGCAGAGATAGCCATAAACACAGATGCGACTAACGCAGTATGGATAGCGGAATGTGCGTTCCTCCCCTTGCAAATAACAGGAACAGTTGTAGCAGGAATACAACAGAAGGTGTGGCACAAAATTCATACATAATACAGTAAATGGCTGGAAGGTTTACCCAGCCTGTTAACACCAAATTCAACAAAATGCAAATATACAATTATAATTTTAATAAAGTCCATATAATAAACATATTAGCAGCCGTCCCCTTCCCAAACCATGCAGGAAACATGCCTTTAAAAAAATAAAAAAACTACTGTAATCCTGTCCTTACTGTGTTTTGGCACCATCTACATGCCCCCCAACAACCATTGTGGACCCCTTGGTAGTAGCTGGGGCAATAGACGCATATTATGAAGTGACACACATGCGTACATCCAACACTGCATGAGGCCATGTGATTTCACAGCAAAGGACCTAGGCTCTCATTTATCTACAAGTTTCATCGTACGCAGTGAGTTATAAAACCAGTTGCATATGATAATGTATATGATAATGGTGCTCCAGCCAATCAATAACTGTCAGCTGATTGAAAAGTTACAGTTAGGAGCTGATTGGCTGGAGCATCATAGTCATTTACATTATCATACGCAACAAGTTTTAAAACTCGCTGAGTATAATAAAAATCTGCCTAGTTGTAACACACTGGGCGGGATGCAGACGGGGGAAATGCGGTCAAACCCCCAAAATACAGGTTTGAGCGCATTTGTCATATGCACCAAGCCCCAGAATGCGATGCTCTCTGGGGCTTGGATGCTGTGAATAACACCATCGCCAGATTGGCGTTACCCTATAGAAGCTTATGGGCTTCTATAGGGTGAGTCCTGAGAGAAAGATCCAGTCGTATCCCTCCCAGCACCCCCCACGGCACATGCGCAGAAGGACGCCAGGTGGGCTTCTGGGGCATAGACCTGGAAGTCCCTCCATCACAAAGGGCCGAGAGAGAGAGCACTCCTTTGCAGTGTTCCTCATGCATGCCAGCAGTGCCAACGTCAGCATGCGTGTGATGGGTGGCGGGATCCCGTATGCGATGCGTCATGCATCCTGCCCAGTGATTTGTAACTTCCCTATCAGCACAATAAAAGAGACAGGATCTCCCATCTCCAGCAAAGGGTCCCCTCTGTCTGATACATGGAGGGACGTATGAAAAGAAGACCACCACCTGTAAAGTGACCCCCTGGTTTGGTTTGCTAAATATTTCCAATGATATATGATAATGTTCCTCTATCAGGAGCCATCATAGAGGAATAATACCATATATGTAGATATCCAGTACTAACAATTCCCCATATACGGAGAGTAAGGAGCTTACTCATCATCGGGGTACGCATGGGGAGGGGGAGTGCGATTAGTAGCACTGATACAGGAGTAGCAGCATCACTTACCTGCCCCCGCCACTGGCTTCTTCACATGTCTGACCTAAAGCAAAGTCACTGGGGAGTCAGACGGATCCCGCTTCTCATCCCCGGACTTCCTTCCCATAGGAAGGGGCGGGACTATGAGAGCAAGCGCCGTCTGAAGATAGCACTTGTACCTGCAGAATATCAGGTGGTCCTATCGGAACTAGCGTTTTTCACATTGTTAACAGGCCATTTTAGGTATGATAAATAGGCCCCTAAAGGCCTGATTCAGATTTGAGAATAGAATAAGATAGAGCAAGTAGCTGCATTGCACCTGGACAAATCATGTTGCTATGCAAGGGGTGTAATTATTTGCATGCAGGGTAAATACTGCAGCTGCAATTACTGTGTGTGATGCTGACATTTCAAATACACAGTTTACACACCCTGCGTTCCTGCATGCTGATGGGGGCTGTGGTTAACATAGTGAAGGACACTCTGATCAGCCAACCAGCAGCAGCAGATAGAATAGCCCGCCCCCAGCTCACTGCTACTGCTGTCTCTGAGAGACTGGCTGCAGGGCAGGGCTGGCTACATATATGCTGCTAGGGGCAGTGACAAAGGGCTCTATTTACTACAATCCGCATATTGACTGCGGATTGTAGTGTGATATTACCGAGTGAATTCGATTGCGAATTCAGGCAATATCACAGGGATTTACTATAAATCCCTTGCAGGGACAGAGCTTGCGATAAAGCTCTGTCCCTGCGGATCCCATCCGCACTCTAGTCGCGGTATTTTCGGAAAAAAATACCGCGACTAAGAGCCCACGCATGCGCCGACTGACCACCGCTACTACCCCCCTACCGACGCTAAGCCCCGTCCCCCGGTGCTAAGCCCCGCCCCCGCGATCGCGGACCCCCCTCCCTTCATTAGACTTACCTGCATCCTCCTGGCCTCCGGTGATCTTCTCCGGGCTTCCCGATCAGGGAAGTGCACTGTGGGAGACCAGCTGACCGGAGTGGAGCCATCACCGGAGGCCTGATCACCGGTCCCTGGAGTCAGGTAAGTAAAAAAAAAAATGTTACATTTTTTTTTTCTTTTTTTTACAGTAATCAGCTTGCGGTCTGCTTAGACCACATAGCTGATTACTGGTACCGGCTCCCGCCTCTGCTCTCCCCGTTAGAGCAGAGTGGGAGCCCGGTAACCGGGGGAGACCCTGGATAACGCCACCTCCAGGTGGCGTTATTATCACAGGGCTTCCCCCGGTATTTTTTTACAATTTATTTTTAGTAACTGTGGTCGGATCACATTTCCCATTACAATTATAAAATAAGTGATACTGGGGGTTGGAGTAGAATTTTACAAATTCTACTCCAATTGCCCTGTAATAACTACAGGTGAAACTAAAATAATGTGAAAAGGGTGTGAAAACACAAAACAGCCTTTATCACTTTATTTTAGTAAAAATAATGTTAATAAATAGAGCCCTTAGTGATAGACACTCTTTTCAGCCAATCAGCAGCAGCACATAGAATAGCCCCGCCCCCTGCTACTGGTGCTGCTCTCGGTGAGTCACTGGCTGCAGGGCAGGGCTGGCTACATATGTGCTGCTAGGGGCAGTGACTTAGTGATAGACACTCTGGTCAGCCAATCAGCAGCAGCACATAGAATAGCCCCGCCCCCTGCTCGCTGCTACTGGTGCTGCTCTCAGTGAGTCACTGGCTGCAGGGCAGGGCTGGCTACATATGTGCTGCTAGGGGCAGTGACTTAGTGATAGACACTCTGGTCAGCCAATCAGCAGCAGCACATAGAATAGCCCCGCCCCCTGCTACTGGTGCTGCTCTCAGTGAGTCACTGGCTGCAGGGCAGGGCTGGCTACATATGTGCTGCTAGGGGCAGTGACTTAGTGATAGACACTCTGGTCAGCCAATCAGCAGCAGCACATAGAATAGCCCCGCCCCCTGCTACTGGTGCTGCTCTCAGTGAGTCACTGGCTGCAGGGCAGGGCTGGCTACATATGTGCTGCTAGGGGCAGTGACTTAGTGATAGACACTCTGGTCAGCCAATCAGCAGCAGCACATAGAATAGCCCCGCCCCCTGCTACTGGTGCTGCTCTCAGTGAGTCACTGGCTGCAGGGCAGGGCTGGCTACATATGTGCTGCTAGGGGCAGTGACTTAGTGATAGACACTCTGGTCAGCCAATCAGCAGCAGCACATAGAATAGCCCCGCCCCCTGCTCGCTGCTACTGGTGCTGCTCTCAGTGAGTCACTGGCTGCAGGGCAGGGCTGGCTACATATGTGCTGCTAGGGGCAGTGACTTAGTGATAGACACTCTGGTCAGCCAATCAGCAGCAGCACATAGAATAGCCCCGCCCCCTGCTACTGGTGCTGCTCTCAGTGAGTCACTGGCTGCAGGGCAGGGCTGGCTACATATGTGCTGCTAGGGGCAGTGACTTAGTGATAGACACTCTGGTCAGCCAATCAGCAGCAGCACATAGAATAGCCCCGCCCCCTGCTACTGGTGCTGCTCTCAGTGAGTCACTGGCTGCAGGGCAGGGCTGGCTACATATGTGCTGCTAGGGGCAGTGACTGACAGTGATAGACACTTGTGGTACCCCAATAGTTATGGACCCCATTTAGATACAATGCAGCCCGTCAGTTATTCTATAACAGTCCATATAGCCCCATGCAGCCAATGGCAGTGTTGTTTGGAGTTTAGTTGATCCCTCTCTCTAGACGCACATCCACTAGGTGATATTAATGAGCGATTGCACGATTACAACATTGTAGTTGTGCAATAACTCATTAATTATGCACTATAATGCCGGAAATGACGCGATGCGCGCTCCTGCTGGTCGTTTCCGACATCAATCATCGCCCGAACATGCTGATAACGATAGAGTGGCCATGTTTGGGAATGAGGGAGGGTACCTGCACTGAACGACTAATCGGTCAGTGCAGACACTGCAGAGGATGGGGAACGATGACGATGTCAGAATCGTACTGTCTTTCCCTAGTGGATGTGCAGCTCTGGCTGCTGCCGCCATGTACCCAGGCAGCCTGGCGGCACCCCGCACACACTCCCTCCGGCCTCAGCTCCTCCTCCATGATGCCCATTTTTATAAGGGCCATAAAATTATATGTATAGAAAAAGTTATGGTCATTTGGGGCAAAAGAGAGCACTCACCAGTGTAAGTAAAATGAAGGCTTTAATGATTCTACAGGTGTATCATAAGTCACCGATTCATCCTCTGAGAGACATTGTCAAGACATCAGCACAGCATGCAGGCAATAGTACACTGATTTATAAGTAGCAGCTACTATAATTGAATAATAAGCAATTGAGTACTAAACAGGAAGGAAATGCCATACATGGGTGATGCACATAAACTATGATAGGTAGTACCTCTATGAATAATAGACAATTACATACTAAACAGGAAATGCCATGTACGGTCAGTGCATATAAACCAGTAACTGTAAACTTTTAATAACAGTGTATGGAAATCTACAGGTCACACTCAAACACTGTTCCAAAGTGTAGACCGACAAAGTTAACAGAAAAAAAGCAAATATATACTCTGCTATGGACACAAATGGTGTATTGGAGCATAAATACAAGTGATGGTAAAGTCGGACGGCAACACTAAGGTATAATAATGGTAACCACAGCAGTCCACCAATGGAGAGAGGTGACACTAAAAGGAGCCCAGGAGGGACCAATCACCATAGCCAATCAAGGTGACTAGAAAACAGTAATAACAACAGAAGTGTAGGCAAGGCAGCCTACACTGTACATATATGAAAAATAATAAACTGTGTCTGTACTTCTCAGTGTACTAAGCAGACTGGCGAGCAAAATAATCAAAAATAGAAAAAATGGTGAAAAAATAAAGAAATGGTAAACGTCCAATATTGAGGAAACAAATGTGGAATAAAACTATGAACCAAAGGGTATGCAGTCGGGAAGCCATCTAGACCTAATCCCGACAGCCGGCTTCCCGACTGTCACATCCCGGCAAGTGTCTAAAGACAGGCGTCAACATGCCGACGCCTGTCATTAGACATATACGCCGGGAAACAGACGCCCGGCATCCCGATCGAGCACGGATAGCCGCGGGGGGGAAGGTTAGGTTTAGGGTTTCCAGACTTAGGGTGTTATGTTCTGGGTTGTTTGTGGACCCGGGGTGGTAGCAGGAGCGATCACAGAAGCAGATTTGAAAATAAAAGTAGGATTTTTAATAAGTGCTTGAGTAGACATATAATGGCAGTAAATAAAAGTCCAGGAAAATATAAATGTGCACAAGAGTTCTGTGGTGGGAGCAAAAGGGTTAATGTCCAGGTAGAAACAATTAAAGCAGTCCAGGTGTGCAGGTAGTGAAACTGAAAATAATCAAGCCAGGTTTGCAGGTAGTGAACTGAAAATAATCAAGCCAGGTTTGCAGGTAGTGAAGTGAAGCGCAGGATGTCAGCAGGCTCAGGCACTCAGGTATGGGCAAGGGTGATGGAGGTAGCGGGGTAGTCCAGTGGGAACTAGGAGCTGACAGGCAGACTGGTAGACAGTGAATTCACAGGAACAGGAAAGCACAGAGAACTCCCTCTCAGCTAGGCTGAGATACACGTTGCACTGGCAAAGAAGGAAGGCACTGACCCTTCCTAAATACCCCATGCTGTGCTGTTACTGGCCGGAGGGAACATGTGACTCACCAGGATTGGCCAGCCTCATCACATGGCCAGAAGGCAAGATGGCGGCGCCCATGCCAAACGGAACGGAGACACCGCCAGGTCTCACCAGCGCAGAGTGACAACAGGGCCGCACAACAACGCGCGCAGCCAAAGCCCCCCGCCAGACACCAGCTCCGCCACCAGACAGCCCGCGCCACAACGACCTCACAGGTAACACCCGCCTAGCGCCATGCTGAAATACCCTGGCCGTGACAGTACCCCCCCCTTTTGGGGTGGCCTCAGGACACTCACCAGGCTTCTCCGGATGGGCAGAATGGAATCTCCTGATGAGCGTGGGAGCGTGGACATCACGAGCATCGGTCCAGCAACGTTCCTCTGGACCGTAACCTTTCCAGTCCAACAAATACTGAAGATGACCTCTGCGCAGACGAGAGTCCAAGATCTGGGTGACTTCAAACTCAACTCCTCTCTCCGTCTGGACTCGAGGAGAAGCAGGTAAAGCATTATGGAACTTATTCAGGACTAGGGGCTTTAATAAGGAAACATGGAAGGAATTGGGAATTTTTAGGTATGGGGGTAACTGTAAACGGTAGGCCACTGGATTAATGACTTCTGTTATGGTGAAGGGACCGATGAAGCGAGGTGCGAATTTCATAGACGGAGCTCTTAGACGAAGGTTCCGAGTAGACAACCAGACCTGGTTTCCTACTTGCATGCGTGGAACTATTCTACGCTTCTTATCGGCCTGGGTCTTATAGCGAGAGGATGCCTTCAACAAATCAGACCATACTTGAGTCCAGATGGCAGCAAAATTCCGCACCGTCTCCTCCACGGCCGGAACATCGAAAACAGGCAGGCTTCGGAATTCGGGAACACGAGGATGAAGGCCATATACAACCTGAAATGGCGTTTGGTTAGTTGACGAGTGTTAGGAAGCATTATGTGCAAACTCAGCCCACGGCAGCAAGGCAGCCCAATTGTCCTGGGAAGATGACATAAAAATTCTTAATAAAGTCTCTACATCTTGATTAACTCTCTCGGTGGAGCCGTTGCTTTACGGATGGTAGGCCGTGGAAAAGTTTAACTTCACTTAAAGAACAGAACACAAAGCCCTCCAGAATTTTGCAGTAAACTGCACACCACGGTCAGAGACAATTTCAGCAGGAAGGCCATGAAGACGAAATATGTGTTGGACAAACAACTGTGCCAGGTCAGGGGCAGAAGGTAACTTCTTCAACGGTATATAGTGGACCATCTTAGAAAATCGGTCTATTACAACCCAGATAGTGTTGAAACCTTGAGAGACTGGCAGGTCTGTGACGAAATCCATGGAGAGATGCGTCCATGGACGTGATGGAGTAGGTAATGGAAGCAATTCCCCAGCTGGAGCTTGTCATGCTGATTTATGCTGGGCACAGGAGGAGCAGGAAGAGATAAACTCCATTATATCTGCCTTCATAGAAGGCCACCAATAGTGTCTTTTCAGGAACTCCAAGGTCTTCCGAGTGCCTGAGTGCCCTGCGAAGCGAGAGGAATGTGCCCAGGTGAGAAGCTGCTTCCTTAATTCCGGGGCCACAAATGATTTTCCCGTAGGAGGCTGAAGTTGTAATGCGGCAAAAACTCTTGATTCCAAGACAGGGGTATTGCTTTGATTTTCAGATTGATCATCACAGAGGAGAGATCTCGATAGGGCATCAGCCTTCTGATTAAGTGCTCCAGACCGGAAGGTCAGGGTGAACTGAAACCTGGCAAAGAATATTGCCCAGCGGGCCAAACGAGGACTCACACATTGGAGGTTTTTGAGAAATAGGAGATTTCTATGGTCCGTAAATACAGTAAATGGAAACTTGGCGCCTTCTAGCAAATATCTCCATTCCTTCCATGCCAACTTTACAGCTAGTAGTTCTTGCTCACCTATGGCGTAGTTCCTTTCGGCAGGAGAGAATTTTTTAGAAAAGAACCCACACGGATGGACTCAGTTGTCCTCATAACATTGAGACAAGACTGCTCCCACAGCTTCAGATGATGCATCTACTTCCAACAAAAAAGGCCTGTCCAGATCGGGTTGTCAAAGAACTGGTGCTGAGATAAAGGCCTGTTTTAGAAGATGAAAGGCAGACTCTGCCTCAGGTGACCATTGGGCAGGATTAGCACCTTTGCGAGTCAAGGCTGTAATGGGAGCCAGCAGTGTAGAAAATCCCTTAATGAAGCGTCTATAATAATTTGCGAAGCCCAACAATCTCTGGATGGCCTTCAGAGTCTGAGGTCGGGTCCAATCCAGAATTGCCTGTACCTTCTTGTGGTCCATTTCTAAACTGGAGCCAGATATTACATAGGCGAGAAAAGGTACACTGGGCACTCCAAAGACGCACTTCTCCAGTTTGCAGTAAAGGTGGTTTTCTCTCAAATGGGTCAAAACTTCTTTAACATGTTCTTGATGTTTAGCCACAGAGGGTGAAAAAATCAGTATGTCATCCAGATAGACAACAACCGAAACATATAACAGATCCCGGAAAATCTCATTAACGAAACTTTGAAAGACAGCAGGGGCGTTACACAATCCAAAAGGCATTACTAAATACTCGAAATGTCCATCTCTGGTATTAAAAGCGGTCTTCCATTCATCGCCAGCTCGGATACGAATGAGGTTGTAAGCCCCTCTTAGATCTAATTTCGAAAAAATGACAGAGCCCTTGACCCTATCAAACAACTCAGTAATCAGGGGAAGAGGGTATCGATTCTTTACAGTAATGTCATTAAGGCCTCGATAATCGATACATGGTCTTAGACCACCGTCCTTCTTGCCGATGACGAAAAACCCAGCTCCGGCAGGTGAAGTAGAGGGGGTCGAATGAACCCCTTTGCCAGGTTGTCCCGGATGTATTCGGTCATGGCTTGAGTCTCAGGCAAGGACAGCGGATAGGTACGACCACGAGGTGGTATCTTATCAGGTATCAATTCAATTGGACAGTCCCATTCCCTATGAGGGGGTAAGATATTTGCTTGTTGTTCAGAGAAAACGCCGGCGAACATCTGATATTCCTTGGGAATGGCAGAAGAAACTAATGGAACTGTCTTTCTCACAGGTTGAATTTTTGGAAGACAGGATTTCTGACAGTCCATACCCCATGACAGAATCTGCATAGAACTCCAATCAATCCTGGGATTATGTTGACGTAACCAGGGTAGACCAAGAACAATTTCTTGAGAGGCCTCTGATATCACCAGGAATTTTAAGGACTCAGAATGAAGTGCCCCAATTCGGACCAATACTGGTTGAGTCTCTTTGGTGACTATCCCGTTAGTTAGAGGGCGTCCGTCTATAGAGGTCAGAGAGATGGCATGGTTGAGAGACAAACAAGGAATCTGAAATTTATCTATGAAACTAGACGTTATGAAATTTCCGGCTGCTCCCGAGTCGAGTAGAGAAGTAGCAAAGACAGGTTTGGGTTTAAGATCCAAGGCTAGGGTAATCGTGAAATCTTTAATTTTTGGAGACGGGTTCATAACTCCTAACTTGATGTCTCCAGGGTCAGTTAGGATTTGGCATTTCCCGGTTTACGGGGGCAGGAGATCAGCAGGTGACCGGACTCTCCGCAGTACAGACAGAGGTTCTTTTGCATTCTTCTCTGACATTCTTCTTTAGAGAGGTGTGTATGATTCACCTGCATAGGCTCCTCCTCAGTAGGGGAAGGAATGGGACGGGTAGAAATGGAGGGGGTAAATGACCTTTGCCGGTCAGTTCTGTTTTTTTCAGCCTGACGCTCCCTGAAGCGTAGGTCAACTTTGATACACAACGAAATCATGTCGTTCAGATTAGTAGGAAGCTCTCGAGTGACTAGATCGTCCTTTAGTCGGTCTGACAACCCATGCCAGAAGGTCGAGGTGAGGGCTTCCTCATTCCATTTGAGCTCTGATGCTAAAATTTGAAATTGCAAGGCATATTGACTGACAGGACGGACCCCTTGCCTCAGTGTCATGATGTTTGATGATGCTGATACAGTACGCCCAGGTTCATCGAAAATCCTCCTGAAGGATGACACAAAGCCTGCGTAATTATCCAGCAGCGGATCTGAGCGCTCCCAGAGTGGGGAAGCCCATTCCAAGGCCTGGCCGGATAACAGAGAGACTATATAAGCCACTTTAGTTCTTGCAGTTAGAAAGTTGTCAGGCTGCAGGGTAAAATGTATGTCACACTGATTTAGGAATCCTCGGCAGAGTTTAGGATTGCCGTCAAATTTATTTGGTAAAGGAAGACGTAAGCGGGGAGATGATCTGCCTCCTGTATTCCCAGATGCTAGATGCTGGTACTTCAGGGGTAGAAAAGGAAGTTTGCAAACTATCCTGTCGCTTGGACATCTCTTGCAGAAATTTAGCCATCTGATGCTGCATGTTTTCCAGATTTTCTAAACGACCAGAAATGCACCTGAACAAATCCACTCCTGACTCCTGATCCATGGCCGGCTCCATGGGGCAAGTGCAAACTGTTATGTTCTGGGTTGCTTGTGGACCCGGGGTGGTAGCAGGAGCGATCACAGAAGCAGATTTGTAAATAAAACTAGGATTTTTAATAAGTGCTTGAGTAGACATATAATGGCAGTAAATAAAAGTCCAGGAAAATATAAATGTGCACAAGAGTTCTGTGGTGGGAGCAAAAGGGTTAATGTCCAGGTAGAAACAATTAGAGCAGTCCAGGTGTGTAGGTAGTGAAACTGAAAATAATCAAGCCAGGTTTGCAGGTAGTGAACTGAAAATAATCAAGCCAGGTTTGCAGGTAGTGAAGTGAAGCGCAGGATGTCAGCAGGCTCAGGCACTCAGGTATGGGCAAGGGTGATGGAGGTAGCGGGGTTGTCCAGTGGGAACTAGGAGCTGACAGGCAGACTGGCAGACAGTGAATTCACAGGAACAGGAAAGCACAGAGAACTCCCTCTCAGCTAGGCTGAGATACACGTTGCACTGGCAAAGAAGGAAGGCACTGACCCTTCCTAAATACCCCATGCCGTGCTGTTACTGGCCGGAGGGAACATGTGACTCACCAGGATTGGCCAGCCTCATCACATGGCCAGAAGGCAAGATGGCGGCGCCCATGCCAAACGGAACGGAGACACCGCCAGGCCTCACCAGCGCAGAGTGACAACAGGGCCGCACAACAACGCGCGCAGCCAAAGCCCCCCGCCAGACACCAGCTCCGCCACCAGACAGCCCGCGCCACAACGACCTCACAGGTAACACCCGCCTAGCACCATGCTGAAATACCCTGGCCGTGACATAGGGTTAGGTACCCTAAGTCCGGGGAAGGTTAGGTTTTGGGTTTCCGGACTTAGGGTTAGGCACCCCCCCGGGAGGTTAGGTTTAGGCTAGGGGAAGGGGGGGTTAGGGTTAGGCACCCCGGGGGGGACTTAAGTTTAGGCACCCCCCGGGAGACTTAGGGCTAGCCACCCCCCCGGGGGATTTAGGTTTAGGCGGCGGGGAAGGGGGGGTTAGGTTTAGGCACTTAGTAGGGGGATTAGGGTTAGGCACTGGGGGGAAGGCAACTCTAAGGGTGGGTTAGGGTTAGGGGAGGGAATTAGGTTAGTCAATACTTACCTTAGGGACGATCAGGATTTTCACCCATGTCGGGCAGCCGCTGTCGGGATTCCAACCGCCAAACATGCGTAAATCATACCAATTCCGAACCAAAGAGACCTCAATTAGATCAGTATTACTCCAGGAAGACACTGAGTGGGTTGTTTTCATTTAGTCCACGTGGTGCCACCATATCGAGCTTATGGATCCATTGTGCTTCCAATTTCTTCAATGATAAATTATGATCCCCATCCCTAGGTGGTTTAGGTATGTGGCCAATTACCATGCAGCGCATTGTGGCAATGTCCCATTTGGAGAAAGTGTTTAACCACAGGTTTATCTGTGACCCCTGTCTCTAAGGTAGTTCTAATGGAGTAGCGGTAGTTGGCCATTCGGTCATGAAAGGCCCGCTTAGTCATCCCTACATAATACAATCCACAGGGACAGGTGACAAAATAAATGACATAAATACTCCTGCATGTGAGCCGGAGTGTATATATATGTGTGTGTAAACAGGAGCAGTTATATATATATATATATATATATATATATATATATTGATAAATATCACAGAGCCTCTGATTAGGGATGGCAACCAACCATCAATGGTCTGACTGAAACCAAGTGGTTTGCCATTGCTGGTGGCCATCAATGTTGTACCATCGATGGCAACCCTCAATTGATGTTTCTGAAACATCGGCAGTTGTGGTCTACACAGATCTCAACCAATCGCTAAACAATTGATTTCTTCTAACAATGGTTGAAACATCGATGGTACAGCTGTCAATGGCCATCACTACAGTATATCATAAAAATTGCTATTTTTATGGTATACTGTATTTTAAAAAAATATATTTTTTAAATAAAATAGTAATGGATAAATTTAAAATTATGTTCTTGACCTAATTCAATCATTAAAGAAACCGACAATTTTGGAGCGGTTTTTGGAAAAAGAATTTGGGCTCTATTTACTACAATCCGCATATTGAATGCGGATTGTAGTGTGATATTACCGAGTGAATTCGCATTGCGAATTCAGGCAATATCACAGGCATTTACTATAAATCCCTAGCAGGGACAGAGCTTGCGATAAAGCTCTGTCCATGCGGATCCCATCCGCACTCTAGTCGCGGTATTTTCGGAAAAAATACCGCGACTAAGAGCACGCGCATGCGCCGACCGACCACCGCTACTACCCCCCCACCGACGCTAAGCCCCGTCCCCCGGCGCTAAGCCCCGCCCCCCGCGATCGCGGCCCCCCGCGACCCCCCCCTCCCTTTATTACACTTACCTGCATCCTCCTGGCCTCCGGTGGTCTTCTCCGGGCTTCCCGATCAGGTGATCTCCCATACTGCACTGGGGCCCGATCACCTGATGACCGGGCCCCAGTGCACTGTGGGAGACCAGCTGACCGGAGAGGAGCCATCACCGGAGCCCCGATCACCGGTCCCTGGATTCAGGTAAGTGAAAAAAAAAATGTTTAATTTTTTTTTTCTTTTTTTTACAGCAATCAGCTTGCGGTCTCTTTAGACCACATAGCTGATTACTGGTACCGGCTCCCGCCTCTGCTCTCCCCGTTAGAGCAGAGTGGGAGCCCGGTAACCGGGGGAGACCCTGGATAACGCCACCTCCAGGTGGCGTTATTATCACAGGGCTTCCCCCGGTATTTTTTTACAATTTATTTTTAGTAACTGTGGTCGGATCACATTTCCCATTACAATTATGGGAAATGCGATCTGCTTTACTAAAAATAAGTGATACTGGGGTTTGGAGTAGAATTTCACTAATTCTACTCCAATTGCCCTGTAATAAATACAGGTGAAACTAAAATAATGTGAAAAGGGTGTGAAAACACAAAACAGCCTTTATCACTTTATTTTAGTAAAAATAATGTTAATAAATAGAGCCCTTTGTCAGTTAAGTGATTAAGGAACCATCTTGTGATATTTATACTGTAATGACAAGTATTAGATTTGCTTAGAACTACATAATCATAGCCTTGCACGGCTTCATAAACACGTGTGATTTATTCAAATGCTGGAACATTTTAGAAACATATAACTATAGTTTTACCCTTGTAAGTAACACAGCTTTTATTATCCATCTATATTTATGCAAAAACAGTGTAATATGATTGGCTAAGCAATAAGCTACAGATGAGCTGAGCACTGTAATGCGATTGGTTAAGCCAGGGCTGATAACGCCCTTTATACAAGTGAAACGTGAGTAGAAATGAGAATGTTATAAAAAAAACCTGTTGGGAGAAATAAAGTGGAGAATTCTTTATACGCACAACTGTCTGCACGTGTGGTGATTTCTCACCACTGCAAGATAACAGGATTTAGGGGTCACAGGGCTCGATTCAGACAAGCTCGCTAGATGTTTTCACTTGCACCCAGTGTATGCAAATCCAGCAAAGGTAGGCGATTGCACGGCAAGGCATTATCACGCCCACTATGTCTTGGGTGGCGATTGCGGCATGTATGCAGACGCCCACCAGCCTATCTTAAGATGCCCACTAATGCACTTCATGTTCAGGAAGTGTATGCAGCCATCGGTACCATCTAGTACCATCGGATGCGATCGCAGCGCTTGTGGCTGACCATACCTTGCCGCAAGCACTGCGAGTGCTTTAGTGTGAAAAACAACCAAGTGACATGTACTATGACGCTCTGTGATAATTATGCATGCCTCTGAAACGACGTTGAGACACTCAGACACGCTTGCGTTCGCACCACCACTCCCCCGTTTCCATCGTCCAACCCCTGTTACCATCCACAAATGGCTTGTCCTGTCACTCAGTCTAGCGAGCTGGCTATGCACAGCGAGCGAATGCTTCCCGATCGCCTGGACTAGATCGCTCACATGCACTGCTAAGCATACACATGTGCAGATTGTGAACCATCGGCAGCTACGAGTGAACTCAGCCTAGCGAGCAGGTCTGAATTGGGCCCTCTGTCCAGATTGTGTGTGTATAGCAACATTAATATTACCAGTAGACTTGTACTCAAAAACAGAAGGAGTAGGACAGTGGTATGTTCATAGTGTGATCCCTAGAAGTGAAATTCCCTTTAATTTAGACAATATAGGGCCTGATTCAGACCCACTCACGAGCGGCTGTCCGCTCGCAAGTGGGTCGATGGTCTGCACTGAGCATGCGCACGACGGAGGGAGCTCCGTCGTGCGCATGCACCAGACACGACGAGCGAAGGACTTTCCTTCGCTCGTTGTGTCCGATCAAAGGGGGCGTGCTGTCAATGTTGTTCTGATTCCCTCAGTTGCTAGGCAATAGGAGGTCACATGTTATCCACAGCATGCTGGCCTTTTGCTGCCTCGCCAACTATAACGTTCCTTTTGGTTCGGCTCTACTGCACGGTTAGCATCCTGTGCTTTCTCACTATATTGTGTCCTTGTACTCCAGCTGTATTGCCTAGCCACTAGTTATCGGCTTTCCAGCCACACAAGCAGCTTCCGTGCTGCCACCGGCTCCCAAGCCACTCCATTGGCTTCCTAGCTGCACCAGCAGCTTCCATGCTGCCACCAGCTTTCAAGCCACTCCATCAGCTTCCCATCCGCACCAGGAGCTTCCGTGCTGCCACCGGCTCCCAAGTCACTCTATCGGCTTCCTAGCCACACCAGCAGCTTCCGTGCTGCCACCGGCTCTCTAGCCATTCTATCAGCTACCCAGCTGCACAAGCAACCTCCGTACTGCCACCGGCTCCCAAGCCAGTCCATCAGCTTCCCTGCCAAACCAGCAACCTCTGTACTGCCACCAGTTCCTAAGCCACTCCATCAGCTTCCCTGCCAAACCAGCAGCTTCCATGCTTCCACTGGCTCCCAAGCCACTCTATCAGCTTCCTAGCCACACCAGCAGCTTCCGTGCTGCCACTGGCTCTCAAGCCACTCGATCGGCTTCCCAGCTGCACCAGCAACCTCCATACTGCCACCAGCTCCCAAGCCAGTCCATCAGTTTCCCTGCCAAACCAGCAACCTCTGTACTGCCACTGGCTCCTAAGCCACTCCATCAGCTTCCCTGCCAACCTCTATACTGCCACTGGCTCCCAAGCCACTCTATTGGCTTCCTAGCCACACCAGCAGCTACCATGCTGCAACCGGCTCTCAAGCCACTCCATCGGCTTCCCAACCACACTAGCAACCTCCGTGCTGCCACCGGCTCCCAAGCCACTCCATTGGCTTCCCAGCCACACCAGCAGCTTCTATGTTGCCACCAGCTTCCAAGCTGCATCATCGGCTTCTAAGCCGTATCATCAGCTCTAAAAGCCACTTTAAAAATGTAATCAACTTCTGCTACCGGCTCTAAGCCACTCCATTGCCTCTCAAAGCCGCATCTTCAGTACACCAACTTGTGTACTGGCTCTCAATCCACATCATTGGCTCTCAAAGCCACTACAACAATTCCATCAACTTCTGCTACTGCCTCTAAGCTGCACCATTGGCTCCCAACGCCGCATCTCCAGTACACCGACTTGTGTACCAGCTCTCGAAGATGCATCCCAAGTACACCAACTTCTGTATTGGGTCTCATCAATGTTTCCCAAACTGCACCATCGGCTCTCAAAGCCACTTCAACTATTTCATCAACTTCTGCTACCAGCTCTAAGCCGCACCATCAGCTCCCAGAGCATCTCCAGTACATCAACATGTGTACCAGCTCTCAAGTCGCACCATCGGCTCTCAAAGCCACATCTCAAGTACACCAACTTATGTACCGGATCTCAAGACACACCATCAGCTCTTTAGCCGCACCATTGGCTCCTAAGCCACACCGTCAGCTTTCAAACCACACCATTGACTTCCTTGCCATGTTTTTGATATTTAACTTTCTGTTCCTCACATAATCACTGGATTCCATTGATTATTCATGCAAACCGCTACTACCCCAAGTATTAAGACCAGGTGAACATGTATAGTTCTCTTAAAACAATGGATGGCTGTTGGTGGCGGAAGACCTTGCTAGGCTGGGTTCTAGGGGGTTTGCACGGAGCATATGCCCCCCTGCAGTACAGCACGGTGTTACCAAGATGTACAGTTACTGGCTCTATCTTACTCTATAACCCAAATCTAATCTCTGTGCACATGTTACATCTGCCCCTCCCCCCCTGCAGTACAGCATGGTGTACCAAGATGTAGTTACTGGCTCTATCTTACTCTATTCCCAAATCTAATCTCTGTGCTCATGTTACATCTGCCCCCCTGCAGTACAGCACGGTGTTACCAAGATGTAGTTACTGGCTCTATCTTACTCTATTCCCAAATCTAATCTCTGTGCTCATGTTACATCTGCCCCCCAGCAGTACAGCACAGTGTTACCAAGATGTACAGTTACTGGCTCTATGTTACTCTCTTCCCAAATCTAATCTCTGTGCACGTTACATCTGCCCCCCTGCAGTACAGCACGGTGTTACCAAGATGTACAGTTACTGGCTCTATGTTACTCTATTCCCAAATCTAATCTCTGTGCACATGTTACATCTGCCCCCCTGCAGTACAGCACGGTGTTACCAAGATGTACAGTTACTGGCTCTATGTTACTCTATTCCCAAATCTAATCTCTGTGCTCATGTTACATCTGCCCCCCTGCAGTACAGCACGATGTTACCAAGATGTACAGTTACTGGCTCTATGTTACTCTATTCCCAAATCTAATCTCTGTGCACATGTTACATCTGCCCCCTGCAGTACAGCACGATGTTACCAAGATGTACAGTTACTGGCTCTATTTTACTCTATTCCCAAATCTAATCTCTGTGCCCATGTTACATCTGCCCCCCTGCAGTACAGCACGGTGTTACCAAGATGTACAGATACTGGCTCTATGTTACTCTATTCCCAAATCTAATCTCTGTGCTCATGTTACATCTGCCCCCCTGCAGTACAGCACGGTGTTACCAAGATGTACAGTTACTGGCTCTATATTACTCTATTCCCAAATCTAATCTCTGTGCCCATGTTACATCTGCCCCCCTGCAGTACAGCACGGTGTTACCAAGATGTACAGTTACTGGCTCTATATTACTCTATTCCCAAATCTAATCTCTGTGCCCATGTTACATCTGCCCCCCTGCAGTACAGCACGGTGTTACCAAGATGTACAGTTACTGGCTCTATATTACTCTATTCCCAAATCTAATCTCTGTGCACATGTTACATCTGCCCCCCTGCAGTACAGCACGGTGTTACCAAGATGTACAGTTACTGGCTCTATTTTACTCTACTCCCAAATCTAATCTCTGTGCTCATGTTACATCTGCCCCCCTGCAGTACAGCACGGTGTTACCAAGATGTACAGTTACTGGCTCTATCTTACTCTACTCCCAAATCTAATCTCTGTGCCCATGTTACATCTGCCCCCCTGCAGTACAGCACGGTGTTACCAAGATGTACAGTTACTGGCTCTATCTTACTCTATTCCCAAATCTAATCTCTGTGCACATGTTACATCTGCCCCCCCCCCAGTACAGCACGGTGTTACCAAGATGTACAGTTACTGGCTCTATGTTTCTCTATTCCCAAATCTAATCTCTGTGCTCATGTTACATCTGCCCCCCTGCAGTACAGCACGGTGTTACCAAGATGTACAGTTACTGGCTCTATGTTACTCTACTCCCAAATCTAATCTCTGTGCTCATGTTACATCTGCCCCCCTGCAGTACAGCACGGTGTTACCAAGATGTACAGTTACTGGCTCTATCTTACTCTACTCCCAAATCTAATCTCTGTGCTCATGTTACATCTGCCCCCCTGCAGTACAGCACGGTGTTACCAAGATGTACAGTTACTGGCTCTATGTTACTCTATTCCCAAATCTAATCTCTGTGCTCATGTTACATCTGCCCCCCTGCAGTACAGCACGGTGTTACCAAGATGTACAGTTACTGGCTCTATGTTACTCTATTCCCAAATCTAATCTCTGTGCTCATGTTACATCTGCCCCCCTGCAGTACAGCACGGTGTTACCAAGATGTACAGTTACTGGCTCTATCTTACTCTATTCCCAAATCTAATCTCTGTGCTCATGTTATATCTGCCCCCCCTGCAGTACAGCACGGTGTTACCAAGATGTACAGTTACTGGCCCTATCTTACTCTATTCCCAAATCTAATCTCTGTGCTCATGTTACATCTGTCCCCCCTGCAGTACAGCACAGTGTTACCAAGATGTACAGTTACTGGCTCTATGTTACTCTATTCCCAAATCTAATCTCTGTGCCCATGTTACATCTGCCCCCCCTGCAGTACAGCACAGTGTTACCAAGATGTACAGTTACTGGCTCTATGTTACTCTATTCCCAAATCTAATCTCTGTGCACATGTTACATCTGCCCCCCCTGCAGTACAGCACGGTGTTACCAAGATGTACAGTTACTGGCTCTATGTTACTCTATTCCCAAATCTAATCTCTGTGCTCATGTTACATCTGCCCCCCCTGCAGTATAGCACGGTGTTACCAAGATGTACAGTTACTGGCTCTATTTTACTCTATTCCCAAATCTAATCTCTGTGCACATGTTACATCTGCCCCCCCTGCAGTACAGCACGGTGTTACCAAGATGTACAGTTACTGGCTCTATGTTACTGTATTCCCAAATCTAATCTCTGTGCACATGTTACATCTGTCCCCCCTGCAGTACAGCACAGTGTTACCAAGATGTACAGTTACTGGCTCTATCTTACTCTATTCCCAAATCTAATCTCTGTGCACATGTTACATCTGCCCCCCCTGCAGTACAGCACGGTGTTACCAAGATGTACAGTTACTGGCTCTATATTACTCTATTCCCAAATCTAATCTCTGTGCTCATGTTACATCTGCCCCCCTGCAGTACAGCACGGTGTTACCAAGATGTACAGTTACTGGCTCTATCTTACTCTATTCCCAAATCTAATCTCTGTGCTCATATTATATCTGCCCCCCCTGCAGTACAGCACGGTGTTACCAAGATGTACAGTTACTGGCTCTATATTACTCTATTCCCAAATCTAATCTCTGTGCACATGTTACATCTGCCCCCCCTGCAGTACAGCACAGTGTTACCAAGATGTACAGTTACTGGCTCTATGTTACTCTCTTCCCAAATCTAATCTCTGTGCTCATGTTACATCTGCCCCCCCTGCAGTACAGCACGGTGTTACCAAGATGTACAGTTACTGGCTCTATATTACTCTATTCCCAAATCTAATCTCTCTGCCCATGTTACATCTGCCCCCCTGCAGTACAGCACGGTGTTACCAAGATGTACAGTTACTGGCTCTATGTTACTGTATTCCCAAATCTAATCTCTGTGCTCATGTTACATCTGCCCCCCCTGCAGTACAGCACGGTGTTACCAAGATGTACAGTTACTGGCTCTATGTTACTCTATTCCCAAATCTAATCTCTGTGCTCATGTTACATCTGCCCCCCTGCAGTACAGCACGGTGTTACCAAGATGTACAGTTACTGGCTCTGTTACTCTATTCCCAAATCTAATCTCTGTGCACATGTTACATCTGCCCCCCTGCAGTACAGCACGGTGTTACCAAGATGTACAGTTACTGGCTCTATGTTACTCTATTCCCAAATCTAATATCTGTGCTCATGTTACATCTGCCCCCCTGCAGTACAGCACGGTGTTACCAAGATGTACAGTTACTGGCTCTATCTTACTCTGTTCCCAAATCTAATCTCTGTGCTCATGTTACATCTGCCCCCTTGCAGTACAGCACGGTGTTACCAAGATGTACAGTTACTGGCTCTATATTACTCTATTCCCAAATCTAATCTCTGTGCCCATGTTACATCTGCCCCCCCTGCAGTACAGCACAGTGTTACCAAGATGTACAGTTACTGGCTCTATGTTACTGTATTCCCAAATCTAATCTCTGTGCTCATGTTACATCTGCCCCCCCGGCAGTTCACATTATGGGCTCTATTTATTAACATTATTTTTACTAAAATAAAGTGATAAAGGCTGTTTTGTGTTTTCACACCCTTTTCACATTATTTTAGTTTCACCTGTAGTTATTACAGGGCAATTGGAGTAGAATTTGTAAAATTCTACTCCAACCCCCAGTATCACTTATTTTTAGTAAAGCAGATCGCATTTCCCATAATTGTAATGGGAAATGTGATCCGACCACAGTTACTAAAAATAAATTGTATAAAAATACCGGGGGAAGCCCTGTGATAATAACGCCACCTGGAGGTGGCGTTATCCAGGGTCTCCCCCGGTTACCGGGCTCCCACTCTGCTCTAACGGGGAGAGCAGAGCTGGGAGCCGGTACCAGTATTCAGCTATGTGGTCTAAGCAGACCGCAAGCTGATTACTGTAAAAAAAAGAAAAAAAAAAATTTAAAATTTTTTTTTTACTTACCTGACTCCAGGGACCGGTGATCGGGCCTCTGGTGATGGCTCCTCTCCGGTCAGCTGGTCTCCCATAGTACACTGGGGCCTGGTCATCAGGTGATCGGCCCAAGTGCAGTATGGGAGATCACCTGATCGGGAAGCCCGGAGAAGATCACCCGAGGCCAGGAGGATGCAGGTAAGTGTAATGAAGGGAGGGGGGGTCGCGGGGGTCCACGATCGCGGGGGCGGGGCTTAGCACCAGGGGGCGGGGCTTAGCATCAGTGGGGGGGTAGTAGCGGTGGTCGGTCGGCGCATGCGCGGGCTCTTAGTCGCGGTATGTTTTCCGAAAATACAGCGACTAGAGTGCGGATGGGATCCACAGGGACAGAGCTTTATCGCAAGCTCTGTCCCTGCAAGGGATTTATAGTAAATCCCTGTGATATTGCCTGAATTCGCCATGCGAATTCACTTGGTAATATCACACTACAATCCGCATTCAATATGCGGATTGTAGTAAATAGATCCCTATGCAACATAGAAACCCCAGGTTACATATGCCAGTGTCCCCCACACTGGCGATGTAGAAATGTGGGTGTTCCCTCATTTGTAGAGGTCACTGCGCAACTACCCCGGTTGCCCTGTTTATATTATAGCACTGATTTGGAATAGCCAACGTGGCCAAATAAGTGGTAATGTGAAGATATAAAATTTGAAATATCTATAGCCAGGGCCGCAACTAGGGGGGGGCTGGAGGTGCACGTGCACCGGGTGAGCCGCTGTACCTGGTGCCAGTGACCTCCAGCCCGGCGCTGCAGAGAGGCTCCAAGCCGGACGTCCGCTGGTAATATTTATTACCAGCGGGCGCCCGGCTCCTTCTCTGCAGCGACGCGGTGTAGCCGGAGCCGGAGGCTGGAGTTCTCTCCCGAACTCCAGCTTCCGGCTCTCCCCACGGGCACTATGGGGGAGACGTCATGACATCTCCCCCATAGTTCCAAGGAGCAGCCGGCGGACCGGACGCGACGCTGGATGCAGGAGCGGGGTTCAAGGTAAGTATATTTTTTTTTTAATAAGCTGCACTACAGGGGCATTATTATGGGGGCAGGGGCATTACCACAGGGGCATTACTATGGGGGCATAGGCAATAAGGGGCATTAATAATGGGGCATGAGCACTACAGGGGCATTACTATTGGGGCATGGGCACTACAGGGGCATTACCACAGGGGCATTACTGTGGGGGCATGAGCACTACAGGGGCATTACTGTAAGGGCACTACAGGGATATTACTATGGGGGCATGGGCAATACAGGGGCATTACTATGAGAGCATGGGCACTACAGGGGCATTACTATGAAAGCATGGGCACTACAGGGGCATTAATATGGGAGCATGGGCACTACAGGGGCATTACTGTATGGTGGGCACTACAGGGGCATTACTACATTACTATGGGGGTATTAACATATGGGCATTACTATGGGGGCATTACAATATGGGCACTACTGCAGGGGGAATTACATGGGGGGCGCCAAATTACTGTCTTGCCCCTGGTGACAAAAATCCTAGTTTCGGCCCTGCTATAGCAAACAATGAAATCCTGTCACCAGAAACAACAAATTGTACAGTTCTCCAGAAGTCTACTTCACCTAATACACAAAAAGGAATGATCTGCCAGGAAGGGATCCAGGAGGCTGTTCTGATCACCCGGGAGTGTGGGGAAACTCCGAGAGATGTAGGTGTCTCCTGGATATTCTGCCGGGGGAGGAAGCTAGTACAGCATGTACTGAAAGTAATTGATAACTAATTTAGACAATGATTATTAGCTATATCATTAACCTATAGCTAATGTACTGATGCTGAGAATGCTCTTACCTCATATTTATCTGGATCAGTATTAGAGACATGCGATTTGGTTTCCTGAAAAGCTAATACAGATGAAATTTGGGGTTCTGAGTCCTGGCTCAGATCACTTTTGGGGTTCAGAGTAGAAATGAGTCCCGGCTCGGGTCTGCTGTAAATTCAGAACTCGGGTTTTGGATCACATGAATACAGATCCAAATTACATGATTCTAGTTCTTTTTATCAAATTTAAAGAAAACTAATCTGAACCAAAACACTTAAGGTTGGTTTTGCCAAAACACAGGGGGTCTGCGCAAATCTCTAATCCGTATACAGTCATGGTTCCCACTATCCACAAACCATAACATTTTAAAAAGGAATATTGGAAAACAATAAGCCCCTCCCACAAGTCATCAATACCAATGCCAATGTGACTGGTAGCTTGTCATACTGATCCTGCATGCCATGGTTAGCAGCTGGTAGTAAGAGCCACCCACAAGTCATCACTACCAATGCCAATGTGACTGGTAGCTTGTCATACTGATCCTGCATGCCATGGTTAGCAGCTGGTAGTAAGAGCCACCCACAAGTCATCACTACCAATGCTAATGTGACTGGTAGCTTGTCATACTGATCCTGCATGCCATGGTTAGCAGCTGGTAGTAAGAGCCACCCACAAGTCATCACTACCAATGCCAATGTGACTGGTAGCTTGTTATACTGATCGTGCATGCCATGGTTAGCAGCTGGTAGTAAGAGCCACCCACAAGTCATCACTACCAATGCCAATGTGACTGGTAGCTTGTCATACTGATCCTGCATGCCATGGTTAGCAGCTGGTAGTAAGAGCCACCCACAAGTCATCAATGCTAATGCTAATGTGACTGGTAGCTTGTCATACTGATCCTGCATGCCATGGTTAGCAGCTGGTAGTATGAGCCACCCACAAGTCATCACTACCAATGCCAATGTGACTGGTAGCTTGTCATACTGATCCTGCATGCCATGGTTAGTAGCTGGTAGTAAGAGCCACCCACAAGTCATCACTACCAATGCCAATGTGACTGGTAGCTTGTCATACTGATCCTGCATGCCATGGTTAGCAGCTGGTAGTAAGAGCCACCCACAAGTCATCACTACCAATGCTAATGTGACTGGTAGCTTGTCATACTGATCCTGCATGCCATGGTTAGCAGCTGGTAGTAAGAGCCACCCACAAGTCATCAATACCAATGCTAATGTGACTGGTAGCTTGTCATACTGATCCTGCATGCCATGGTTAGCAGCTGGTAGTAAGAGCCACCCACAAGTCATCACTACCAATGCTAATGTGACTGGTAGCTTGTCATACTGATCCTGCATGCCATGGTTAGTAGCTGGTAGTAAGAGCCACCCACAAGTCATCAATGCTAATGCTAATGTGACTGGTAGCTTGTCATACTGATCGTGCATGCCATGGTTAGCAGCTGGTAGTAAAGCCACCCACAAGTCATCACTACCAATGCTAATGTGACTGGTAGCTTGTCATACTGATCCTGCATGCCATGGTTAGCAGCTGGTAGTAAGAGCCACCCACAAGTCATCAATACCAATGCTAATGTGACTGGTAGCTTGTCATACTGATCCTGCATGCCATGGTTAGTAGCTGGTAGTAAGAGCCACCCACAAGTCATCAATGCTAATGCTAATGTGACTGGTAGCTTGTCATACTGATCGTGCATGCCATGGTTAGCAGCTGGTAGTAAAGCCACCCACAAGTCATCACTACCAATGCCAATGTGACTGGTAGCTTGTCATACTGATCCTGCATGCCATGGTTAGCAGCTTGTAGTAAGAGCCACCCACAAATCATCACTACCAATGCCAATGTGACTGGTAGCTTGTCATACTGATCCTGCATGCCATGGTTAGTAGCTGGTAGTAAGAGCCACCCACAAGTCATCAATGCTAATGCTAATGTGACTGGTAGCTTGTCATACTGATCGTGCATGCCATGGTTAGCAGCTGGTAGTAAAGCCACCCACAAGTCATCAATACCAATGCTAATGTGACTGGTAGCTTGTCATACTGATCCTGCATGCCATGGTTAGCAGCTGGTAGTAAAGCCACCCACAAGTCATCACTACCAATGCCAATGTGACTGGTAGCTTGTCATACTGATCCTGCATGCCATGGTTAGCAGCTGGTAGTAAGAGCCACCCACAAATCATCACTACCAATGCCAATGTGACTGGTAGCTTGTTATACTGATCCTGCATGCCATGGTTAGCAGCTGGTAGTAAGAGCCACCCACAAATCATCACTACCAATGCCAATGTGACTGGTAGCTTGTTATACTGATCCTGCATGCCATGGTTAGCAGCTGGTAGTAAAGCCACCCACTCTCCGCGTGGATACAATATGGATAGAACCTACCTATGCAGGTTTTCTTGTCGGTGTGGAGGCTGAAGCCGGCCCGGCAGCTGCAGTAGTACCCGCCAATGTGATTGTGGCAGAAATGATCACATATTTCTGTGTCTTCGCTCTGCCTGTCGCACTCATTGATATCTGGGGAGATAAGAGACACCATAAAACCAGGGTGCAATCAGGGAATAATTTCCTATAAATATCTCATCCTAGTATAAAAGCTCATTTTATACACCAAACACATAAGGTGCATATATCAGCTATATGTCTTACCATGGATTTGGACCACTTTCCCTCTAATGTAAATTATCTAAAAATCATAGGTTTAAATGCTGAGATTGCTCTTCAGTCCCAGTGTGCAGAGTTGTGCTGAACAGCAGACTGTTAATGCAGCCCTCACAGCAGCTCAGAATTTCATTTACATTTCACACATTATTTGTTTAAGAACAAACTTGGTTTTAGACCCAGATGGGTGTACGGTACCTCTGTACTTATATAATATAGCAGTAATCACCTTTTGATTTTTTGTGAGTTAGAATTGTTATTAAGGGTATTATATTACACCTGGTTGAAGATGTATAATGCATGTTCCTTACTGGTCCAGTCATCATACCATAACTATAGGTTTTTTTCTCTACATTTCCTTAATATTGTTAATTTATAGTGACAGCCAGAATTGTTTATTATATTTACCTTTCTGCTTTCTTCAGAGAGCTGCTCAGCAGAGCCGGACCGGCGTTACAGAGCAGCAAAAATCACAGGGAAAATGGCGGCGGACATTTTCCCCGTGATTCATGCATGCGCAGAAAAGAGGTCTCCAGGAATAAGGTGCGGGTGCCATTTTTACGGAGACGCATGTGCAGTAGATTCTAGGATTAAGACAGAATTTAACATTTTCTATTCTAGCATTAAGCCAGAATGGCGGGGGGAGGGGGACAAAAATGCCTGTGGCAAAATAACAGTTAAAGGTGCATGCGCAGATTGAGGAAATCCTTAGTGACTCCTCAGCTGTAGGGGAAAAGTCACAATTCCAAAAAGCTGACTCTGCAAAAAGAAAACTTTTTCGGAAGTGATACTTTAGGCAATGAGGGGCCTATTCATTAAACGTAAAAATTCAATGGAGATAATTAGCTATAGAACTCTCATGGAGTTCTAGCTAATTATAGGTGGAATTCATCATTCCTCCTCTCCATAAGTATCTATTCCGGTACCTGTCATTTTTGCGATGGCAGCTTTTCGGGAAATAGATACTTTTCCTGCCTACACTACCTTATCGCATCTGGAAACAGGGCTGCGCATGCGCTGTTACATCTGTAAAACCAGCGCATGCGCAGCACTGCCTACAGATGCGGTAAGTTTCGTACCCCCCCCACCGCCCCCCACCCCCCTCCGCTCACCTTCCCCCCCCTCGACTTACCTGTCCGTGCAGCAGCCTCCGGCTCCGTCCTGCTGGTCTGTCATGTGGTTTCCCAGCAGACCACATGACAGATTAGAAAAAAAAAAAATTTTTTTTCTTTTTCTAAACTTTCTTGTGCTCTGCTGGGGAGCACACATGACAGACCAGCCTCCGGAGCCTGAGGACGGAGCAGAGCGCCGGAGGGACTCATCGGGGGACCTGCACACGCTGATACAGGTTAGTGGATTCTGCTATTCGCCACCTCACAGTGGCGAATAGTAACTGCATCAAATTCCGAAAATTGATAATTTTCGGAATTTGATGAATACCATAATTTCCACATCCCCATACTAATGTACTAATACTAATGTACTAATGTATGGGGAGTGTGGAAATTAACGCAGGGGAACTTAGCAAGGAGATATCTGTGATATCTCCTGTGTTAAGTCTGTTCATGAATACCAAAATAACGTTATTTAAGGAAAATGTCCTTAAAAACGTTATTTTAGTGTTGATGAATAGGCCCCTGAGGCATGATGGCAGGGAGTTATTACTAGTGATAATTATGTAATGATGAATAGACCCCTTAGGGCTCTATTCATTATGTTAATTATTGTGGTGTAAACAGACCTCGATACTTAACATTCCAACTCGATGTGAGCACCGGGAGCAATTCATCATTGCTCCAATGTGGAGACAGCTGAACTGAAAATCTGCTGTCTCCTTGAGTCTTTTCACTGCGGCTTTTGGAGCAGTGAAACCTGTTTGTCTGATAAGCCTTCAGGATACTGATGTGGATGAGCAGCTTACTTTCAGTCAAGTTCATTAATCCAATTACGGAACTCTCGTGTACTCCAATATTAAAAGTTTGCTTTGGTGTAGATGGGTTAATATCATACATAGCACTTACTTGGGTACACTGGGTAACTCTGCATAGAACGAGTGCTGGCATCCTGCACCCAACCCGCGCACACAGCTATGGCCGCTTGGAACAGACTTTCTGCAACGATGTGAAAACCTTGCCTATAGGAAGTGTAATGTGTGTGTGAGTCAGAGGACTGGTTCACAAGGTTTAGGGTGGGATGGGCAGTAGTACTAAGGGCAGAAATGTGGGCAAGCTCCGGAATGCAATCCATATTTAGATGGCGTTACCCTGTAGAAGCCTATGGGCATCTTTCCACATCCTGCACTAAGAGGGATCCGATCCTCTCCCTATACATACTTTGGAGAAGCTCAGGCTCGGTTGGGAGATCCCTCCTATATGGTCTCAGTACTTTTCAACTTCATGTAAGTGAATTGTTGGCTGTTGTTCGCTTTTATTTGAAACTCATTTCCATACAATCTCTGCCATTTTGCACCCTTTAAGCATTGAAATAACTGTGCTCATATTAAACCTGCATTTCATTTTAGCCTGGTCTTTGTGTTTCTTTAACAAATCTATAAGCCAGTGAGGGGCCAAGGTTCATGTTAACGTCTGTGTGAAAATGTCATTTGAATATTAATAATTGTGTGTAGGACTAGGTGGCTATTGGGTGCAGGTGCAGTGAAGTTGTGTTATTATTAGCCGTGATTTCTGACGCGACCATATCCACTGACAGTAATTTCAGATTGATGCATCTGGGAACAGGCAGATTGTGGCACAGCGCTATAAAATGTTCAGTCCTTCCTATCACCTGACCTCCTTGCGAGCTATAGACTATGGGCCTGATTCAGCAAGGATCGCAGTTGCAAAGACGCATGTAATCAGTCTATTAATTCACATTGCGCATGCGTACTAGCAATTTCTATGGGAAATGCGTTTGCAGAGGCTACGTAGACGTAGACCCCGAGCACAGTGATTGAAAGGAAGTGCCATTTGTGGGTGGTGACGGGGGGGGTGCACGGGTGAACACAGGCGTGTCAGTGCGTTGGGACGGCACTGCAGGGGCGTGCATAAATCATACACTGCGATACCAGACGCAGCCTGGGGCCTCATAGCGTGACCTGAAGTTAGCAGTTCCTGAGTGAGATCTGACCTGCCGCATGGGTATGATGTATGTGTAAGGGGAAGTGGGCGTCCTTATGGTAAGCTATGATTGCAATGCGATGGCAAACATTTACATATCACCGCTAACATTAGCAACTGCGCTGCGTGCGTTCTAACAGAATAGCGATCTTTGCTGAATCAGGCCCCTATATCTCCTATTAAGATATGGGCAAAAACTGTTGAAATAAATGTATAATTATTGAAAAGCAAATAGTACATTATATTGATCCTGACCCTGTAAATAATGTTTACCTTCAGCCATATAGAAAGCTTCAAATCCACTGAACTCTTTCTCATTTGAGTAGTCACTTCTGAAAGTCACAGTCACCTTGTTGCCCAGGGAGTAGAAGGGAGAGTCTCCGGGGGCTTCCTCTGTATCTGTGGACTCCTTGCCGCACAGTTGTGCCAGCACTGTCCCCTGGGAAGTGAGCTGTGAGATGAACAGTGCTAAATAAATCATTCTGCCATTTTGAAACTTTATAATACATGTTTAATGAGAAGTATAAAGAATAATAGAGACGCCGTATTCATAAGAGGATGTGCGATATCTCCCATAACATTTAAGAGAATTTGCTTTCTACTACTTACCGATAATGGGCATGAAAATTGGTGGTAATTGCCCTCACATACATGCAGGGAAATAAATGAGGGTATTTGCGGGGCCCCACTCCCTATCTATATAATTAGGATTAGCAGCATGGACTTACCCCAGCCTATACTTTGTGCAAATGATACACATGGGAACAGGCATGTTTACATTTCCATACATTGACAAGCTGTCGCTGAACTTTGCCTAGGATAGAGTGCCACGCTGAAACACAGTTATGCCCCTTTAGTTGTGAGTGGAGATGTTATTGAAATGAACATAACTCTGCATCGCCCGTGCTTGGGTACGTCGAGTAACTCTGCATTGCCTGTACTTGGGTATGTCGGGTAACTCTGCATCGCCCGTACTTGGGTACGTCGAGTAACTCTGCATTGCCTGTACTTGGGTACGTCGGGTAACTCTGCATCGCCCGTACTTGACTACGCTAGATAAAACTGCAAAGCCTGTACGTGGGTATGCTGAGTAACTCTGCATCGCCCGTACTTGGGTACACTGGGTAAGTCTGCATCGCCAGTACTACAGGTAAGCCAGGTGTAGGAGCATGTGCAGTGTGTAGCTGTGTAGCTGTCCAACAGGATCAATATTTCTAGAAAAGAGACATTCTATCTAAATTAAATACATGTCCTAAACCATTAACCCCAACACTCCCACTAAGAGTAGGGTAGCAGGGGCAAATGCAGGATTCTCAGGTAGGGGTTTCCATTATATATGTCTACACACACACACACATATATATATATGTAGAAAAAAAGGGGGGAGTAGCACTCACCAGTCTTCTTAAAAACATCTCTTTATTGCATCTCAGTAAAAATGTTACAACATTTCAAAATCCGACATTTCGGTCCTGTGCAAGGTTGACAAAGATCCATGCACACAGCTTAGCGGTGCTGCAAAAGTGTTTATTTTCATTTTTTTTGTTCAAGGGGGCGTGGCCACACCTCCCACGATTAGGTCACACCCCCTCTGTACCTGGCCCGGCCGAGCTCTCTACGGCCCCGATGACAGTGGGAATAGTGCTGTATCCTTAGCAGACAGAATAGAAAGAGTCATATGTTAAGGTAAAAGGGAGGGAGAGGGGGGGATTTAGGGGTGTGGCCACACCTCCCACGATTAGGTCACACCCCCTCTGTACCTGGCCCGGCTGAGCTCTCTACGGCCCCGATGACAGTGGGAATAGTGCTGCATCCTTAGCAGACAGAACAGATAGAGTCATATGTTAGGGTAAAAGGGAGGGAGAGGGGGGGATTTAGGGGTGTGGCCACACCTCCCACGATTAGGTCACACCCCCTCTGTACCTGGCCCGGCCGAGCTCTCTACGGCCCCGATGACAGTGGGATTAGTGCTGTATCCTTAGCAGACAGAATAGAAAGAGTCATATGTTAAGGTAAAAGGGAGGGAGAGGGGGGGATTTAGGGGTGTGGCCACACCTCCCACGATTAGGTCACACCCCCTCTGTACCTGGCCCGGCTGAGCTCTCTACGGCCCCGATGACAGTGGGAATAGTGCTGCATCCTTAGCAGACAGAACAGATAGAGTCATATGTTAGGGTAAAAGGGAGGGAGAGGGGGGGATTTAGGGGTGTGGCCACACCTCCCACGATTAGGTCACACCCCCTCTGTACCTGGCCCGGCCGAGCTCTCTACGGCCCCGATGACAGTGGGATTAGTGCTGTATCCTTAGCAGACAGAATAGAAAGAGTCATATGTTAAGGTAAAAGGGAGGGAGAGGGGGGGATTTAGGGGTGTGGCCACACCTCCCACGATTAGGTCACACCCCCTCTGTACCTGGCCCGGCTGAGCTCTCTACGGCCCCGATGACAGTGGGAATAGTGCTGCATCCTTAGCAGACAGAACAGAGTCATATGTTAAGGTAAAAGGGAGGGAGAGGGGGGGATTTAGGGGTGTGGCCACACCTCCCACGATTAGGTCACACCCCCTCTGTACCTGGCCCGGCCGAGCTCTCTACGGCCCCGATGACAGTGGGATTAGTGCTGTATCCTTAGCAGACAGAATAGAAAGAGTCATATGTTAAGGTAAAAGGGAGGGAGAGGGGGGGATTTAGGGGTGTGGCCACACCTCCCACGATTAGGTCACACCCCCTCTGTACCTGGCCCGGCTGAGCTCTCTACGGCCCCGATGACAGTGGGAATAGTGCTGCATCCTTAGCAGACAGAACAGATAGAGTCATATGTTAGGGTAAAAGGGAGGGAGAGGGGGGGATTTAGGGGTGTGGCCACACCTCCCACGATTAGGTCACACCCCCTCTGTACCTGGCCCGGCCGAGCTCTCTACGGCCCCGATGACAGTGGGATTAGTGCTGTATCCTTAGCAGACAGAATAGAAAGAGTCATATGTTAAGGTAAAAGGGAGGGAGAGGGGGGGATTTAGGGGTGTGGCCACACCTCCCACGATTAGGTCACACCCCCTCTGTACCTGGCCCGGCTGAGCTCTCTACGGCCCCGATGACAGTGGGAATAGTGCTGCATCCTTAGCAGACAGAACAGAGTCATATGTTAAGGTAAAAGGGAGGGAGAGGGGGGGATTTAGGGGTGTGGCCACACCTCCCACGCTTAGGTCACACCCCCTCTGTACCTGGCCCGGCCGAGCTCTCTACGGCCCCGATGACAGTGGGAATAGTGCTGTATCCTTAGCAGACAGAACAGATAGAGTCATGTGTTAGGGTAAAAGGGAGGGAGAGGGGGGGATTTAGGGGTGTGGTCACACCTCCCACGATTAGGTCACACCCCCTCTGTACCTGGCCCGGCCGAGCTCTCTACGGCCCCGATGACAGTGGGATTAGTGCTGTATCCTTAGCAGACAGAATAGAAAGAGTCATATGTTAAGGTAAAAGGGAGGGAGAGGGGGGGATTTAGGGGTGTGGCCACACCTCCCACGATTAGGTCACACCCCCTCTGTACCTGGCCCGGCCGAGCTCTCTACGGCCCCGATGACAGTGGGATTAGTGCTGTATCCTTAGCAGACAGAATAGAAAGAGTCATATGTTAAGGTAAAAGGGAGGGAGAGGGGGGGATTTAGGGGTGTGGTCACACCTCCCACGATTAGGTCACACCCCCTCTGTACCTGGCCCGGCTGAGCTCTCTACGGCCCTGATGACAGTGGGAATAGTGCTGCATCCTTAGCAGACAGAACAGAGTCATATGTTAAGGTAAAAGGGAGGGAGAGGGGGGGATTTAGGGGTGTGGCCACACCTCCCACGATTAGGTCACACCCCCTCTGTACCTGGCCCGGCTGAGCTCTCTACGGCCCCGATGACAGTGGGAATAGTGCTGTATCCTTAGCAGACAGAATAGAAAGAGTCATATGTTAAGGTAAAAGGGAGGGAGAGGGGGGGATTTAGGGGTGTGGCCACACCTCCCACGATTAGGTCACACCCCCTCTGTACCTGGCCCGGCTGAGCTCTCTACGGCCCCGATGACAGTGGGAATAGTGCTGCATCCTTAGCAGACAGAACAGAGGCATATGTTAAGGTAAAAGGGAGGGAGAGGGGGGGATTTAGGGGTGTGGCCACACCTCCCACGATTAGGTCACACCCCCTCTGTACCTGGCCCGGCTGAGCTCTCTACGACCCTGATGACAGTGGGAATAGTGCTGCATCCTTAGCAGACAGAACAGAGTCATATGTTAAGGTAAAAGGGAGGGAGAGGGGGGGATTTAGGGGTGTGGCCACACCTCCCACGATTAGGTCACACCCCCTCTGTACCTGGCCCGGCTGAGCTCTCTACGGCCCCGATGACAGTGGGAATAGTGCTGCATCCTTAGCAGACAGAACAGAGTCATATGTTAGGGTAAAAGGGAGGGAGAGGGGGGGATTTAGGGGCGTGGCCACACCTCCCACGCTTAGGTCACACCCCCTCTGTACCTGGCCCGGCCGAGCTCTCTACGGCCCCGATGACAGTGGGAATAGTGCTGCATCCTTAGCAGACAGAACAGATAGAGTCATATGTTAAGGTAAAAGGGAGGGAGAGGGGGGGATTTAGGGGTGTGGCCACACCTCCCACGATTAGGTCACACCCCCTCTGTACCTGGCCCGGCTGAGCTCTCTACGGCCCCGATGACAGTGGGAATAGTGCTGCATCCTTAGCAGACAGAACAGATAGAGTCATATGTTAGGGTAAAAGGGAGGGAGAGGGGGGGATTTAGGGGTGTGGCCACACCTCCCACGATTAGGTCACACCCCCTCTGTACCTGGCCCGGCCGAGCTCTCTACGGCCCCGATGACAGTGGGATTAGTGCTGTATCCTTAGCAGACAGAATAGAAAGAGTCATATGTTAAGGTAAAAGGGAGGGAGAGGGGGGGATTTAGGGGTGTGACCACACCTCCCACGATTAGGTCACACCCCCTCTGTACCTGGCCCGGCTGAGCTCTCTACGGCCCCGATGACAGTGGGAATAGTGCTGCATCCTTAGCAGACAGAACAGAGTCATATGTTAAGGTAAAAGGGAGGGAGAGGGGGGGATTTAGGGGTGTGGCCACACCTCCCACGCTTAGGTCACACCCCCTCTGTACCTGGCCCGGCCGAGCTCTCTACGGCCCCGATGACAGTGGGAATAGTGCTGTATCCTTAGCAGACAGAACAGATAGAGTCATGTGTTAGGGTAAAAGGGAGGGAGAGGGGGGGATTTAGGGGTGTGGTCACACCTCCCACGATTAGGTCACACCCCCTCTGTACCTGGCCCGGCCGAGCTCTCTACGGCCCCGATGACAGTGGGATTAGTGCTGTATCCTTAGCAGACAGAATAGAAAGAGTCATATGTTAAGGTAAAAGGGAGGGAGAGGGGGGGATTTAGGGGTGTGGCCACACCTCCCACGATTAGGTCACACCCCCTCTGTACCTGGCCCGGCCGAGCTCTCTACGGCCCCGATGACAGTGGGATTAGTGCTGTATCCTTAGCAGACAGAATAGAAAGAGTCATATGTTAAGGTAAAAGGGAGGGAGAGGGGGGGATTTAGGGGTGTGGTCACACCTCCCACGATTAGGTCACACCCCCTCTGTACCTGGCCCGGCTGAGCTCTCTACGGCCCTGATGACAGTGGGAATAGTGCTGCATCCTTAGCAGACAGAACAGAGTCATATGTTAAGGTAAAAGGGAGGGAGAGGGGGGGATTTAGGGGTGTGGCCACACCTCCCACGATTAGGTCACACCCCCTCTGTACCTGGCCCGGCTGAGCTCTCTACGGCCCCGATGACAGTGGGAATAGTGCTGTATCCTTAGCAGACAGAATAGAAAGAGTCATATGTTAAGGTAAAAGGGAGGGAGAGGGGGGGATTTAGGGGTGTGGCCACACCTCCCACGATTAGGTCACACCCCCTCTGTACCTGGCCCGGCTGAGCTCTCTACGGCCCCGATGACAGTGGGAATAGTGCTGCATCCTTAGCAGACAGAACAGAGTCATATGTTAAGGTAAAAGGGAAGGAGAGGGGGGGATTTAGGGGTGTGGCCACACCTCCCACGATTAGGTCACACCCCCTCTGTACCTGGCCCGGCTGAGCTCTCTACGACCCTGATGACAGTGGGAATAGTGCTGCATCCTTAGCAGACAGAACAGAGTCATATGTTAAGGTAAAAGGGAGGGAGAGGGGGGGATTTAGGGGTGTGGCCACACCTCCCACGATTAGGTCACACCCCCTCTGTACCTGGCCCGGCTGAGCTCTCTACGGCCCCGATGACAGTGGGAATAGTGCTGCATCCTTAGCAGACAGAACAGAGTCATATGTTAGGGTAAAAGGGAGGGAGAGGGGGGGATTTAGGGGCGTGGCCACACCTCCCACGCTTAGGTCACACCCCCTCTGTACCTGGCCCGGCCGAGCTCTCTACGGCCCCGATGACAGTGGGAATAGTGCTGCATCCTTAGCAGACAGAACAGATAGAGTCATATGTTAAGGTAAAAGGGAGGGAGAGGGGGGGATTTAGGGGTGTGGCCACACCTCCCACGATTAGGTCACACCCCCTCTGTACCTGGCCCGGCCGAGCTCTCTACGGCCCTGATGACAGTGGGAATAGTGCTGTATCCTTAGCAGACAGAACAGATAGAGTCATGTGTTAGGGTAAAAGGGAGGGAGAGGGGGGGATTTAGGGGTGTGGTCACACCTCCCACGATTAGGTCACACCCCCTCTGTACCTGGCCCGGCTGAGCTCTCTACGGCCCCGATGACAGTGGGAATAGTGCTGCATCCTTAGCAGACAGAACAGATAGAGTCATATGTTAAGGTAAAAGGGAGGGAGAGGGGGGGATTTAGGGGTGTGGCCACACCTCCCACGATTAGGTCACACCCCCTCTGTACCTGGCCCGGCCGAGCTCTCTACGGCCCTGATGACAGTGGGAATAGTGCTGTATCCTTAGCAGACAGAACAGATAGAGTCATGTGTTAGGGTAAAAGGGAGGGAGAGGGGGGGATTTAGGGGTGTGGTCACACCTCCCACGATTAGGTCACACCCCCTCTGTACCTGGCCCGGCCGAGCTCTCTACGGCCCCGATGACAGTGGGATTAGTGCTGTATCCTTAGCAGACAGAACAGATAGAGTCATATGTTAAGGTAAAAGGGAGGGAGAGGGGGGGATTTAGGGGTGTGGCCACACCTCCCACGATTAGGTCACACCCCCTCTGTACCTGGCCCGGCCGAGCTCTCTACGGCCCTGATGACAGTGGGAATAGTGCTGTATCCTTAGCAGACAGAACAGATAGAGTCATGTGTTAGGGTAAAAGGGAGGGAGAGGGGGGGATTTAGGGGTGTGGTCACACCTCCCACGATTAGGTCACACCCCCTCTGTACCTGGCCCGGCTGAGCTCTCTACGGCCCCGATGACAGTGGGAATAGTGCTGCATCCTTAGCAGACAGAACAGAGTCATATGTTAGGGTAAAAGGGAGGGAGAGGGGGGGATTTAGGGGCGTGGCCACACCTCCCACGCTTAGGTCACACCCCCTCTGTACCTGGCCCGGCCGAGCTCTCTACGGCCCCGATGACAGTGGGAATAGTGCTGCATCCTTAGCAGACAGAACAGATAGAGTCATATGTTAAGGTAAAAGGGAGGGAGAGGGGGGGATTTAGGGGTGTGGCCACACCTCCCACGATTAGGTCACACCCCCTCTGTACCTGGCCCGGCCGAGCTCTCTACGGCCCTGATGACAGTGGGAATAGTGCTGTATCCTTAGCAGACAGAACAGATAGAGTCATGTGTTAGGGTAAAAGGGAGGGAGAGGGGGGGATTTAGGGGTGTGGTCACACCTCCCACGATTAGGTCACACCCCCTCTGTACCTGGCCCGGCTGAGCTCTCTACGGCCCCGATGACAGTGGGAATAGTGCTGCATCCTTAGCAGACAGAACAGATAGAGTCATATGTTAAGGTAAAAGGGAGGGAGAGGGGGGGATTTAGGGGTGTGGCCACACCTCCCACGATTAGGTCACACCCCCTCTGTACCTGGCCCGGCCGAGCTCTCTACGGCCCTGATGACAGTGGGAATAGTGCTGTATCCTTAGCAGACAGAACAGATAGAGTCATGTGTTAGGGTAAAAGGGAGGGAGAGGGGGGGATTTAGGGGTGTGGTCACACCTCCCACGATTAGGTCACACCCCCTCTGTACCTGGCCCGGCCGAGCTCTCTACGGCCCCGATGACAGTGGGATTAGTGCTGTATCCTTAGCAGACAGAACAGATAGAGTCATGTGTTAGGGTAAAAGGGAGGGAGAGGGGGGGATTTAGGGGTGTGGCCACACCTCCCACGATTAGGTCACACCCCCTCTGTACCTGGCCCGGCCGAGCTCTCTACGGCCCTGATGACAGTGGGAATAGTGCTGTATCCTTAGCAGACAGAACAGATAGAGTCATGTGTTAGGGTAAAAGGGAGGGAGAGGGGGGGATTTAGGGGTGTGGTCACACCTCCCACGATTAGGTCACACCCCCTCTGTACCTGGCCCGGCTGAGCTCTCTACGGCCCTGATGACAGTGGGAATAGTGCTGCATCCTTAGCAGACAGAACAGAGTCATATGTTAGGGTAAAAGGGAGGGAGAGGGGGGGATTTAGGGGCGTGGTCACCGTACTGGTATAACTACTATTTGAAAATGTACAAATAAATTCAATATTTTATGAGATTATATCGACAGATATTCCTTAGCATAAACAGGACAATGAAAATAATGGAATGTGTGGTGCTACTCAGAGTTAGCGACAACAATTCAATAAAAGAAGATCAGAGATGACCTATTAGGGAGCACTCTTATAGCCTGTACAAGTATTACTTAAAACATAACCTTAATTATGTCAAAAAACTTAAAATAGACTTACAAGACAGATACAATATAGAAAGGTGTGAAAAGTATATAGGGTGTGAGGGGCTCTACCCTCTAGGGGTGGTGAAATATGAAAGAAGATAATATAGTTTGGAAATAAATGACAATTACAGATACAAATACATATAATACAAAAATAATATAAAATACACCCAGGAGAAAAACGTCACAAAATGCAACATTGCACAAAAAATGGAGAGACTTAGGGCCTGATTCAGAGCCGGACGCTATTTGCGAACGGTCGTTCAGAAAAAGGGGCCGGCTATTTAAATTGAGCGCTCGCTCTTTGCGGTATTTGTAAAGACGCCCCCTGGCCGTTCGCATCATACGTCATCTCCGCTATTTATTAGATTAATCGAGTACATCGAAAGGCGTCTGAACTGCTCGCAGTGCTTGTGGTAGGTTTTACTTCCCACAATCACTGCGAGCAGTTCAGGCTAAAAGACAACCAAGTGACGTGGTCGATGACACTCCCTTACTAATTATGCACATCCATTAAACGCCTGTTTTGACCGTTTGGCACGCCTGCTTTCGGATCTCCACTCCCCATTTTCAAGCACCTTCCCCTGTTACCACCCACAAACGCCTCATTCTGTCACTCAAATTAGCAGGCACTCGCTGTTTTGCGAGCGCACGATTTCTGACCGCAATGACTGGTTGGCGCATGTGCATTACGACCCATATGCATGCGCAGATGTGCGGACATCGCTCGGAGCGAGCGAGCGGCCGCCTACAAGCGGCTCTGAATCAGGCCCTTAGTTGTTTTCCCTCCATTGGTACCAATCGCTATAGTTTATCCATGATAAAAGCACATTTGCACCATTATAGGAAAAAGAGATAGACAATCAGGGTATGAGAAACCTGTATTACACAGTTCTGCTGCTTCCCATCATACATTTAGCATAGGGTGGGAAGTGAGAGACGTCTTCCACAGTAACCCTTGGGAGTAAAAGACCAGTTACGTTTCCCTATTACCGCTGTTCATCTCTACTGTCCAGTGTTTTGCATCAAAGTGCATTGAACACTGAGGGCAAAATGTACTAAGCAGCGTTTTGACGGCGGTTTCTATTCTATTCTAAACCCCGGCGGTTTGGTGGCGGTTTCTATTCTGTTCCAAGCCCCGGGGGTTTGGTGGCGGGTTCTATTCTATTCTAAACCCCAGGGGTTTGGTGGCGATTTTGCAACGGTTTCTAAATGACAGCCCTGTTCTATTCTATTCTAAAATGTGTTTTGACAGCAGTTTTGCAGCGGTTTTGGCCTTAGTAAATCTGCAGATAGTAAAACCGCCGCCAAACCGCCGGGGTTTAGAACAGAAAAGAACCCGCCACCAAACCCCCTGGGCTTAGAACAGAATAGAAATCGCCACCAAACCCCCGGGGCTTAGAACAGAAAACAACCCGCCACCAAACCCCCGGGACTTAGAACAGAATAGAACCCGCCACCAAACCCCTGGGGCTTAGAACAGAATAGAACCCGCCACCAAACCCCCTGGGCTTAGAACAGAATAGAACCCGCCACCAAACCCCTGGGGCTTAGAACAGAAAACAACCCGCCACCAAACCCCCTGGGCTTAGAACAGAATAGAACCCGCCACCAAACCCCTGGGGCTTAGAACAGAATAGAACCCGCCACCAAACCCCCTGGGCTTAGAACAGAATAGAAATCGCCACCAAACCCCGGGGCTTAGAACAGAAAACAACCCGCCACCAAACCCCTGGGGCTTAGAACAGAAAAGAACCCGCCACCAAACCCCCGGGGCTTAGAACAGAAAAGAACCCGCCACCAAACCCCTGGGGCTTAGAACAGAAAATAACCCACCACCAAACCCCTGGGGCTTAGAACAGAAAAGAACCCGCCACCAAACCCCTGGGGCTTAGAACAGAAAAGAACCCGCCACCAAACCCCCTGGGCTTAGAACAGAATAGAACCCGCCACCAAACCCCCGGGGCTTAGAACAGAAAAGAACCTGCCACCAAAACCCCGGGGCTTAGAACAGAATAGAAACCGCCGTCAAACCGCCGCTTAGTAAATTTTGCCCCGAATGAGAAGTACTACTTGGCTATAGGTTGGAAACATAAGGAATATGATAGATATATAATAGATGTAAAGGATACGGCAGCGGCAGCCCGACACAGGTGGAAATCTCGAATGTCAGAAGGTAAGTATAAACTAACCTATTCTACCCCCTAACCCTCCCTTAGTTCCCCCCGGGAGCGATAAACCTGACCCTCTCTCCCCCCGCAGCTGTCCATGCCCGGCGCCTGGCATCCCTTCGATCGGGATGCCAGGCACCGGTCTCCCGGCATAGGTAAAATGACAGGCGTCATTTAACCCTTGCCGGTTTTTAACAGTCGGGAAGCCGACAGTCGCCATTGCATCCGCCGGCTTCACGACTGTTTCCCGATGTAAATTGTCTAGTACCAATTTGTTTATTTCCTAGTGCAAATATTTGTGACAATCACCAAATGGATTGTCCTTGTCACTCAGTACATAGTTATGTTCTCAACAATCTTAGAATAACTATTTCATATCAATAAAGTGTATTTGTGCATAGCAATCCATATTTCAACAAAATAAAGTGCAGAGTTAAGAAATTACAATGTCAGTGACCACTATTAAGTGTGAAAAGGGCACCTAACCTAAAGGATGCCCTATTGAGACCAAATATGCAACCTACAACATGCAGAGAGGATCACTGGTTATCTCTACAGAAAGGTTGTTACAGATGTCTTGGCTATACCACCTGCCGAGCAATGATAGTGGGCAAATATTGTAGTCACCCACATACCGGGAGAAAGATCTATCTCCGGTACCGCCTGACTTGTCTTATGGACCATGTGATATACCTGTTGTGCCCTTGCGGCCTAATTTACATCAGGAAGACGATAGGTACTTTCCGTGAAAGAATGAATCAACATAGATCTTCAGAGAAGCCTGTAGCTATGCATTCACCAACTGGCAACGCTACGTTGTGTTAAATTTGTAAATAAACCTTTTAATACATTCCTTCCTATAAACCTCTAAGATTCACCTGCCTAGAACCTCTAAGACAAAACCCTGCCTAAAACCTCTAAACAGAACGCTAATTACGTACGCAGTTTAACCGCAAATAAAGACAGGAGTGGAATCTGTGTTTCCAACGCACAAGTATTATTCAGGTAAAAGTACAGTCAGTTACACGCAATCTATACATACATAATTTAGGCGTAAAAAGGAAATAATACAGACCAAGTACGGTTATACATACGCTGCGCCTCTGGACCCAGAGATAGACTTCTGACTAGATATCCTCAGTTCACCCAAAATTCAGCATGAACTGGCAAACCAGTGTTTGGACACGTGTATTTATTCCCCCCCAGACTGAAACAGGACAAAGGGAGAACTTCCTGCTGATCTCATTGGTTCCCAGAGGAGAAGCATATGTAACGACATATTTAACAGGTTTGTTTCAAATAGACTTTCCCTGCCTCTAACAGCCGGAGTCTTTCTGGTAACGCCTCCTCCTAACTGTTGAATCTAAAATATACATTTTGGTTGCTTGTAGGTTCTGCGGTCCATAACTCGAGAATGCATAATGCGATCTCCTCACCAATAGCACCGGAAAACTGTGGAAAGAGTATGCATCAGAACAACTCCAAGAATGACATGTTTATCTTGTATAATTCCTTAGTTAACAAATATCTTTATTTCTTAGTATTTAAACTAACTGAACCTTCTTGAATCATACATTTTGATGCTTATGGAACCTTATGTGCGAATATGTAGTGTGTAGGTATTCGGGGTTTGGTATAAGGACGCTAGTTATTAATGGGTGAGATTTAAGTGCATAATCTCTCATACACGAAGTGAACATCCAGCAGTGTGGATGGCTGAGGGTTGTAATTCTACATGCCCTCTGTCAGCAGGCCCCCACCTGCTGTGTTCAAAGGAAAACAAAACCTCTTTTGTTCTCACAGACTCTTGTGTGAAATGCAAATGTATTATCACCTCAAACTGTGGGATTTGGAGACATCCTGTCTAGGATTCAGGCAAATCCAATTGTGTAGATATTATATTACAATTGCCACAACTATACTTTATCTGCATCCAGGGATTCCCAATTTGTATGTAAAAATACCCATTGTCTCTTCTTATTTACTTCTACTTAGGAAGCTGGTTTTTCCCGTTGCCCTTGGTAGGTTAACAAAAACATTGCCATCTGTTCTTAGCTCCTGGGTTATAACTTGAATTAATGCTGACCACAAAAAATGGTGTCTTGCGATCTCATTTCCAAAATGGAGTCTTGCGGCCATTCGCAAGATGGCGTCGCTGCGATTAAATTTTAAACTGAACTTGTCTCACTCAATTATTCAACTTCGACAGTCCACCCTTTGATAGCAAACAACATGCTATCACAATCTGCTATTTGAATCTGTTTAGCCATGCATGAGAATATACCGTTCAATGTTATTATGGTATGACACAGTATGGTCATTTGGACCATTCAGATAATGCGTCTCCGAGAGGGACATAAAACTGCCCTTATACGCACACCGTGGATCCTTGAGGGATCATGGGAAAGATGTGGGGATGCACCTATCCTATAAGGAGAGCCTTGGAAGGGGTTGGGACTGCATTACCTAAGATGACTTAAAACAACATAAACGTTATATCCATGCACGACCACTCAAACTCAGGCTACAATGTTATACACTACGTCATAACTCAGGATTGAAATACAGTTCTTCCTTATTATTATTATTCACATTTTCACAACAATTTACTGTACTGAAATTGGACTGGCACTCCCCTGATTTGGTATAGCACTCCTCCTCCTGACTCCACTCCATCAGCTCCGCCATCAGCTCACATCTCCTTTATTGGTCCCCCATCACAGACACCGAGCATCCCCAAACAGATCATCATGACAAAAAAAAAAAAAAACTCTGGAAAAAAAAAAAGAACTAGGATGACCACAGCAGACCACTCCATTGCTTGAAGCACTGATCTACACATTTCTTTAGCTCAGATATCTCACCGTCGCCTTTTTAATCCTTCCGGCACAAGCTCGCAATCGACAGGTCCACGTTATCGGCCTTGTCTCTGCCTTGTATCTCCACCGGTTGGTTAACCTCCCTATAGTGAGCGGAATGGATCCACGTATCTTCCCTGGCCACCCTTTCAGGATGCTGTATCGTCAGATACGGACCTTTCCACCGATCAGTCAAACAACCTGAGCTAAAAAAAAATTTGGATCATAACAAATACTTCCAGATTTGACATCATGACAGTTTGCATTAGACATGTTAGTTAATAACACTTCCAATTTCGGTTATTCTCATTCATCTTCGTGAGACCCTGCACAGTAACCTCATTATCAATTTTTCACATGAGGCTGCCTGTTTGGACAGTATCTCAAAGGGGGGGCAAATAAAGGAAAAGACAGTCTGGGATAATCTTAGTGTTGTTACCCATCATCTTACGCATGTTCTTGAAAACGTCACCTGTAAAATAAGTCCCCCTGTCACTTTTAATAATTCTAGGGATATAGTATCTGCATACAGGTTCTTGCAATTAAATCTTGTTATTAATAGCTACTGCTCTAAATAATGCCTGTGCCGCTGGGTTGGATAGTTTTCCGAGTAGTCGACCTCAGCCTGGCATGGCTGCCGTTTATCCTTAGCAACCTTGTGTCCTATGAGTGGGAGATAAAGCACAACAGTTTAATATCATTTAAACATGACCCAAAATACAACAATAAATCATCCACATTTTACATTAGAACAGATCCATTGATAGGTTGAAAAAATTATAAACAGTCATATAAGGCCTGGGAGAAGATACTGGGAGAAGATACTGGGGTTACCTATGAACCCATGGGAAACTCGTGTTCCTGTGTGGTGTTCTTCGCTTTGCAGTACTTACTTACGTGTCCCACTTGGGGACAGTTAAAACATAATTTTGAACGGGGTGGATGAAAAGATTGTTGTGGGATTTGAGCAAGAGGGAAAGGTGGTGGGTATGGGTAAGGATAGGGAGGGTAAGGATATTGTGGGGGATATGAGTATGGGACCTGTGGTTGTGTATGATATGTGGGGTAAGGATGTGTTTGCTGTGGTGTGGGATTGGTGAGGACGTGTAATTGTTCAGGTGCAGGTGTGTGTGTGGGTGCAGGTGTGTCGGTTGGCTGTGATGTTATTGTCATTCCTTCCAGAGCTTGTATACTGACAGCCATTAGTTTTTCGCTCTGGGTCTCTCTCTTTTTGGAGATGTTTTTATCATGTTCTATGGCAGACTCTATGAGGTTATCTATTGTAAGTCCCCTCCAGCCAGGCTGTGAGGTCTGAACCCGAATCTTTAAATCGTCTTTCAGACCGTCCATGAGTACCGTGACTATCATTCCCCTGTGGTGAGTGCTATCTTTAATATCTTCTATCCCAGTGTACTGGGTGATAGCCTGCAGAGCCCGGTCGCAATAGTCTTCTGCAGTTTCACTCTCCTTTTGCTTAATTGTGAAGATTTTGTTCCAGTTAACTACTACTGGAAAATATACACCCAATTGAGTCACAATGCGGGAAATGTTACCTTGGTTTACTTGGTCTGTTAAGGGAACGTCTCCATCCAATACACAGTCCGTGATAAATTTTGTCACGTCGGTATTGTGTGGTAGACAGGCCCTTAACACTACACGCCAATCTTTATTAGTGGGCTCATGAGCACTACCCAAATTTCTCAAAAATCTCTGACATTTGGCTAGTTCCTTTTTGGGATTGGGGAAATCATTTATGATGGAATTCAGTTCTGCTCTTGTCCATGGACAATGCATTACTACTTCCCTCGTGGGTACTACACCCTTTGCATCTGCATTTCCATTCGGAACAGTTATTGTCCGAATGGGATGCAGACCGGCAGTGTTGCTACCTCTGACCTGGTTACCTGGCTGGGGGTTTAATCTGCTGCTGCTACGTATGGTATTAACAACTTCCTCTACGGGTGCAGAGTGTGTTAACACTTCCCTTGCTGTTACCGATGGAGATGGCGGCACCACCCGTGATTGTGGTGATGCAGCATCTATCATCTGCACAGCATGAGAAATGGCAGACATTACAATAGGCTCATCATCCATATCATAAACACTTTCTTTATGGTTACTTAAGAGGAGGTACAAATTACTTGTTACATTTTTATTGGTATTTTTAGTAACTGTACTTGCACCTCCATCCACATAAGGTGGGGGAGGTGAGCGTGAACTGCTGGCAATACTCTCCACGACGCTACTTTGCCGCACATGCGCGCCAATTTGCGGCTAGCCCGTATTGCATCTCAGCGTCGTGGATGTTTTTCTGGCAATGCGTTCGCAACGCTAGTTTGCGTCATTTGCACATTTTTAAGCCAAGCATCCCCTTCATGCTGCCATATTTTTAAACATTCAAAATACTTAATCTTTTTCTCTCGGGATCGCACCATACTGATGTGATCCTGGACATTGTCTAACACATTTTTATCAAAACTACCAAGTCTGGGAAACGGTCTAACACTCTTTCTCGTCATATTAAACCATATATCACAATACCTTATTGCATAAGTACCGTACTTAGTATGCATGATACGACGGGCCGATCCGATCGGCGCTTCCATTAGCAGCACATCATTGCTTAACATTTCTACCGTTTGCGTGGCTCCCATTCTGAGACAACTCCTACGCTTTTCAATAAAAATTTAAACTGGTGAAAGACAATCAAGATACTTTCACTTACCTACGGACGAAATTTCTAGATGCGCCACGCTCACCTACGGACGAAATTTCTAGATGCGCCACGCTCACCTACGGACGAAATTTCTAGATGCGCCACGCTCACCTACGGACGAAATTTCTAGATGCGCCATGCTCACCTACGGACGAAATTTCTAGATGCGCCGGCATCTGACTGAGGAAGCAGTGTGAAACGCGCGTCTCAGACCCGTGAGTCCCGCTGTGCACAGCGGGATTCAAGGCAGTAGCACATACACAGGCTCTATATGAAGCAGGCTCCACTCAGGTGATATCGGCTCCCTCCGTTTGAGGACACCCAGGTACTTTATGTTTCTTCTCTTACCTCCAGCGCAAGTGGTGATTACCTGATTACATGAGAGAGCAGGAGACCCTGCTATACCGTTGGGTAACAGGGCGCCGCTCACCCTGTATTAATCCCACCATCGCTTTATCTTCTCTTGCGATTTCTTATCATTGCATACGTGGTTTATGCTTCTCACTGGTCACCACCATCGCATGATACGTGACTGGCAGCAGCATCTAACCCGATTTTGTGCTCTGTTATTTCAGGCATTAAATATAACTATCTATCTATTTTCTATGGGCACTCTCATTGGAGTCTGGCCCTAGGAGGCTCCTGCACTATGTATATACGTATGCACATCAGGACCGTCTTTTGAGTCAGATCCAAAAGCAGATACTCATTACACTTATTCACATCCCTGGGATAGCTATACAGCACGCTCACACGTCATTCACTGATATACCATTATTATTAATGACATGCAGCAGCTGCGGATTAGACAGTATCCATATCAGGGAGTAGTCTAACATTATATACTTTGTCTTTACTGCACTGTCTGCCAGTACCTGGGGCTAATCTTGAGGGAAGCTGAGGCAGGATCTGTATACAGACCTTAGCCATCTATTAACATATGAATATATTCTGGGATGGGGCCAATATCCCAAACTGATCACTGTATATAGGACCTTCATTATGATCCACATTAATATTTTATATTATTTCTCATTTCTATGATCTACATATACATATACACTTGCTGATCAAGAGCCTTCACAATACTAGTGATGTCTGCTGTATAATTTTTAGAACAGCCACTGTGCTATTATAAGGTAGTTCAGGTCATTTGACCTAAGGGTGATAATTTTATCACCACTGATAAACTATATACTTTCTGCAATATTTCACCTGACTTCATAATATTTAAGATATTATAATTAGCTTCATGTTTTGTGTGTTTTTTTGTATCTTCTATATGTATTAGTGTTTGTTCACTCCTTGTCTTGTACGTATATATCAGTACTGTTTCTGCCCCTTGGCAGTTTAATAATTTTTGGGTCTGAGTAGGCCTATACCTGCACATGTTATTTTAATGTATAATTAATAAAAGTTATTTTTTATGGAACTGTGATCGTTACAATTCACAAGAGTGCCCCTAAAAAGAGAGTTTTCTTTCTTCTTTTTGTCTACATATGGGGAATGTATCGCCCTCTGGAGCTTGGCACAAATGGGGAATGCGTTGCACTCCGTAGCTTGGTACATATGGGGAATGCGTCGTCCTCCGGAGCTTGGTACATATGGGGAATGTGTCGCACTCCGGAGCTTGGTACATATGGGGAATGTATCGCCCTCCGGAGATTGGTACATATGGGAATGTGTCTCCCTCCGGAGCTTGCTACATATGGGAATGTGTCTCCCTCCGGAGATTGGTACATATGGGGAATGTATCGCACTCTGGAGCTTGGCACATATGGGGAATGTACCGCACTCTTGAGATTGGTACATATGAGGAATGTAGCGCACTCCGGAGCTTGGTACATATGGGGAAAGTATGTCACTCTGGAGCTTGGTACATATGGGGAATCTGTTGCACTCCGGAGCTTGGTACATATGGGGAATGTATCGCACGCCGGAGCTTGGTACATATGGGGAATGTATCACACTCTGGAGCTTGGTACATATGGGGAATGTATCGCACGCTGGAGCTTGGTACATATGGGGGATGCATCGCACTCTTGTGCTTGGTACAATCTGTGTCTGCAATTAGTCTCATCAGGTAGCACCTCCCATTATATATATATATATAGTCAGGTTGTGCAGCCCAGAAATCTTTCCCATATGCTCCATTTAATGTGCTTTACTGCACTTCTGAGGGAAATGAGACGCCCTCATTCTGGGCTAGCACCCTACCTTATTGGTTTAAAAGCATGTAGTATGGTAATGTATATGCACACTGTATTAGGCACAATTCTAGGTAAGTCCTAAAAGTTATATACTGTAGTGCAATTTTGGTTCATTTTTGGGGCGTGGGTCCCCCTGGATTGCATTGGCTGGTTTGTCTCAGGGCACCGCATTATAACACTTTTTCCATTATAACACATTTTAGCCCTTCACTGTGTGTTTGATATATATGTACTTCACCCTTTTTTTATTTTCATTCCTTATATGCAGCTGTAGCTGCTCTTAACTATCTCTTTACACTGCACTTTTCTTACTATGCCGGTGCCCTGGGGCAGCTTGGCTGGGGCATTTTTTGGGGGGTCCTGCGCTCTGGATTTGAACCTTGGTATGTTAGGGACCTACCCGAAAGAGGTTACCTGGATATTGGTGGGTAGGCCCATAAGCTTGGCCATGATTATGCTAAAAACCTCTATTGATTGCAAAATTTTATTGCATTTATATATATATATATCATTAATAATTTGGAGTTGTGCACCTGAGATTTGTCTGTTTCTGTGTCTGCAATTAGTCTCATCAGGTAGCACCTCCCATTATATATAGAGTCAGGTTGTGCAGCCCAGAAATCTTTCCCATATACATAAGGAAATGCGTCGCACTCCGGAGCTTGGTACATATGGGGAATGTAACGCACTCTTGAGCTTGGTACATATGGGGCATGAATCGCCCTCCGGAGCTTGGTACATATGGGGAATGTGTCACCCTCCGGAGCATGGTACATATGGGGAATGTAACGCACTCTTGAGCTTGGTACATATGGGGAATGTGGCGCCCTCTGGAGCCTGGTACATATGGGGAATGTATCGCCCTCCAGAGCTTGGTACATATGGGGAATGTATCGCCCTCCGGGGATTGGTACATATGGGGAATGTATCACACTCTGGAGCTTTGCACATATGGGGAATGTATCGCCCTCCGTAGCTTGGTAAATATGGGGAATGTGTCATGGGGAATGTATCGCACTCTCGAGCTTTGAACATATGGGGAATGTATCGCCCTCCGGAGCTTGGTACATATGGGGAATGTATCTCCCTCCAGGGTTTGGTACATATGGGGGATGAATCGCACTCTTGAGCTTTGCACATATGGGGAATGTATCGCCCTCCAGAGCTTGGTACATATGGGGAATGTATCGCCCTCCAGAGCTTTGTACATATGGGAATGTATCGCCCTCCAGGGCTTGGCACTTATGGGGAATGCATCACACTCCGGAGTTTGATACATATGGGGAATGCGTCGCCCTCCGGAGCTTGGTACATATGGGGAATGTGTCGCACTCCAGAGCTTGGTACATATGGGTAATGTGTCTCCCTCCAGAGCTTGGTACATATGGGGAATGTGTCTCCCTCTGGAGCTTGGTACATATGGGGAATGTGTCGCCCTCCGGAGCTTGGTACTTATAGGGAATGAATCGCCCTCCAGAGCATGGTACATATGGGGAATGTGTCGCACTCCGGGGCTTGGTACATATGGGGAATGTATCACACTCCGGAGCTTGGCACATATGGGGAATGTATCGCACTCCGGAGCTTGGCACATATGGGGAATGTATCGCACTCTTGAGCTTGGTACATATGGGGAATGTATCGCCCTCCGGAGTTTGGTACATATGGGGAATGTGACACCCTCCGGAGATTGGTACATATGGGAAATGTATCGCACTCTTGAGCTTGGTACATATGGGAATGCATCGCACTCCAGAGCTTGGTACATATGGGGTATGTGTCTCCCTCCAGAGCTTGGTACATATGGGGAATGTGTCTCCCTCTGGAGCTTGGTACATATGGGGAATGTATCGCCCTCCGGAGCTTGGTACATATGGGGAATGTGTCTCCCTCTGGAGCTTGGTACATATGGGGAATGTATCGCACTCTGGAGAAAGTGTCGCACTCCAGAGCTTGATGCATATGTGGAATGTATCGCCCTCCGGAGCTTGGTACATATGGGGAATGTATCGCCCTCCAGAGCATGGTACATATGGGGAATGTGTCACACTCTGGGGCTTGGAACATATGGGGAATGTATCACACTACGGAGCTTGGTACATATGGGGAATGTATCGCACTCCGGAGCTTGGCACATATGGGGAATGTATCGCACTCTTGAGCTTGGTACATATGGGGAATGTATCGCCCTCCGGAGCTTGGTACATATGGGGAATGTATCGCACTCTTAAGCTTGGTACATATGAGGAATGTAACGCCCTCCGGGGCTTGGTACATATGGGGAATGTGTCTCCCTCTGGAGCCTGGCACATATGGGGAATGTATCGCACTCTTGAGCTAGGTACATATGGGAAATGTGTTGCCCTCTGGAGCTTGGTACATTTGGGATATCTTCCCCCTATCAATATAGATAGATATTTTATTGTCTATTTGTAAAAGACAATATACAAAAGTCCTTTTATCTTTATGCTCTCTTTTCGTATTTGTGTCTTTTGTGTACTCTTATGCGTTTATGTTAATAGTTTTTTAATGCATATCTAATAAATAATTATTTTAATTATATAAGAGTGCCCCCAAAAAGAGGTCTTTTCTTTTTTGTTTTGTTCACTTGACAAAACTCCCCCTTACAATCTACATATGGGGAATAAAGAAAATAGATCTCAGACTGCACATTCTGGACATATATATATAATTGGAGGTGCTACCTGTGGAGACCATTGATATATACACAAAGAAAAAATTCAGGTGCACAAATCCAAATTAACTGATTATATATAAATAAAAACATTTTGCAGTAAATACAATAGAGGTTTTTGGCATAATCTTGGCCAAGCTTATGGGCCTGCCCACCATATCCGGGTAACCTCTTGTCGGGCAGGTCCCTAACATACTAAGGCTCAAATCCAGAGTGCAGGACACCCCCAAACTAGCCCAGCCAATCCACCCCAAAGCACCGCTCTAATAAGAAAAGTGAAGTGTTAAGAGCAGCCGCTGGCCGCATATAAAGCATAAAAGTAAAAAATTTAAATACATATATATAAAGGAAACAGACAGTGAAGTATTAAAATGTGTTAAAGGAAAATGTGTTATACTGCGGTGCCCTGAAGCAGATCAGCAAAGTAATCTAGGGGGACCCACACCCCAAAAATGAACCAAAGCTGCACTACACAGTCTAAATATTAGCAGGACTTACCTATATTGTGCCTCTGACTGGTGTGTATATTACTATGCCAGACTCCACGCTGTAACCAATGTAATCAGGGTGCTAGTCTGAGTGGTGTGTATTACTATGCCAGACTCCATGCTGTAAACAATGTAATAAGGGTGCTAGTCTGAGTGGTGTGTGTATTACTATGCCAGACTCCATGCTGTAACCAATGTAATCAGGGTGCTAGTCTGACTGGTGTGTGTATTACTATGCCAGACTCCATGCTGTAACCAATGTAATAAGGGTGCTAGTCTGACTGGTGTGTATATTACTATGCCAGACTCCATGCTGTAACCAATGTAATCAGGGTGCTAGTCTGACTGGTGTGTATATTACTATGCCAGACTCCATGCTGTAACCAATGTAATAAGGGTGCTAGTCTGACTGGTGTGTATATTACTATGCCAGACTCCATGCTGTAACCAATGTAATCAGGGTGCTAGTCTGAGTGATGTGTATATTACTATGCCAGACTCCATGCTGTAACCAATGTAATCAGGGTGCTAGTCTGACTGGTGTGTATATTACTATGCCAGACTCCATGCTGTAACCAATGTAATAAGGGTGCTAGTCTGACTGGTGTGTATATTACTATGCCAGACTCCATGCTGTAACCAATGTAATCAGGGTGCTAGTCTGACTGGTGTGTATATTACTATGCCAGACTCCATGCTGTAACCAATGTAATCAGGGTGCTAGTCTGAGTGGTGTGTATATTACTATGCCAGACTCCATGCCGTAACCAATGTAATCAGGGTGCTAGTCTGACTGGTGTGTATATTACTATGCCAGACTCCATGCTGTAACCAATGTTATAAGGGGGCTAGTCTGAGTGGTGTGTATATTACTATGCCAGACTCCATGCTGTAACCAATGTAATCAGGGGGCTAGTCTGAGTGGTGTGTATATTACTATGCCAGACTCCATGCTGTAACCAATGTAATCAGGGTGCTAGTCTGAGTGGTGTGTATATTACTATGCCAGACTCCATGCTGTAACCAATGTAATCAGGGTGCTAGTCTGACTGGTGTGTATATTACTATGCCAGACTCCATGCTGTAACCAATGTAATCAGGGTGCTAGTCTGACTGGTGTGTATATTACTATGCCAGACTCCATGCTGTAACCAATGTTATAAGGGGGCTAGTCTGAGTGGTGTGTATATTACTATGCCAGACTCCATGCTGTAACCAATGTAATCAGGGGGCTAGTCTGAGTGGTGTGTATATTACTATGCCAGCCTCCATGCTGTAACCAATGTAATCAGGGTGCTAGTCTGAGTGGTGTGTATATTACATTGCCAGACTCCATGCTGTAACCAATGTAATAAGGGTGCTAGTCTGAGTGGTGTGTATATTACTATGCCAGACTCCATGCTGTAACCAATGTAATAAGGGTGCTAGTCTGACTGGTGTGTGTATATTACTATGCCAGACTCCATGCTGTAACTAATGTAATAAGGGGGCTAGTCTGACTGGTGTGTGTATATTACTATGCCAGACTCCATGCTGTAACCAATGTAATCAGGGTGCTAGTCTGAGTGGTGTGTATATTACTATGCCAGACTCCATGCTGTAACCAATGTAATAAGGGTGCTAGTCTGACTGGTGTGTGTATATTACTATGCCAGACTCCATGCTGTAACCAATGTAATAAGGGGGCTAGTCTGACTGGTGTGTGTATATTACTATGCCAGACTCCATGCTGTAACCAATGTAATCAGGGTGCTAGTCTGAGTGGTGTGTATATTACTATGCCAGACTCCATGCTGTAACCAATGTAATCAGGGTGCTAGTCTGACTGGTGTGTATATTACTATGCCAGACTCCATGCTGTAACCAATGTAATCAGGGTGCTAGTCTGACTGGTGTGTATATTACTATGCCAGACTCCATGCTGTAACCAATGTAATCAGGGTGCTAGTCTGAGTGGTGTGTATATTACTATGCCAGACTCCATGCTGTAACCAATGTAATAAGGGTACTAGTCTGACTGGTGTGTATATTACTATGCCAGACTCCATGCTGTAACCAATGTAATAAGGGTACTAGTCTGAGTGGTGTGTATATTACTATGCCAGACTCCATGCTGTAACCAATGTAATCAGGGTGCTAGTGTGACTGGTGTGTGTATTGCTATGCCAGACTCCATGCTGTAACCAATGTAATCAGGGTGCTAGTCTGACTGGTGTGTGTATTGCTATGCCAGACTCCATGCTGTAACCAATGTAATCAGGGTGCTAGTCTGACTGGTGTGTGTATTACTATGCCAGACTCCATGCTGTAACCAATGTAATCAGGGGGCTAGTCTGACTGGTGTGTGTATTACTATGCCAGACTCCATGCTGTAACCAATGTAATCAGGGGGCTAGTCTGACTGGTGTGTGTATTACTATGCCAGACTCCATGCTGTAACCAATGTAATCAGGGTGCTAGTCTGAGTGGTGTGTATATTACTATGCCAGACTCCATGCTGTAACCAATGTAATCAGGGTGCTAGTCTGACTGGTGTGTATATTACTATGCCAGACTCCATGCTGTAACCAATGTTATAAGGGGGCTAGTCTGAGTGGTGTGTATATTACTATGCCAGACTCCATGCTGTAACCAATGTAATCAGGGGGCTAGTCTGAGTGGTGTGTATATTACTATGCCAGCCTCCATGCTGTAACCAATGTAATCAGGGTGCTAGTCTGAGTGGTGTGTATATTACATTGCCAGACTCCATGCTGTAACCAATGTAATAAGGGTGCTAGTCTGACTGGTGTGTGTATATTACTATGCCAGACTCCATGCTGTAACTAATGTAATAAGGGGGCTAGTCTGACTGGTGTGTGTATATTACTATGCCAGACTCCATGCTGTAACCAATGTAATCAGGGTGCTAGTCTGAGTGGTGTGTATATTACTATGCCAGACTCCATGCTGTAACCAATGTAATCAGGGTGCTAGTCTGACTGGTGTGTGTATATTACTATGCCAGACTCCACGCTGTAACCAATGTAATAAGGGGGCTAGTCTGACTGGTGTGTGTATATTACTATGCCAGACTCCACGCTGTAACCAATGTAATAAGGGGGCTAGTCTGACTGGTGTGTGTATATTACTATGCCAGACTCCATGCTGTAACCAATGTAATCAGGGTGCTAGTCTGAGTGGTGTGTATATTACTATGCCAGACTCCATGCTGTAACCAATGTAATCAGGGTGCTAGTCTGACTGGTGTGTATATTACTATGCCAGACTCCATGCTGTAACCAATGTAATCAGGGTGCTAGTCTGACTGGTGTGTATATTACTATGCCAGACTCCATGCTGTAACCAATGTAATCAGGGTGCTAGTCTGAGTGGTGTGTATATTACTTTGCCAGACTCCATGCTGTAACCAATGTAATCAGGGTGCTAGTCTGATTGGTGTGTATATTACTATGCCAGACTCCATGCTGTAACCAATGTAATAAGGGTGCTAGTCTGAGTGGTGTGTATATTACTATGCCAGACTCCACGCTGTAACCAATGTAATCAGGGTGCTAGTCTGAGTGGTGTGTGTATATTACTATGCCAGACTCCATGCTGTAACCAATGTAATCAGGGGGCTAGTCTGACTGGTGTGTATATTACTATGCCAGACTCCACGCTGTAACCAATGTAATCAGGGTGCTAGTCTGAGTGGTGTGTATATTACTATGCCAGACTCCATGCTGTAACCAATGTAATCAGGGTGCTAGTCTGAGTGGTGTGTATATTACTATGCCAGACTCCATGCTGTAACCAATGTAATAAGAGTGCTAGTCTGACTGGTGTGTATATTACTATGCCAGACTCCATGCTGTACCAATGTAATCAGGGTACTAGTCTGACTGGTGTGTATATTACTATGCCAGACTCCATGATGTAACCAATGAAATAAGGGTGCTAGTCTAACTGGTGTGTATATTACTATGCCAGACTCCATGCTGTAACCAATGTAGTAGAAGTGCTAGTCTGAGTGGGAAGTGGTTCAGGCTTCCCAGGTGTGCAAATCAATGCACTAATTAGGTTACAAAGAAAATAGATCTCAGACTGCACATTCTGGACATATATATATATATATAATTGGAGGTGCTACTTGTGGAGACCATTGATATATACACAAAGAAAAAATACAGGTGCACAACTCCAAATTAACTGATTATATATAATACTTCACTGTTTCCTTTATATATATGTATTTCACTTTTTTATGTTTATGCTTTATATGCGGCCAGCGGCTGCACTTAACACTTCACTTTTCTTATTAGAGCGGTGCTTTGGGGTGGATTGGCTGGGCTAGTTTGGGGGTGTCCTGCACTCTGGATTTGAGCCTTAGTATGTTAGGGACCTGCCCGACAAGAGGTTACCCGGATATGGTGGGCAGGCCCATAAGCTTGGCCAAGATTATGCCAAAAACCTCTATTGTATTTACTGCAAAATGTATTTATTTATATATAATCAGTTAATTTGGAGTTGTGCACCTGTATTTTTTCTTTGTGTATACATATGGGGAATGTATCACCCTCCAGAGCTTGGTACATATGGGGAATGTATCACCCTCCAGAGCTTGGTACATATGGGGAATGTATCGCCCTCCAGAGCTTGGTACATATGGGGAATGCGTCGCACTCCAGAGCTTGGTACATATGGGGAACGCGTCGTCCTCCGGAGCTTGATACATATGGGGAATGTGTCGCACTCCGGAGCTTGGTACATATGGGAATGTGTCTCCCTCTGGAGCTTGGTACATATGGGGAATGTATCGCACTCTGGAGCTTGGCCCATATGGGGAATGTACCGCACTCTTGAGATTGGTACATATGGGGAATGTATTGCCCTCCGGAGTTTGGTACATATGTGCAATCCTTTTGAATGATGCCATTTATTTATTTATATATGAATATATTTAGGAAGGATTTTTCTTTTTATATGTGTATGTAATACAATGTATTTATATTCTGAATGATCTTTTTTGATAGTGATATGATTGTTTTGTCACAAAATCTTAGGTGCAATTATGCACTGGTTTCTGAGACACAGATGTTTTATAATTAATTAATTGATTGATTGTTGAAAACACCCAATTGGTTGTCAGTGCTTTAAAAGACTGGAGGAGAGTCCCCCTCTATTACTGACCTTCTGAAGAAACTGCCATTTGAATCAGGCAGAGAAAGGCGTCAAGGACATTTATAGGGACATTGTTTGGACCAGTCCTGACCCCTGGCACATCTGTGGATACTTACCGGATGGTATTCGTGGAGACTCGGATGCTGGATGCGATTCCATTTATACACGCTGTACGCTAAAAAGATTAAACACCGGAGCCAGCCAGGAGTGTCTGATACAAGACTGTGAGTACGCCCATTATTATTCCATATGGGGCGATACATGACTTATGAATGATAGTAAATATCCATTACTCCTTGGCAAAATACGGCGGGTGTTGCACTAACAGCGGTGAAGACTGATGTCGGATTGAAAACGGGATACGGCCAGTGAGAGCTCTATTACATCGGAGTAGTTGATACCATTATACCCAACTGCTTTTTGTTTTTTTCCACAAGAAGAAGCCACTTAAGAGGTTCTATTCCTCATTTGATAAAGGACCTTTCATATTTTCTCCATAAATGAATAAGAGATCATCATTTGATATTGGATAAGATATATGAACGATCCTGGCAGCATTGCAGCATTGCTACCTAGAGTGAGATTGTGAAAGGATATGATCGGTTACTTGCTCTAGTGGATTCTAGGCACGTTATTGTTTATCAATAGTTAAGTGGGGATATATCAGGATATTGTTCCATTATAATTATATATATATATGTATTATTGGAATTGTGTGGTGTATGGTTTTATGCAAGCCTAGCCAAGAACTAAGTACTTTTATATTATGTTATTAAATATTAATGATTTTTTACATCTGTGTCTTAGTTAATCTATGGTATCGCGCACCCTCAAGTGGAATAGTATTTTCTATTCCTCGTGTGTATATATATAATCTCTAACCATTAAGTAGTAACAGATCTACTTTATTGGGGAGCAGCGTACTATAGATTATGATATTATTAACAATCTAACATCATCAGATTAATTTAATAGCGCCTGGAGACTGAGTTTGTGGTTAACTCAGTTTTGTTCTACATATGGGGAACGTATCGCATTCTGGAGATTGGTACATATGGGGAATGTATCGCACTCCGGAGATTGGTACATATGGGGAATGTATCGCACTCCGGAGATTGGTACATATGGGGAATGTATCGCACTGCAGAGATTGGTACATATGGGGAATGTATCGCACTGCAGAGATTGGTACATATGGGGAATGTATCGCACTGCAGAGATTGGTACATATGGGGAATGTATCGCACTGCAGAGATTGGTACATATGGGGAATGTATCGCACTCCAGAGATTGGTACATATGGGGAATGTATCGCACTCCGGAGATTGGTACATATGGGGAATGTATCGCACTCCGGAGATTGGTACATATGGGGAATGTATCGCACTCCGGAGATTGGTACATATGGGGAATGTATCGCACTCCGGAGATTGGTACATATGGGGAATGTATCGCACTCCGGAGATTGGTACATATGGGGAACGTATCGCACTCCGGAGATTGGTACATATGGGGAACGTATCGCACTCCGGAGATTGGTACATATGGGGAACGTATCGCACTCCGGAGATTGGTACATATGGGGAACGTATCGCACTCCGGAGATTGGTACATATGGGGAACGTATCGCACTCCGGAGATTGGTACATATGGGGAACGTATCGCACTCCGGAGATTGGTACATATGGGGAACGTATCGCACTCCGGAGATTGGTACATATGGGGAACGTATCGCACTCCGGAGATTGGTACATATGGGGAACGTATCGCACTGCGGAGATTGGTACATATGGGGAATGTATCGCACTGCGGAGATTGGTACATATGGGGAATGTATCGCACTCCGGAGATTGGTACATATGGGGAATGTATCGCACTCCGGAGATTGGTACATATGGGGAACGTATCGCATTCCGGAGTCCGGAGCTTGGTACATATGGGGAACGTATCGCACTCCGGAGCTTGGTACATATGGGGAACGTATCGCACTCCGGAGCTTGGTACATATGGGGAACGTATCGCACTCCGGAGCTTGGTACATATGGGGAACGTATCGCACTCCGGAGATTGGTACATATGGGGAACGTATCGCATTCCGGAGTCCGGAGCTTGGTACATATGGGGAATGTATCGCACTCCGGAGCTTGGTACATATGGGGAACGTATCGCACTGCGGAGCTTGGTACATATGGGGAACGTATCGCATTCCGGAGTCCGGAGCTTGGTACATATGGGGAACGTATCGCATTCCGGAGTCCGGAGCTTGGTACATATGGGGAATGTATCGCACTGCGGAGATTGGTACATATGGGGAATGTATCGCACTCTGGAGATTGGTACATATGGGGAATGTATCGCACTCTGGAGATTGGTACATATGGGGAATGTATCGCATTCCGGAGTCCGGAGCTTGGTACATATGGGGAATGTATCGCATTCCGGAGTCCGGAGATTGGTACTGTACATATGGGGAATGTATCGCATTTCGAAGTCCAGAAATTGATACATATGGGGAATGTATCACACTCTGGAGCTTGGTACATATGGGGAATGTATCACATTCCGGAGTCCGGAGATTGGTACATATGGGGAATGTAGAAAGAACTCTAAAAAAAACAACTTAAATTCAAAGTTTTGGCTGTATTTGCCTGTTAGTACATCCTGCTCGTTATCCTTATCTGTTCCTCTGCATTTGGTACCCAGTAAAAGGGTTCATGGCTGTTTGTTCTGTGATTCCGAAATTTGAGAACATTTTTACCTGGTAAATATTAGCAGATGTAAGAGCAGGATGGTCAGTGAGACTTTGATCTACGAATAAACACAGCATGCAATATTGACTAGCCTGCAACACAGATACATCACTTAGCATACAGTAAATGTAATGCCTTGTAACAATTGGTAACTTAATTTTACTGGTTTTCAAAATTATTATTAGGGAGTAATAACGATTTAATCATCAGGGCCGTAGCTAGGGTAGTGCGGCCGGTGCCATCACACAGGGCACCACAGGGCAGAGGGAGCTGTTTGGGCCTGTCAAATTTCTGTTTATTATCATTCTTGCTTGTAGCTTCCTCTTATTTCATCCCCAGCATCTCCTGGCCTCTCCTATAGCTCCCTGGCCCTTCCCCATGAAGCCTTGGCCCTTTTAGGGTGCATTATGTCCCTTTGAAAAATGAGGGGGGGTGCCAGTGCTCTTTCTGGCACAGAGCACCAAAAAGTCTAGTTACGGCTCTGTTAATCATATTCTATTGTCTGTAATTAACTTTAACGAGATATATTTAAAATTGCATTTACAATATTTTCAAAGATATTGTCATAAAATATTGCAATAGCATAGCTGTCACCTAATTGGCAGAAAATCCCATTGTGTATGGGCTCAAACCCAAACCAGTTCTGATATACCTGTTGTCCACATATGACTGTATATGTTCATAAGCAGGTCCCTCTCCCCTATGTTTTCATGTCTGCATTTATGTCCCTGTTTTCTGTATGCCCTGTATTCCCTATTGTGTGACTCTGAATACCACTGAGGCATCTACAGTCAATGATAATTATAAAACATTCAACTTCATAGTAGGGATGTGTAACGACCCCCGTGTTTTGGTTTTGGATCTTTATCTCCTTCTTGTTTTGGATCTGGATTGGTTTTGCCAAAACTGCCCTTGAATGTTTTGGTTTTGGATCTGTCTATATACAATAACATTAATTTTCATTAATTTCCAGTCAATTTTGACCACCTCACAGATCACAATATGGTTTTCATCCGGTTTAGGCCTAAAATTTGCACCAAGCTAGCTGGCTGACTACACTAAGCGGCATCAGTGGGCAGCACAAACACGTGGCAGTTCAACTTCCAACATGGCAGATAAGGAAACACATGTTTTTATTAATCAAGAGGCCTGAGGAAGATGGAGTATGTATGTAGATGAAGGCAGGGACAGGAAGGGTTGATTGGTAATAAACTTAATTAAATTTTTTTATTCCAAAGCAAATTTATGAGGGAGGAGGGGAGAACATGGGTGAGCAATAGCCGGCAGTGTCACTGAATAATAACAGTGCAGCTAAGGTGCTAACACACACACACACACACACACAATCACTGGGGATAAGCACCCTGGACGAGGCAGTAGCTCCTTGATGAACAACACAGCACCCATGCAGAATGCAGACGGACCACTTGCAGAGTCACAAATACGTGGATGATAAACTGTGGTCTGGCCGGCAGTGTCACCGAACAACAATAGCGCAGCTACTAGCACACACACAAAAAAAATCAAAAAAGATCTTTTTATTTTTTGGGGAATGATGATAATTTTTTTCTAAGCTGGGGAAGAGCACCCCTGGATTGACACAGCACCCCCCCAGACAACACAGCACCCCTTTATGAACTGCAGCCCTAGCCAGGACAGGACAACATCGGACAACACAGCAGCACCCCTTTATGTACTGCAGCCCCAGACCCTTTATGGACAACACAGCAGCACCCCTTTATGTACTGCAGCCCCAGCCCCTTTATAGACCGCACAGCAGCACCACCTTATTGTACTGCAGCCCCAGACCCTTTATGGACAACACAGCAGCAGCCCTTTATGTACTGCAGCCCCTTTATGGACAACACAGCAGCAGCCCTTTATGTACTGCAACCCCAGCCCCTTTATGGACAACACAGCAGCACCCCTTTATGTACTGCAGCCCCAGTCCCTTTATAGACTGCACAGCAGCACCCCTTTATGTACTGCAGCCCTAGCCCCTTTATGGACAACACAGCAGCAGCCCTTTATGTACTGCAGCCCTAGCCTCTTTATGGACAACACAGCAGCAGCCCTTTATGTACTGCAACCCCAGCCCCTTGATTGACAGGACAACAGTGACACAGCAGCACCCATTTATGTACTAATTACTGAAGCCCCCTTTATGTACTGCAGCCCCAGACCCTTTATGGACAACACAGCAGCAGCCCTCTATGTACTGCAGCCCCAGCCCCTTGATTGACAGGAGATTAGTGACACAGCAGCACCCCTTTATGTACCAATTACTGAAGCCCCCTTTAGATACTGCAGCTCCAGCCCCTTTATGGACAACACAGTAGCAGCCTGCAACCCCAGCCCCCAAGAGGACAACACAGTGACACAGCAGCACATGCCCAGACAGAGCAGCACGTCTGTAGTGTACACTCTCCACAGCCGGAGTGAAAATGGCGCTGATCACCAGGACTTTTATACAATCCAAAACCCGTGAGAATCCGACAGTGGGAGGATGACACATTTTGCCTAGTTTTTGGATCCGATTCAGGTGGGAAACCCAAGCCAGACTCAGATCTCAGCTCGGATACACGAAGTTTGGGTGGGTCCAGTTCCCGGAGAACGGGACCCGCTCATCTCTAATTCATAGCAGTATCACTTATTTGCATACTTGCCTTCTCCCCTGGATCATCTGTGAGGCCCCCAAAAATCAGGTGGCACTCCCGGCCCCCCAGAAGCGTGGACAAGTCTTCCAGAACCACCCAGCTGCACTGTACAGCAGGGAACGGGGCCAAATTGATGTATTTGCACCATCTTACTCCCAGCACTGCTCATTTATGCTGCACCATGCACCCCACAGTGCCAGCCTAGCTGCCCCCTCCTGCCAGGGGGTTACCCAAAGGTTGGCAAGTGTGCTTATTTGATTGAATGGAATGTTGTATGGGCACATCCTCTGTCCTATAGGTAGTGTCTCTTCCCACCATTCTCTTACTGCTGTGATTTGGTGCCTGCTTTGAATGCCAGTTCAGTAATATGTGGAGAGGGTCAACCTAAATAAATATATGTGAATTACAAGAGATAGGACCCGGTGTGTCAATTCTCAGGATTTGTACCTTGACATAGTCATATTCACACAAGTATGACAGCTCCAGATGAAAGTGGCTGAAGTAGATCTTGATGCGATGTCCTTCAGGAACTCGTATATCCCAGGTCAAGGTCTGGTCATTGGGATATGGTTTTGGATAACCAGGGGATGCAATCCTGCCATACAGGTCTGTTAGTTCAATGCAGTCACCATTTGAAGAAATTAATGTAATGATTAATAGAAGATGCCACAGCCTGTAGAACACAGATACACCCAATATTAGCACCATTTATTCAGAGAAGTGCAGATCTGAAAACTAGCAAAAAATTTAATAAATAACCACCCATTCCCAGTCCAAACAGACTGAGTAATTCTACTGACACATCTTACACAACCGTCACAGAGAATCACCTGCAGGGCTCGTGCTACCAACAGGCAGGTATATTAATTTGATAAAATGTTTTTAAATTGTCACTTAGAAAATTAAACAGAGGAGAAAACATGGATTACATCTAATAAGCATAATATCCTCATATAAGAGGGTAAGGGGTTTCCTATATACTTTGTTTTCCTTAAATGGCTTTTTGCTCTTTATCAAGGGCTACCACTGGCATCGGCTATCGCCACACATTATAGGCAATAGATCTTTGCATACTTTCCAACTCTCCCTGATTGACAGGGAGACTCCCTGAGTTAGTAGCAATCTCCTGACTTCATGAAGAGTCCAGCAATCTCCCTGATTGCACCTTACCCCCAATTGTGTAGCTGTTATATACTTGGGGGAAAAAAAAGAAATCAGAGCTATATACATTCAATGGTATAATCAGTGTCATTTCTATGCATTGGTTATAAGGCACAATGATCCCTATGGCTACATGCATTTTCATATAAGGTTTCTCTTGGCCACGTATATGGAACCCTGCGTAATACACAATATGTGCGCAAGCCCTGAAAATCAGTATCAGTGTGTTTTCATTAACAAATAAATCTTATTAACTGCTTTGGGGCTCAATTACATCTGGATAAAAGTCAATTTTATGACATGCCTCTCAGATGTAGCAGACCACGCCCACTTTACCGTCGCGCTCATACAGTAGGTGGAGCTTTCACAATCTCCCTGAAATGCTTTCAAAGGTAGGCAAGGAAAGCGCTATGATGATATCTTCCACATACTTGGCTGCTGCTGCTCTCTATGATCATCTCAGAATGGCGATAGTGAGGAGCGAAGCATTTTCCTTTTTTTTAAATATATATTAATTTTTTATAATTTTTTTTAATAATTTTCATTGATTCTGTACCTAAAGCCCAAGACCAAACTACCAATACATTGAGACTGTGTGACCTGGCAATGTCGGGCGGGACCCTGACTGTTCTCTGCCCCTGCTCTCAGGCAGTAACAATTGGGGCTGAGCATCATTTTGTTTTGTACCTAACATTGTGACCATCCTGTGGCAGCAATAGAATGTGGACAGTGTTTTGTATCAGACGTGTATCTGGGCTGCAGCTTAGCAGCCAAAAGCAGAAACTAATTATTATTTTTATTTTGCACAAGTCCAGTGTCTGAGGGACTGTAAAGTGGGGGAAGAAGGGGCTGCAGGCTGAAGCTTTACCTAGGGTGCCGAGAAACCTTGCACCAGTCATGATTACCTGAATATCACATAGAATGACACAGGCCTCTTAATGTTTATCTGCCGGCTTTTGTTCTCTCTTTAAAGAATTTCTAACCATTTGTATGCAATGGTCATATGTCGGAAACCTAAAAACTGGGAAATCTGGCCTTTGAGGGGTAAGAGCTAAAAGGTGTACCTAACGCTGGTGTGTTACATCAAGGCCCTTTGTGGAGTAAGGGGCCCACTGGGCTCCCAGTCTCTGATCCAATCACCATCACTGATGATCTGCAGCATCATTAGCTGTCATACTAGTGGTTATCAGCAGCTGCTACCCGCCCGGGATTATCTTGGACAGTCCGGACTGTCAACAATCCCAGACGGGCTGTGCTGCTGGGCATGCACTGTCTCCCGGGGACTCAGGGAGATGATCTCGCTAGTGCCGCAGGTAGGAGTGCGCCTATTCAAGTCCTATGATGAGTGAGCCCCAGATGTCCAGACTGCAGGTCTCTTGCTCTCCCTGTTACCCTCTATCAATTACCCTATGCATCTCCAAGACACAGTCTGCCCATCACCCTCTGCCAATTATCCTCTGTCTCTTCATGTCACCCTCTGCCCATCACCTTCTGCTCCGACCCGTCAACCTCAGCCAGCAGACCCATATGTGGAGCCTCTGAGCAGCGCTGCTGAAATCAGACACTGGTGAGTTTAAAGGGGTTATTATTCTAGTTATTATTATTATTATTATTATTATTTGAATAAAAGGGGAACCGATCATAAATAATTGAATAAAGGAGGCACTGATGATTATTATTATTATTATTATTATTATTATTATATGAATAAAGGGGGCACAGATCATAAATAATTGAATAAAGGAGGCACTGATTATTATTATTATTATTATTATTATTATTATATGAATAATGGGGGCACAGGTTATAAATAATTGAATAAAGGAGTCACTGATTATTATTATTATTATTATTATTATTATTATTATTATTATATGAATAATGGGGGCACAGGTTATAAATAATTGAATAAAGGAGTCACTGATTATTATTATTATTATTATTATTATTATTATTATTATTATTATTATTATATGAATAATGGGGGCACAGGTTATAAATAATTGAATAAAGGAGTCACTTATTATTATTATTATTATTATTATTATTATATGAATAATGGGGCACAGGTTATAAATAATTGAATAAAGGAGTCACTGATTATTATTATTATTATTATTATTATTATTATTATTATTATTATTATATGAATAAATGGGGCACAGGTTATAAATAATTGAATAAAGGAGTCACTGATTATTATTATTATTATTATTAGTATATGAATAATGGGGGCACAGGTTATAAATAATTGAATAAAGGAGGCACTGATTATTATTATTATTATGAATAAAAGGGGCACAGGGCAAAACTGTGTTGCATCTATTGTATTTGGATCCACCTTTGCTCACCTTGTAGTTGTTGTGTTTGTGTGCAATGTTCCTTTAGACAGTATGGGGTTTAGGCCCTATGTAAATTTCAGCTCCAGGACCATGTGGACCTTAATTTGGTACTGGCAGGGGGGAAGTTTTATGATGAGAACTGAATTGCAATGTTCTATACTACAGACTGAATTCATTTAAGACAATGTTTTATAGTAAAAGTAAGCAGAATACATTTATTACTTTAAAGAATAAGAAAAAAAAGACTTATTCGTAGATACATGTTTTGCAGAAAAAGGTGATGTGATATGTAAAATCGGGATTCATTTTCGTGTTCAGAAGCCAAAAATGTATAAGTATCACATAAATTCGTTAAAAAAGCTTTTCCATCACAGACCTGTGTTATTGTTATTGTTGTTATTATTATTATTATTATTATTATTATTATTATTATTATTATATGAATAATGGGGGCACAGGTTATAAATAATTGAATAAAGGAGGCACTGATTATTATTATTATTATTATTATTATTAGATTAGATGAGCACAGATTATTATGATAATTTACTATAATCTCATTAAAGGAGGCACGTTATTGTTAGTGTACAGATAAATATTAAACATCTGGATGCTGTCTGTATTATTTTGCAGACACGTGGCATACTACCGTGTGGTGTATTATGAATTTAGAGTGGGGCCTACAAGGGAGGGGCCCAAAGCATATTTTTGCCCTTGAGCCCACCACTACCAAGTTCCGCCACTGGTTAGGACCTTTTGGTTTTCAAGAGGTTTGAAACAAACTGAAACTTGCAAGATTTGTATCCAACACCTGTCAATACCATTAGATTTTATGCAAATTTCAAACCTGTTTAATTATATGAGAAGAGAGTAAAATCACTAAAAAAGTAAAGTCAAAATATCTCTCCAACAAACTGTGGTCAGTGCCAAACAGCAATTACAAATCTGCACAAACCCCTTGTTATTAATATGTATGGTTGTATGATTACTTGCCTCATAATGACTGCTCTGTACTGTCCTCCTCTCAGATGTTCTCTGCTATTGGTCTTGTTCTGTGTTTGCTCTCTTTATACCTTTGCTCTGTCACACAATCCCAGGACAGCAAGTGACCTTCTGTATTTGATTTTAGTTTTTTGGAGGGGGGATGGTGGGTGGGACAGGAGTGTTCATATGTTTCCCTGCACCACTGTGATGTAGGATCCAAGAAATGTGTCATAATATTAAGCCAAATTACTAACATGAAATGCAGTTGTCTATATTTCCAAATAAAGAACAATACATGGCTATATTATGATGGGCACTGAGATGTATACAGCTGTATATATAACTAAAGAACAATACATGGCTATACTATGATGGGCACTGAGATGTATACAGCTGTATATATAAATACAGAACAATACATGGCTACACTATGATGGGCACTGAGATGTATACAGCTGTATATATAAATACAGAACAATACATGGCTACACTATGATGGGCACTGAGATGTATACAGCTGTATATATAAATACAGAACAATACATGGCTACACTATGATGGGCACTGAGATGTATACAGCAGTATATAGAAATACAGAACAATACATGGCTACACTATGATGGGCACTGAGATGTATACAGCTGTATATATATAAATAAAGAACAATACATGGCTATGCTATGATGGGCACTGAGATGTATACAGCTTTATATATAAATACAGAACAATACATGGCTACACTATGATGGGCACTGAGATGTATACAGCTGTAAATATAAATACAGAACAATACATAACTATACTATGATGGGCACTGAGATGTATACAGCTGTATATATAAATAAAGAATAATACATGGCTATACTATGATAGGCACTCAGATGTATACAGCTTTATATATAAATACAGAACAATACATGGCTACACTATGATGGGCACTGAGATGTATACAGCTGTAAATATAAATACAGAACAATACATAACTATACTATGATGGGCACTGAGATGTATACAGCTGTATATATAAATACAGAACAATACATGGCTATACTATGATGGGCACTGAGATGTATACAGCTGTATATATAAATACAGAACAATACATGGCTACACTATGATGGGCACTGAGATGTATACAGCTGTATATATAAATAAAGAATAATACATAACTACACTATGATGGGCACTGAGATGTATACAGCTGTATATATAAATAAAGAACAATACATAGCTACACTATGATGGGCACTGAGATGTATACAGCTGTATATATAAATAAAGAATAATACATGGCTATACTATGATGGGCACTGAGATGTATACAGCTGTATATATAAATAAAGAACAATACATGGCTACACTATGATGGGCACTGAGATGTATACAGCTGTATATATAACTACAGAACAATACATGGCTATACTATGATAGGCACTGAGATGTATACAGCTGTATATATAAATAAAGAATAATACATGGCTATACTATGATAGGCACTGAGATGTATACAGCTGTATATATAAATACAGATAAATACATGACTACACTATGATGGGCACTGAGATGTATACAGCTATATATAGAAATACAGAACAATACATGACTATACTATGATAGGCACTGAGATGTATACAGCTGTATATATAAATACAGATAAATACATGACTACACTATGATGGGCACTGAGATGTATACAGCTGTAAATATAAATACAGAACAATACATGGCTATACTATGATGGGCACTGAGATGTATACAGCTGTATATATAAATACAGAACAATACATGGCTACACTATGATGGGCACTGAGATGTATACAGCTGTATATATAAATAAAGAATAATACATAACTACACTATGATGGGCACTGAGATGTATACAGTTGTATATATAAATACAGAACAATACATGGCTACACTATGATGGGAACTGAGATGTATACAGCTGTATATATAAATACAGAACAATACATGGCTACACTATGATGGGCACTGAGATGTATACAGCTGTATATATAAATACAGAACAATACATGGCTATACTATGATGGGCACTGAGATGTATACAGCTGTATATATAAATAAAGAACAATACATAGCTACACTATGATGGGCACTGAGATGTATACAGCTGTATATATAAATAAAGAATAATACATGGATACACTATGATGGGCACTGAGATGTATACAGCTGTATATATAAATAAAGAACAATACATAGCTACACTATGATGGGCACTGAGATGTATACAGCTGTATATATAAATAAAGAACAATACATAGCTACACTATGATGGGCACTGAGATGTATACAGCTGTATATATATATAACTACAGAACAATACATAACTATACTATGATGGGATTGAGATGTATACAGCTGTATATATAAATAAAGAATAATACATGGCTATAATATGATGGGCACTGAGATGTATACAGCTGTATATATATAACTACAGAACAATACATAACTATACTATGATGGGCACTGAGATGTATACAGCTGTATATATAACTACAGAACAATACATGGCTACACTATGATGGGCACTGAGATGTATACAGCTGTATATATAACTACAGAACAATACATGGCTATACTATGATAGGCACTGAGATGTATACAGCTGTATATATAAATAAAGAATAATACATGGCTATACTATGATAGGCACTGAGATGTATACAGCTGTATATATAAATACAGATAAATACATGGCTACACTATGATGGGCACTGAGATGTATACAGCTGTATATAGAAATACAGAACAATACATGGCTATACTATGATAGGCACTGAGATGTATACAGCTGTATATATAAATAAAGAATAATACATGGCTATACTATGATAGGCACTGAGATGTATACAGCTGTATATATAAATACAGATAAATACATGGCTACACTATGATGGGCACTGAGATGTATACAGCTGTATATAGAAATACAGAACAATACATGACTATACTATGATGGGCACTGAGATGTATACAGCTGTAAATATAAATACAGAACAATACATGGCTACACTATGATGGGCACTGAGATGTATACAGCTGTATATATAAATACAGAATAATACATGGCTACACTATGATGGGCACTGAGATGTATACAGCTGTATATATAAATAAAGAATAATACATAACTACACTATGATGGGCACTGAGATGTATACAGCTGTATATATAAATACAGAACAATACATGGCTACACTATGATGGGAACTGAGATGTATACAGCTGTATATATAAATACAGAACAATACATGGCTACACTATGATGGGCACTGAGATGTATACAGCTGTATATATAAATACAGAACAATACATGGCTACACTATGATGGGCACTGAGATGTATACAGCTGTATATATAAATAAAGAATAATACATAACTACACTATGATGGGCACTGAGATGTATACAGCTGTATATATAAATAAAGAACAATACATAACTATACTATGATGGGCACTGAGATGTATACAGCTGTATATATAAATAAAGAACAATACATAGCTACACTATGATGGGCACTGAGATGTATACAGCTGTATATATAAATAAAGAATAATACATGGCTACACTATGATGGGCACTGAGATGTATACAGCTGTATATATAAATAAAGAACAATACATAGCTACACTATGATGGGCACTGAGATGTATACAGCTGTATATATAAATACAGAACAATACATGGCTATACTATGATGGGCACTGAGATGTATACAGCTGTATATATATAACTACAGAACAATACATAACTATACTATGATGGGATTGAGATGTATACAGCTGTATATATAAATAAAGAATAATACATGGCTATAATATGATGGGCACTGAGATGTATACAGCTGTGTATATATAACTACAAAACAATACATAACTATACTATGATGGGCACTGAGATGTATACAGCTGTATATATAACTACAGAGCAATACATGGCTACACTATGATGGGCACTGAGATGTATACAGCTGTATATATAACTACAGAACAATACATGGCTATACTATGATGGGCACTGAGATGTATACAGCTGTATATATAAATAAAGAATAATACATGGCTATACTATGATAGGCACTGAGATGTATACAGCTGTATATATAAATACAGATCAATACCTGGCTACACTATGATGGGCACTGAGATGTATACAGCTGTATATAGAAATACAGAACAATACATGACTATACTATGATGGGCACTGAGATGTATACAGCTGTATATAGAAATACAGAACAATACATGGCTACACTGTGATGGGCACTGAGATGTATACAGCTGTATATATAAATACAGAACAATACATGGCTACACTATGATGGGCACTGAGATGTATACAGCTGTATATATAAATAAAGAATAATATATAACTACACTATGATGGGCACTGAGATGTATACAGCTGTATATATAAATACAGAACAATACATGGCTACACTATGATGGGCACTGCTATGTATACAGCTGTATATATAAATACAGAACAATACATGGCTACACTATGATGGGCACTGAGATGTATACAGCTGTATATATAAAAAAAGAATAATACATGGCTATACTATGATGGGCACTGAGATGTATACAGCTGTATATATAAATAAAGAACAATACATAGCTACACTATGATGGGCACTGAGATGTATACAGCTGTATATAGAAATACAGAACAATACATGGCTATACTATGATGGGCACTGAGATGTATACAGCTGTATATATATAACTACAGAACAATACATGGCTATACTATGATGGGCACTGAGATGTATACAGCTGTATATATAAAAAAAGAATAATACATGGCTACACTATGATGGGAACTGAGATGTATACAGCTGTATATATAAATACAGAACAATACATGGCTACACTATGATGGGCACTGAGATATATACAGCTGTATATATAAAAAAAGAATAATACATGGCTACACTATGATGGGCACTGAGATGTATACAGCTGTATATATAAAAAAAGAATAATACATAGCTACACTATGATGGGCACTGAGATGTATACAGCTGTATATATAACTACAGAACAATACATGGCTATACTATGATGGGCACTGAGATGTATACAGCTGTATATATATAACTACAGAACAATACATAACTATACTATGATGGGCACTGAGATGTATACAGCTGTATATATAAAAAAAGAATAATACATGGCTACACTATGATGGGCACTGAGATGTATACAGCTGTATATATAAATAAAGAACAATACATAGCTACACTATGATGGGCACTGAGATGTATACAGCTGTATATATAACTACAGAACAATACATGGCTATACTATGATGGGCACTGAGATGTATACAGCTGTATATATATAACTACAGAACAATACATAACTATACTATGATGGGATTGAGATGTATACAGCTGTATATATAAATAAAGAATAATACATGGCTATAATATGATGGGCACTGAGATGTATACAGCTGTGTATATATAACTACAAAACAATACATAACTATACTATGATGGGCACTGAGATGTATACAGCTGTATATATAAATACAGAACAATACATGGCTATACTATGATGGGCACTGAGATGTATACAGCTGTATATATATAACTACAGAACAATACATGGCTATACTATGATGGGATTGAGATGTATACAGCTGTATATATAAATAAAGAATAATACATGGCTATAATATGATGGGCACTGAGATGTATACAGCTGTGTATATATAACTACAAAACAATACATAACTATACTATGATGGGCACTGAGATGTATACAGCTGTATATATAAATACAGAACAATACATGGCTATACTATGATGGGCACTGAGATGTATACAGCTGTATATATATAACTACAGAGCAATACATGGCTACACTATGATGGGCACTGAGATGTATACGGCTGTATATATAACTACAGAACAATACATGGCTATACTATGATGGGCACTGAGATGTATACGGCTGTATATATAACTACAGAACAATACATGGCTATACTATGATGGGCACTGAGATGTATACGGCTGTATATATATAACTACAGAACAATACATAACTATACTATGATGGGCACTGAGATGTATATATAAATAAAGAATAATACATGTCTATACTATGATGGGCACTGAGATGTATACAGCTGTATATATATAACTACAGAACAATACATAACTATACTATGATGGGCACTGAGATGTATACAGCTGTATATATAACTACAGAGCAATACATGGCTACACTATGATGGGCACTGAGATGTATACAGCTGTATATATAACTACAGAACAATACATGGCTATACTATGATAGGCACTGAGATGTATACAGCTGTATATATAAATACAGAACAATACATGGCTATACTATGATGGGCAGTGAGATGTATACAGCTGTATATAGAAATACAGAACAATACATGGCTACACTATGATGGGCACTGAGATGTATACAGCTGTATATATAAATACAGAACAATACATGGCTACACTATGATGGGCACTGAGATGTATACAGCTGTATATATAAATACAGATCAATACATGGCTACACTATGATGGGCACTGAGATGTATACAGCTGTATATAGAAATACAGAACAATACATGACTATACTATGATGGGCACTGAGATGTATACAGCTGTATATATAAATACAGATCAATACATGGCTACACTATGATGGGCACTGAGATGTATACAGCTGTATATAGAAATACAGAACAATACATGACTATACTATGATGGGCACCGAGATGTATACAGCTGTATATATAAATACAGAACAATACATGGCTACACTATGATGGGCACTGAGATGTATACAGCTGTATATATAAATACAGAACAATACATGGCTACACTATGATGGGCACTGAGATGTATACAGCTGTATATATAAATAAAGAATAATATATAACTACACTATGATGGGCACTGAGATGTATACAGCTGTATATATAACTACAGAACAATACATGGCTACACTATGATGGGCACTGAGATGTATACAGCTGTATATATAAATACAGAACAATACATGGCTACACTATGATGGGCACTGAGATGTATACAGCTGTATATATAACTACAGAACAATACATGGCTACACTATGATGGGCACTGAGATGTATACAGCTGTATATATAAATAAAGAATAATACATGGCTACACTATGATGGGCACTGAGATGTATACAGCTGTATATATAACTACAGAACAATACATGGCTACACTATGATGGGCACTGAGATGTATACAGCTGTATATAGAAATACAGAACAATACATGGCTACACTATGATGGGCACTGAGATGTATACAGCTGTATATATAT